>SAUA01000070.1:0-165625 GCA_004335185.1 Phoma sp. RAV-16-625 | reverse complement strand
CATACCCACACCCACACCCATACCCACACCCACACCCACACCCACACCTCCAACCCAACCCAACAACACAACCCACACCACGCACAACAACAAACAAACAAATCTACTAGATAGATGTGATTGTGTAATGTAATATAGCATAGACTACTATAGACTATAGACTACAGACAACCACGTATACAACCCCACACAAGCTAGTTTCAAACTCCATCTACGCTCTTCTTAAACGCACAGACGCTCTTGCGAGTGTGGAAGTTGAGAACGAGAAAGGAGAAGAAGAAGAAGAAGAAGAAGAAGAAGAAGAAGAAGAAGAAGAAGAAGAAGGAAAAAAAGAAATTGTATGTGTTGGGTATGTCTTTCTCCTCGTCTCTCTGTCTTTCTGCCTTTTCTGCCGGTCTGTCTGGCTGCCTTTCTGTCTGTCTGTGTCTCTCCTTCTCTCTGTCCGTTCATCCACCATCCATACAACGGTGCTCGAACACGCCTTTTCCCTTCATTCCAACAAAGTAGACCACTGCTACAAGACCCACCGTCTTTCCCTCTCTACACAGGTTTGGAGTGCTTATCAACGACCCCCCTCTTTACAATCCTCCTCACCATGTCCATCCCATCGCTACCGCTTCTCGTCAGGCGCATAGGCCACCAGCCCACCGTCCCGCTTCTCCGCACTCCCCTCGCCGTTCGCACCAGACGGCGGCGGCGCGCGACCGATACGAGCGAGCCAGCTCTCGGCAGACTGGACGGTGCCGTCGACGACGGTGGTGATCTGGCCCATCATGTCGAGACCCTCCATGGCAAAGGCCAGCATGCGGTTGGCGCCGCGGACGGCCTCGCCTTCGCCGGCCTCTTCGTCGGTGGGGGCGCTTGCTGTGCGTCGGCCTGCGAGCTGCCAGCGCTGCGGCACGGAGAGGAGTTGTGTGCGCACGACTTGCGAGGCGTTTTGAGGCAGGGCGCCGCCGGTGTGGCGCGAGACGGACTGGACGACGCCTTGGAGGGTTTGCCAGATGTCGCTGGAGAGCGTCTTGATCTTCTCTGCGATTCTCCGTACTTGATCGTCCTTGTCTTCCCCTTGGCCGGTCTGCACGTCGTGGGTGTCGTCGGCGTCGCTGGAGCGCCGTTGGCGCAGGGCGGCTTCGTACTCCTCGAGCACGAGTTTCAGCGCGCGCATGACGCTGTCGATGTGTGATGTGGCTCCGCGCAGGAGGTGTAGACACTGCTTCAGGGAGCGCAGAGAGGCAGCGGAGAGGGCGACGCCGAGACCTGATGTGGTCATGATGAGTTGGGTCGACCAGGCGACGCGGCGGTCCTGCACGGCCTGCGTCTGCCGCCTCTCTGGCTCTTTGCCGGTGGGGGTGGCCGAGGCGTCGGACATGGTAGCGTTCTCCTCGTAGTTGGGAGAGCGCTGGTCGTCGTATGCGGGCAGTGACTCGGCGTAGGACGACTGCGAGCCGCCGCGTGTGCGAGATGACGTGCGCGAGTCGACGTCCATGGCATCGGCGGCAGGGCTGGCTGCGCGCTGGCGCTTGCGTGGGGCGTCGGCGTCGCCCTGCTCGAGGTCACTCGGACGGCGGTGCTGCTCGCCTAGGTAGCGGCGCAGGTTCTTCTCCATGCCGGTGCGGCGTCCGACCGAGGAGACGGTGTTGACCATGGGCGAGCCGACGTTGCGCTCGACGAGCTCGGCGCCGTACTTGACGAAGCGCGGCGAGTAGTCCTTGGTCAGGTTGTAGGCGGCCAGAGAGCCGCTGATGGTGCCGCCGAGCCAGGGGTGGTTGGAGGTCAGGAGGGAGAGCATGGGCTGCTGGGGCTCGGCCGTGGGCTCGCGGACGGACCGGGCGACCGAGGAAGCGGTGGGCGAGCGGAGGAAGTCTGCATGTGCGGTCAGTACAGCGCGCGTGGGTTGGGTGCAGGCTGGCTACGCACCTGGATTGCCCAGTCCGCTCAGGGCCTCGGCGGCCAGGCGCACATCCGGGTCGTCCATGCTGACGCTCGTCTCGCGGCGACGGGCAGCCTCGTCCTGGGCGCTCAGGACGCTCGCCGTGTCCATGGGGCTGCCCACGTCGGCGGGGAAGGCGTCAGGCACCTTGGGGAAGGTCGCGCTGTGCAGGGCGGGCAGCGCAGCCCATTGCGCGCCGTCCGTGTGCGGTCGCGGGCTCAGCTCCAGCGAGCTGCGCGGGGAGTGACGGGCGGCGGTGGCCTCGGGCAGGTCCAGGGCCTTGATGCCCGGCAGCCTGCCATTGCTGCGCCGGTTCGGGGCATGCGTGGGCACCGAGGGCAGGTGGAAGGACTCGGGTTCGTGCTGGATGTAGGCGGGCGGTGCAGGGCGTTGCTGTTCCTCCTGCATGGCTGCGTTGCGAGCGGCGAGCGTCGACGTCGAAGCCGGTGCCCCACCGTCCCAGCGCTTGTCAGACGGTCGATGGGCGACTACCCGCGATATCGCCCACAGTGCGCGCGCAGTAACAAGTCCCTCGCAGCAATGCTCGCAGCAAGGCTCGCAGTCGCTAAAGTCCGATGTTGCCGTGCGCTGAAGTCGGCCCTCGCTCAAAAAGGCAGCGCGCTCCGCCTGTGCTTTCTCCGAGCCGGCGATGGAATTGGCGAACAACGACGTCAGGCAGTCGACGTCAGAAAAGGGGACCAGCGAGCTCCTTACGCATCCAAGGGCATATCGCGCGTCGAAGCAGCAAGCAGCGTCAGAGTCGGGGAGGGATTCGATAGCGAGCGCGTGGTGAGACGACGGTAGGGAAGGAGAGAGAGCAAGCAGCCGCGACAGCAAATTGGCCGCCGTTGCAGCGACCGACGGCAACCCGTTCCTTTCTCACATGTCAAAATTCCGCATCACATGTCGCGACGATCCCGCCCACCACTCACACGCTACGCACGGCCCTTGGCGTCCAGATGCGAGTGCGACGACGCCGAAGCGAGGCTGCTGCCGCGACCCTACCTGCCTCTGCACCGTCCAAGCACCGTCGCACACGTCGCGCATGCATGCAGGCTGCTATTCGCACTTGTAATATGCAGCCTCGCGCGCCTGTGTGCAGCGTATCTTCCGTCGACGTGTCAAGCACCTCTGTCGTCGGCAGATCAGTGGCTGCCGCTAGCCCTCGCTACCGGGGCGCCATGTGCGCTCCCCGCAATCCTAGTCCGTCTATTCTGGCTTGAGAACAGCGCAATTCCTAATGCTTGATTCGTTGCACGTGGATAGAACCTCGATGTCCAGCTCTGTGGTCTTGATAAAGAGTGATGGCCGTTCTACAACCTCATTTTAATGTTGGTGGGTAACACGTCCAACTCATGTTTAGCGCGCCTTTCCACCAACAACACTTGCATTGGGCATGAGACGCTCAGTAAGCCTATACATCTTCCAACAAATCAATACGACCGAACGGATCGACGATGAATGCAGTAAGTAATCAACAAACACCCCAACCGATGAGTGCACGATAAGCCCCACCTGTTTCTCCTGGCCTCCATTGACCAATCACGATGCGAGATGGGAAGCGTGGGTGGTGTCACGTGCTAGTGTAGTTGCGACGAACGGGATGTGGGAAGTATATGTGCTTTGTTGTTGTGAGGTGGTGAGGAAACCCAAGACCAAGTAACCACTCAAACAAGCTTTCAAATATTGATCAGATGGTGTTGAACAAGGCAAGATGGGTATCAATACAACATACACACATGCTACACTCCATACACTATGCAACATCGCCCTCCAACCCATCACTCACCCCCTCACACTCCCCAACCGCCCAATCCTCTCCAGCAAATCCATATTCGCCTCCACGCACGCATGGAACAATCCCTCGATCCCCGGCACCAATCGAAGCTCCTCGTGCGTCTGCGGCCGCCGCCGCGCAAGCAGCTCCAGCGTCGAGGCGGAGACGAGCGCAGAGGCGTCGAGCCGCTGTTTGCTGGCTACCAGTCGGCTGAGCGCTACGAGTTTGTTGCGGAGGATTTTTGTGCGGGGGGTTAGGGGGGATGGAGTGGGTTGAGTTTTCAAAGGAGGGGGGTTGAGGATGTTTTCTTCGTGTCTGTGGGGTTGGGGTTTCTGCGGCGTGGCTGCTTTGGTAGGACTTTCGACTCGTTTTCGCTTTTGGCCCGAGGTTTGCCTGGTAGGACGGTCGCCGAAGTCTAATGATGGCAGGCTGTCGTCTGAGTCTGAGCCCGTCGAAATATTCGCTGATATACCGGTTTCTGCTAACGTAAAGGACAGCCCAGTGTGCAGCTGCGGTGTGTGTGCTGGTGGAGGTGTGCCGAAAGCTGGCGATGAGGATGGTGTCTCGGGTGCTTTTTGTCTTGAGCTGCGAGAGGGTGTGCAAGGGAGCGCTATATCGACCGCGTCTTTCGAGTCTGTATTGGGTGCTATCCCAGCCACACTTCCAGAATTACTAGTTCCCTTCCTCTCCATGAACGACGATATGACCGCGATCCAGCCGCTGCCATAATGCTTCTCTTGCACCGCCCCGATACCCTTGATCTTCAACAGTGCCTCACTGTTGAGGGGACGCTCTTGTGCGAGCCGTGTAAGTACCAGGTTCGTTGCAACACGGTATTCTGATACCTTGGCCTCAACAGCAAAAGATTTACGCCGGATGCACAACTCTTCGTAAAGTGCCTGTGAAGTAGGATCGAGGGAAGGCGTTCTAGTCTTGACCATGTCGATACGGGCTGCAGGCGTTTTTACTCCACTTTCTTTCTTAGGTGTTTTCGCGGTGCTCTTCGCAGCCTTCTTCGATTTTGACAGGTCCTCTGGCGCAGTTGGGACACCAAAAAAGAATGCTGAAGTCATGATCTTGCCGCCTTCTTCCAATGGCTCCAAATACAGTGAGCCAATCCCAGCAAGTTTGGAGCCCAGATACTTCTCCGCATGGATGGGTAGAGGCGGCGTAGGCTTCATCTGTAGTCGCTTGTAGTTGAGGCAATGGTACAGCATGATCCCTGCGTAGGCATCTCCAGCAGCATATTTAATCTGCTCCTGTGACAGAGGTTTGCTCCAGTTGGAGGTCCTGACATCACCCTTGTAGAGCGGGTGTCCGAGATGCTGTTCGACTTGGTTTGCAAGGCTCGTCATTTTCGTCGAGACAAGCTCTGGCTTGCGTCCTCCAAACGTGACGAGGCGGTGGAGATGACTGAGCTCGACTGCAGCTTTTGGATGGACCTTGAAGTACTTGCTCAACCGGGCGAAGTCTGCATTCAGAATACCAACACCAATCTTCCCAATGCTCGGGCTCTCAATGAGCTTACGCAACGATGGAGCCAGGATGTCGTCGGTGGTTTCGCCTGTGTGCAGACCGATGTGGAAGAGAGCCACTTTGTCTTCGGTGGCAACTTGAATCAATCCAATTTTGTTCTGCAATTTGTTCGGTCGCTTCCAATCGTCCCATGGCCATTCCATATCGAAGCCAACGACTTTTTCCTTGAGAAATTGTCGAGCCAGTACTTCTGAGTCCGCCTTGGTTTTGCTGTAGAGAATCTTGACCCGCTCGTTGTTTGGACCTCGATATAGAACATGACTCCACCATGTTTTCGTTGGGGTTGAATTCTTCGAAGTGACGCCAAACGCCGATAATCCCTGCGGTGCTTGCGGTTGTATCTTGAACGCGAGTGGCCAACGCGCCTTCTCGGCGTTCAGCGCGCTCGTTGCATTTATGAGAGTCCCAGCCTTGGAGGCAGGATCCGTCATTCGAAAGAAGGATGGGAACAGCATGTAAGAGTGACTGGTGCGCCTAGAAGCTGGAGAAGGACCCTTGCTGCTTGGGCCATTGTTGATAGATGCTCATCCAGTCCATTACGCGAAGACTATTGCCACCGCGCTAACGCACGAAAGCACGTGCGCCCTCACCTAGGTGCTTAGGCACCTGCTCAGCGCAGAGAAACCAACACCATCCTACACCTGAAATGCGTGCATCAAACATCAGCTCACAGAGATTCCCATCAACGTTTTGCGGCGTCCCTTACGTTGGACGCTTGCCTCGCCTCCGTGGTCTCTGCCCGCTAAACTGGAGCAGTACCTTTTACAACGGCTTTCCGCAGCACCAAAGTCTTAAAGGCAACTTGCCCAGTCAATGACATATTAGCTAGAGCGGGACTTTTGGAAGCTCGAGATGGAAGCTCGCGAGACATTGCCTCGGACACTGTGAGCAACGTTGCTGACAGATGCTGAATCGAACGTGTGGGGAAATGTCAAGAGCTTTGAAATCCATCAATTTTCATACTCTGGCCATCTCTCATCGATCACGTGCACGTCCAGCGTCATTGACGGGTTTCGTATCTGACGCTGTCGCCGCTTGTTGTGCGGGGCGTCTCAGATATGTGCTTGTTTCGGCCTCCACTCTGAATGACGAACGAACTGGCAAGTCGAGCCGCGCTACCTTCGATGACGCCGTACAATGGCCGCAAAGAAGCTTCAGCTAGTCACCTCTTCTCCATCGAAACCTCGAGGCTCAAACCTTGCGGCGGTTCAGGCTATAGTGTGCCTCAGACTAAACCATAATTTGCTGAGTTGCCTCGCAGAGCATCGTCGCCAAGGATCATGGTGGAGGCTTCACGCGATACCCGTTTCATGATCACCGCGCAGGAGCCCAACGGGATATGCACTCCAGCTCGAGTGTAACGGTGAGTGCCATCTTAGGCATGACTAGACTCTGAGGACGCGTACTCGATGTTGATTGATATATTCAGGCCTTCGAGTCTTTGGGTATTCGACTGTTAGTAACATCATCATATTCTTTAATCACCTATTCCCTCTCATCTCTCTCCACCGAATCCATCATGCATTTCGCTTCTTCGTTGCTTATCGCCGCTCTGGCTGGTCTGGTGCAGGCGCAAAGTGTCACACCCTCAGGCTTCACACCATCAGCAAAGGCCAAGCTGGATGTTTTCTTCAACTCAACTATGGTCATGACGCCAGGTCAAGTTCTCTCAAAAGCTGGTAGGATAGCCTCACGTTTATGAAAAACCGTTTCCTGACGTTGCGCAGAAACAGCAACCCAACCAAAAATTGCGGTGGCAAGCACAATGTCGAACATGAGCGCGACCTACATGTTCGTTATGCTCGACCTTGACGTCCCGCCGGAGGGAGGCAGCGCGAAGCGCCGCGTTCTGCTTCACGCCATGAACACAGGGTTCAAAGCCACACAGCAGAAGATTGGCGGATCCGCTACCTTGCTTGCATCAACCGAGAAGGGGCCTGCAGCATACATACCACCAGGCCCGCCTCCAACAGACACCATTCCGCATCGCTACGTTGAGCTTCTGTTCGAACAACCCGCAGACTTGAAAGTGCAGGCGTCCGACTTCGCCGACACCTCAGCTCGAATCAACTTTGACATCAACGCCTTCATGACCAAGAACAAAGTCAGCGCGCCTATGGCGGGCAACTTCTTCATGGTTGATGGCAGAGCGAGCGGGACTGCTAAAGGGACCGCGTCAGCCAGTGGAAGCGGTCGTATGCCAGGGAGCACTCCTCAGCCATTTACGGGGGCTGCAGAGAGATATGGGCTCTCGCCTGCTATGGCTGGTCTGCTCGGTGGGCTTGCTCTATACGCTGTTTGATGCAGTGCTTGAAACGAAGAGCCGGGGGAATGGCTACGGCGGCTGTCATGAGTTCCAATTATCGTTCGATACCAAAATGCAAATATTTTTTCTTGTCGGTCATCCGATATCCGCTCAGCACCGACGTTCAACCAGAACATTCTCTCCAAGTCCAACTCCATCACGCACGTTCCATCTCGTATCGCCCCCAGCCACTTCAATGGCGGTGTAGGCCCAACAGCTAAATGATCTCAACTTGTGTGACAGGATTTTGAATGAAAGTTACAAGTCTTGGTCGTCGCGTTAGCACACACGTGAGTTCTCAAGTCCCTGAATGACACTGAGATGCCATGCGCATTTACCACGCAAGACGACCAGGTGGCGTGTCGTGAACATGATGCTCAACGGATGATCCACAGTCCCCACACTTACACTTGAGCATCGACCATCTCTTCTGATATGGAAAAGTGAAGAGTCAATGCGCGCTCATCCCAGCCACAGATCACAAACATCTGCCCTTTGTGATCGGAACAAGCTACGGTCGACTCTGTTTGGCAAAATGAGCTCGTTTTCGGTAACCTTGCATACTGCTCCCACTGATTAGCTTCGTTCAGGAAGAGTATCTCATGCTCTGGCATATCTCATACGAGGCGAGTGACGTCGAAGTAGTCTTCAGAAACTTGGCGACCCTCCAAATCTATGACTTCAGACCTGATACAGACAGCAACACACCAGATACGAGGACAACTTGAGCTTTGGCCCATACGACTCTGTCGTCGGGCTGCCGGATCTGGCTTCGGCTAGCGCTCTATCGAATCCATCCTACGACGCCCAATTTGGGATTGCCACCGTCCCATGTGACTTGATCTGCACCCCAGATTTCGCTGCAGGACACGAAGATACCTTGACAGCGCAGCAAATACGGTGGATACTCTTCGCCCACAGGACAGTGCCGTAAATGCCGGGTCGGCCGAGGCTCCGGGTGGCAATATGAGTGGTTAAAGACAAATTTAGACACTGACGTTGCATGGGCGACGGGTACTAGCGATCTAGCGCAGAGGAAGGACCCTCACCAGCCTCGCGCTTTAGGTCAGTACACCCTTAAACACGAGAACCGACGTCATGTGCACTCGTTTTGCTCTCATGAGTACCGTGGTGAGGATCTCCAGGCTGCCGGAAGGAGCGACCTGGATTCATATATAAGGAATGACGAACCCATCTTCTATATCTCACATCTCAACTCACCAACCACAATCACTACTGCTCTATCCCACGATACCTTCTTACGATATCCAATCGCTATCCTCCTAAGCACTACCATCAGCAAGAAATATCTCCAAGATGTATACCAAGACCCTCGCCGTTGCTCTGGCTCTTACCTCCGCCATCGCCGCCGGACCCCTCAACCGCCGCCAGGACCCTTGCCAGGACACATACAAGTCTTGCGTCGCCTCAGGAGTTCCTGAGGTCGCATGTGCTTGTGATCTCCAGGCTTGCCTCGGCGAGGACAACGCCCGTGGCCGTGAGTACTGCGCTTCTGCCACTGCGACCATCGTCCGTTCGTCCACAGTCGCTACACCGTCAGCCACATCATGCGACCCCGAGCCCACTTCCACAAAAGCGACTCCTGTAGCTACTAGCATTCCTGGTGGCTGCAACCCGGCCCACCCCGGCTCTTGCCCTTCATCTTACTTCTCGACCACTGTTGCCACGCCTGTCGCAACGTCGATCCCCGGCGGCTGCAACCCAGCCCACCCAGGCTCTTGTCCTACCCCCTCCGCTGTCCCAGTGCCCAGCGGTTCCAACCCAGTCAAGACCGACAAGACATGGGCTGTTAACAACCTGAGCCGCTACTGCGGTGAGGACAACTCTGGTTGCGACTACAACTTCGTCATCGAGGCCGATGGCAAGACCGAGCGCTGCACCGTCATCCGCATGCCCGGCAAGGACGCTGCCACCGAGTCCTGGTCCAACCAGCCCTGCACATCTGGCTCTCCTTACACCGTCTCTTGGGGATACTCTGCGCAGCCCGCTCCCGCTTTCGCCGTCGTGACCGTTGTCAACGGCAAGGAGCTGGCTTGGTTCGGTGTCTCCGACATCAACGGCCAGAAGGTCACTCCTTCCAACCCCTTCGGCTCTGGCCAGTATGCCAACCTTACTGCTCCCGTCTTCACCTACAACTAAGCGAATGTGTTTGGAAACAGAGCTTGGAATTACGATAATGATAGAGCGATAATGATGATTTGTACATATGTAGATACAACACACGACATAGCATAGAATTTAATGATAACATCAGACAATAACAACAGAAGATCTTTTCGTCGCAGTGACCAACGTGTATGGAGTTTTCAGTTTCGAAAGATAAGCTGACCGTGACTTGCGAGGCTGGTCAGCAAAGTGATACCACCGCCGGAGATACCCACGGACCCCTTGTGCTCCACAACTGCTTATCTTCATAGTCCTATCTTGCAACAAACAACGATTTTGTCCCCAACCGCAATTGTTGTGAAGACTTTCCTCAATTCGAGAGGTTTGGTGAACCCGCGAGTTGCACCTGCAGTTTGGTAAACATTCATGACTTTTACTAAGATGTGGCTTCCCCAAGAGGAACGCCACGCGAGCGGGGACGAGCCGATGTGCGGAGACGGGTCCGGGGTATTTATCTCCAACATGGCAGCGGCGCGCTTACAGCGTCAGAACACGTCCTATCATCGGCAGATGTCCACGAAGTCTTGCGATTGTGATGTAAACGTTCTCAAGCTAAGTGCCGCCCATTGTTTTGCTCGACCACTGCGTGGCAGCCTCGCACAAGGGATGGACTTTCCCGTTTCGAACGACCTGCCGAGATCAACAGGTGCTAGGAGCTTGATACTTGGCTGGCCTCTGGGCATGCGCCGTGAGATAACTTAACCTTAAGTGAGCGTCTCGCACGTCCAATGCAGCCGGTCGTTGTGAATCGGTCCTTTACACGATTCCTTTGCGAACAATGTCGCACTCTGCCATACCGGGCACTATTCAGTTAGTGGACATTGACCACACTGTGGGAACACGTCATGCTGGCAACGGAGATATTGTCCTGCAACCAACACCCTCGAATGACCCCGATGATCCTCTGAATTGGACACCGCGACGGAAGTTGCTGGCGTTGATATGTCCCAACCTGTACGTATCTCCAGTTCTACGATGGTATGCTGCTAAAGGATGATAGATATGTGTGGATGTGCGGAATCGCGCAATCAACAATCTACTCCGTCATCGTCCCGCTCTCGGAATCAAACGGCATATCAGTATCGACGCTGAACGAAGGAAGCGGGTTCATGTTCCTGCTCATTGGATGGAGTCAACTCTTCTGGCAGCCATTCGCGCTGACGTACGGCAAGCGTCTCGCATACCTGATCTCAATTCTTGGGGTCACGGGAGTCAGTCTCTGGAGCCCGTATGTCAAAAGCAATGGCGAGTGGATTGCTAGGAGTATCCTGCTTGGTTTTTTCGGTGGTCCTTACGACGCGTTGCCCGAGGTGTCGATTGCTGACATATATTTCACGCACCAAAGAGGTACTGGGTTGAGCATCTACGCTTTCTGTGCTTTGGCCAGTAACTACTTTGCTCCCATCATTGCTGGGTTCATCTCGGAGCGGCAGGGCTGGCAATGGGTCTTCTACTGGCCTGCGATCTTCACCGGATCGACCTTTATCTTCCTGTTCTTCTTCCTCGAAGAGACAAACTACGATCGAGTCATCACCGGTACTGTCGTCCTGCCACGCTCAGAGCTCGGAGACCTGGATGAAGGAGACAACCCCAAACAACAGCAACTAGCAGCCGTTCAAACTTCGACTAGTGAAGAGTACAGAGTCCCCACCCAGACCAAAACCTTCACACAGAAACTCTCGCTCTGGAACCCCTCACACAACGGCACCATGCTCAGCCACTTAAAGAGCATATCCCTGTACCTAACCTGGCCGGTGGTACTCTACACTGGCTTCTCCGCCGGCTCCTACCTAATCTGGTTCAACATCCTGAATGCAACCGCGTCACTCGTCCTCAGCGCCCCGCCCTATTCCTGGGGCGCCGAAGCCGTCGGACTCGCCTACTTTGCACCCATGATCGGCTGCGGCATCGGCATGCTAGTCGCGGGCCGCTTCAGCGACTGGCTGACAGTGCGGCTCGCGCGTCGCAACGGCGGCGTCTCCGAAGCCGAGTTTCGTCTCTGGCCCTTTGTGCTGTGCATGGTGCTGGTGCCTGCAGCTGCGATTCTGTGGGGTGTGGGTGCGGCGCAGCAGATTCACTGGTTTGGGCTTCTGGTTGCTATGGGGAGTTTGGCGTTTACCACTTGTTTGGGTTTCACGTTGAGTATCAATTATCTCATTGATAGCTATCCCGGAGTTTGTGGGGATGCGATGGCGGCGACGATTATCATTCGCGATTCTATGATGTTTGCTGTTAGCTATGCGTAAGTTGGTGCTTCTTGCTTTAAGTTCTTTGCTAATTGGGTGCAGTATCACTCCTTGGGTGACCAACATGGGATATCAGAATTGCTTCATTTCTGCAGCTTTTGTTGGTTTGGCGTGCGTATCCACGTTCTTGATCATGATGAAATATGGTAAGACACTGCGTAAGAAGAGCAGCGATAAGTATTGGAGTATTGTCAGTGCTGGAGGAGGACATTAGTCGTTCTGCATACTTTAAAACACTGATCTAGAACAATCGCTCAAGTTCATGATCGTATTGGTCGTGCTCGATCGTTGAGTCCATATCTACCGTCAGAGGACAGAGCTGTCTGAGCTCATTGCCTACACGAACTCACTCTCCATCCACCTCCGATCCACTTCATTCATGCCTGTGACATTCCCAAATGGCCCAAGACTGGGCGGTACGTCCTCTGGTCTGGTACCCCAGTCGCTCTCCTGCGGCCCCAGCGTCAACTCCAGCACCCCTCCCCCAAGGAAGAAGCTATGCGTCAGCCAATTCTTCGTATACGGTTCCCCATTGAGTGTCGCACTCTGAACAAATATATTCCCAAACGCAGGGTCGAAGTTGATATTCCTAACCGTGGCAGTGTTGCCAGTCTGCTGATTGAGAATGCTCACCTCTTCAAAGAAAGGAGGAGTAATGAAATACACATCCTGCCCCGCATTAGGATACAAGCCCATCATGACCAGCGCTTCGAACGAGCCCATGGCGCCGGAATCGTCATTGCCCGGGATCCCAGAGATGGTGTCGTTGAACAGACTGGGTATGTACTGGTGTGCTCGCTGTGCGCTCTTGCCCGGACGACCAGCGTAGTGGTACAGAAAGAGGTTGAGGAACGATTGTTCGTCACCGACATATAGGACGCCAGACTCGTGCAGCCAGTCCAGGCGTTTAACGAAAGTGTCTGTGCCGCCGAGCGTGGTGATGAGGGATGCCATGTCTCCGGGTGCGTAGAATGAGTACATCCAGATAGGCCCTTCGTAGGTCTCGCGACCAGACGGGTTGAGGTAGCAGCCTGTGAAGTTGAGGAGCGGAGAGCAGAAGATTGGGTCTTGGTAGCCGAATGTACCGTTCATGTAACGGGGTTGTAGGAAGCCTTCAAATCCCGTGTCCTGTCCGTTTACAACGCTTCTTTGCGTGGGGCTGAACATATTTTTCCAATTCCCGCTCCGTCCAAGATACTTTTGCGCGTCGGCCAGGTTTCCAAGTGCGCGTGCAAGGGTACTGATGACGAAGTCGTTGTATGCGTACTCTACTGTGCGAGATATAGATCGAGTCTCTAGGCCGGTGCCATCGGTATCGAGATTCTCAGTGGGGATGTAGCCAAGACTCTTCCAGGACGCGAGGCCACCACGGCCTTCGATGTTCCAGTCTGGAGGCTCGACTTCGGCATCCTTGACTATGGCCTCGTAGGCGACAACCCAGTCGATTCCTGCGGAGATGTTCTTGAGGTATGCATCTACGATCACGACATCTGCGTTTGAGCCGCCTTGTGTAAATCCTGACTAGGTAAGCAAGTAGCTGGGACTGGCCACAACGCACATACCTTTACAATGGCTCATTCTACAGTCGGGAAGGTAGCCAGTATGCTTGTATATGCTCAGTAGACTTCTGACCATCAAGGTCTGGCTATGTGGATCCAGTATCGTAAGGAGAGGGTGTATGCTCCTGAAAGAGTCCCAGATGCAGTAGAAAGAATCGTAATACGGTTCTCCGTCTTCCCAGAACGGATTCTCGCCTGTGTAATCCTGCGGCGAGATCATAGAACGGTACACGCCACTCCAGAACGCTTTCAGAAGGGCCTCGGGTACACCACCGTCTTTCAGGGTGACCACAGAGAACTTCGCTCTCCAAGCAGCTTCAGCTGCAGTCACAATGCTATCGAAATCTCCGGTCGCAATCTCTCGCTCGGCATTCGAGCAGGCTTGGGCCTCGCTGATGAAGCTCATACCAACTCTGGCCAGGATCTGATTTGCTGCCTCCGGCTTTTCGAATTGTACCCAGCCACCTGCGGGTGTGTCACTGGGTGTTTGACGCTCGTCGCCAGGCTTGATCTTGAGGCTCTGCGCTTGATTGGAAGCGCGCGAATTGCTCCACACGCCTACATCTCTCACTTTCGCACCATGGAAATCAAGACAGAAGTAGGACTGGTATGTTCCGCTGCCGAAAGAAGGTGAGAAGCGCCCGCCACCCGTTATGCGTCCACTATCTGGATACACAGTGATGTTGGCTTCACTCCTCGTCTTGGGGAGATCAGCAAGCTCGACCAGGATGTGCGGAGTCAGTGTTGTGTTTGCGGTAGTCGGAGTGTCTGGAAACGTGAATCTATAAAGAGCCGTGTGGTTTGTTACTGTCATCTCTGTCCTTATGTTGGATGTCAGGGTGGTGTCGAAATACCCCGGCCGTGCATTCACGCTCCCTTCTTGGCGAGGCTGTGCACGCTGCCATTGAGCGTAATGACACGCATTGATATCGTCGTTTGGGCATCCTGCTTGCGCGAAGATAGGGAAGTTGCCAAGTGATGCTGAGCCACCAGTTCCGCTGTCGTGCATGTGCGAGAAACCATAGATCGGTGACGTGTCTGATGCGAAGCCTCCTTGGTTTTCACCGCCTAAGGTATCGGCTCCGGCTTTGGCCATGCCTGAGTTCTGGTCAGAAGACGAATGTGGTTGGAGTGTACCATGATATACCAAACGGAAGCGTTGCGCCAGGGAAGACATGTCCTGTATGATGTTAATCTGCCTTGGTATTCTCTGTAAAGATTCATTCTACTTGCCTCCGTTAATAGTCCCAATGAGTGGGTTTACATACTCGTAAGGCGTCTTGCCTCGTGCATCCGGTTCACCCTGCGCGCTAGTAGAGACTACGAGGCATGAGACCACAAAGGCATTCAATCCGAACGAAGATCGCATGTTTCACGAGGACTGTCCCGCACTTCTTCAAAATAATAGAAATGCATCCTGCGCATGGGTTTCGCGGATATATATGACGGTTCATTCCTGCCTTCTTGGCATGACACGATGTAACTTCCCTCCCTGTCGTCTTATTGATCTTCAAGCAATTGCAATTTGAATATGGCGCTCAGAACGGCAAGTCACAAAGCTTTATGATCGTCGGAGGATGTGATGTAACCACACTGCGGAGTGGCTGCGGGGTACACATGACTAGCGGCAGATCTGGACGACATGGGGATGCTGTGTTCTCAAGTGCATGTATAGCTAAAGAGCTGTTGTAATCTGAAGCAGACTACAAGAGCGATGGTGTGTTGTTCAGGGTCATTGTCTGCGACTCGTACTCTCGTATCTAAACAGGTATTCAGTATGGCTCGTACCTCTTCTTGTCTTTTTTCTCTTTCTTCTCCTTGCGCTTCTCTTTCCTATCCTTCTTGTCCTTCTTGCTGGTATCCGCCTCCTCATCTACCTCCATAGTCTCTTCAGAAGACGCTCCAGTCTTCCAGGCGCGGACGTGTCCATCTTCGCCGACGGTGTAGGTAGTCTGGGACTACATTTATGTTAGTATTCGCAGGACAGGTGAGCTCATACAAACTTACGTGAGTGTCGGTGAATAAATCTCGTACAATCTCCTCGCCATGTGCACTTGATAGCCCGATGCTCTTTGCGAGGTCGTATTCGTATTGCAACGGCCCATCCACACCTTTGCGCACGGGTACCAGATCGAGGCGTCTCTCGCTGTCGTGTATCAGCACTTGTAGCGCGTTGTGTTTGCGCGGGTACTCACCTGTGCTTCCCTGTAGCAAGGAACGGCTGGCTCCCAACCCAATGCATCTTTGCCAGATACTCACACCCAAGCGGCTCCCGCACATCACCAAAAGTCTTCGGTGTCGGTTCCTCTTCCTCCTCCTTCTGACTTTGCAGGGCGTAGAAGCTCATTGTTTCATCAGTACCGAGCGCGAATATGTCGGTGCTCGGGTACATGAATCCTGCATGTGCAATGGCAGATCCATGGTTGATGACTTGGTAGAGGGCGTCTTCCTCTTCGACTTGAGATGTGTCAAAGATATTCACCAGACCATCTGTGCTAGAGGACAAAAGCAGCGTAGGAAGTGTTGGATGCAGTTGGAGAGATGTGACTGTGTCTGTGTGTGACTCGAGGAACGAGCGCAGAGGCGCTGATGTGTTGCGCTGATCCCTGATATAAGGTTAGGAGTCGAAACCGAAGGACTATTCATGAGCCACCATACCAAACGTAGACGGGAGATTCGTGAGGCCCGTCGTCTGGGTTCTCGATACCAGCGGCTACGAAGTTTTTCTGCGCATCGCAAACGAGAGATGAGACAAGCTTGTTCGCTGCGCATATTGTCAAATCACAACGAATGATCAATTCAGATGATTGTGAACGTACGGCTCTGGATCTCCAAGACCTTCTGTCTACTTCTGTTATCCCAGAATCTGATCAGCCCGTCTCTTCCAGCCGTTGCGACAACGTTGCTTGGTGCATCGTTGGCCCTTTCCAAACACGTGACGCTGTTGTTGACAGTCTTGACCACGCCATTCACGTTCAAGGTGGCTGGATCTAGGTAACGCAGAGAGTCGTCAGATGAGATGATGGCGAGTTGATCAGTCTTGGAATATGAAAGCGGATCTAGCCGCGGTGCGGTGGAAATGATTCTGTAGATGTAGGAGTTGGGCGGCAGCCCAACGTCAGAGCTGGCTATTTGCGCCGCCATTGCAGCGTTTGCTGAACAAGATATCCGTTTGGTTCGAAACAACTCGGTTTTGGGAGCGGGAGGCGTGAATACAAGTGAAGGGTAGGTGATGAGTTGATTAAGGCGGAGAGAAAACTTTTCAGCCCAAGAGCGAGGCCATCAACTCCATCATTGTCAACATCTCATCGTGAAGCATATCACTATCCATGCGAGTCTGTCTTTACAATCATTCGACAACAGCTCGGTTAGCTCGCACGAAGTGCAGCCTCGCTGGTCGTCATGCGCAGTGTAGGCAGGATAGCGCATTTCAGTTGCAGCTTCCAACAACTGCCTTTGCAATCTCACGTCGAACAAACGCGAACATCATAGACTTGCCTCGGAAAGGTACAAAGTCATGTGCACATTACATAGTATGTAGCCTTGATATGAAGCTCGTTAAGTTATTATTTTAAACAGTACGAGTGATTAACGACGGGCGTCTCTCTCCGATCCCTCAGATCCCAGTCCACTGACATAACGCCAGCAGACAAATGAGAAGTCACTCCAACGCCTTCAGCGCAAAAGCTCAGCGTTGGCGATAACGAGGTTCGTGAAGAAGAAGAAGCAAGCCCGCCAGCGCGCGCGAAGATTTTACGGGGTTGCGGCTGCGCACAGACGCACTCTTGGTTGAGTAAGCGAGGGTTGTGATTGGAGACGGCAAGGACCTCGGGAGTCGGAGGAAGGAACCAACGACGACATCGATACGTTCAGCACCAGGACAACCACCCTCGAATCCACGACGACAAGGTCAATTTGCGGAGCTCACGACAATGGCTTCTCAGCGAGTATTCCAGCTCGGCCTGCGCCGCGCAGCAGCCCCCAGCTTCAAGATTGCGCCCGCTGGCCGCACCATCCAGAAGAGGTATGTTGCCGTAGCAAGCATCCTCGCTGCTCCTCCCTGGACCACGCACAAGCTGACGATACACCAGGCTCGCAGCTACAGAGGCCGCCTCGCAAGACACTGCCTCTGAGATCCTCCGCAAGCAGCGCCTCCAGCGCCCCGTCTCGCCCCACCTTTCCATCTACAAGCCGCAAATCACCTGGTACGCCTCGTCGCTGAACCGCATCACGGGCATCACGCTCTCCGGCTCTCTCTACCTCTTCGGTCTCGCATACCTCGCCGCGCCCTACACCGGATGGCACCTCGAGACCGCCTCGATGGTTGCGACCGTCGCGGCTTGGCCTGTGGCTGCCAAGATTGCGCTTAAGAGCTTCTTTGCGTTCCCCATGTTCTTCCACTCGTTCAACGGTGTGAGGCATCTGTTGTGGGATATTGGTGTTGGCTTCACAAACCAGCAGGTCATCAGGACGGGCTGGTCGGCTATTGCTCTGACCGTTGTCACTTCGCTGTACTACGTCTTCCTCCAGTAGACGTAGGTGGCTAGTCATGGCTTACTGGCTTGGAGAAACACAGAAATAAAGAAAGAATGAGAGAGGCAACTGGGGGCCGGGCATGAAGACGATGGCAGGAACGAAGGAGAAGAGGAGCTGAAGACGCTTGGAACAGAAGCGACTTTTGAAGGGTTGAGTTATCTTGTTCGAAGTGGAAGTATAAACTGTACGTTCTACGTGTTTTCCAATACGAGTTGTTCGATTTGCGGAGACAGAAATGCGTACTCGTGGTGTCCCAAATATGACCGCAAGCTATCAGCAATTTGTGTTGCTCTGGTACTGAAAGTTGGTTTCGATCGGTGTCAAACCACGGTCTGAAAACAGAGCACCGTCTCGTCGCCCTCAGGAGACGATCGTCCGTCTCGATCGAGTCGCTACAGCTCAAGGATGATGCGCTTGGCCGGACCCACTGTCAACTCCTAGGAGCTCTCGTCTCGACATGACTTCTAGCCGGTTCTGGACCACTTTGTCTCACTTCCATTCACCCCGTTCGTGCCCTCGTTATCATCTCTGTGCCTCACTGTCCCCGCACCAGGTCCTAACTCGTCTCCAATCACCATGCCGTTGAAGTTCCCCTCCTCGTCCACATACTGGTCTATGTTGTCTGCTGTAATCCACCCACTCGCACCTGGCGCACTTAGGTCGTCCTCCATGTCCTGTCCGTCGTTGTCTGCGTCAGGATCTGGGTGCAAGTCCGAGCAGGTGTTCATCGCGTTGAAGATGTCTTTGATACATGTGTTGTCTGGCGAAGTGACGTAGTTGGGCGGCAGTACGGTGAGCTCGAGAGTCTGGATGTCTGCCTCGTCGTTCACGGTCTCGGCGTCGTTGAGGGAAAGGTTCATGTAGAGCGCTTCGACGGTGGATTTCCACTTCATTGTCGCGTGGAGGGCAATGGTAGGGTACGAGATCGCAGCTCCGGTTGGCGTGGGAGCGGTCTGGAAGAAGACGAGTGATCTATGGGTCATTAACATTTGCCTTTAGAGGTTACTGCTTGTGGAACGTACTCGGAAGTCACCCAGATGTCTACATCCTTGATGAGGGTGTCGTCGCCGTCTGTTGTGGTGGTGAACTTGGCGAACACGGAATCTTCTTGCAACTGCGATGCTGGCGCTGAGAGTGTCACCCCGGAGTAGTTTGCGTATGTTACTGGCTTTGCGCCGAAGAAGGTTGCGGGTGTCTGTTCTTGGTGCTCTTGCAGCGGGGTGAAGTCAGCGGCCTTGGGCGCGGTGTCGACGTGTCGAATTGACATTTTGGCGAATGCAGTGTTCTGGTCTATACTCCGCGACAGTAATTCCGTAAATTTAGGGTTGTTAGAGGTTTGGACAGTGTTGTATGTGAGAACGTCACCTCGAGGCAGCTACCTTCGAAAAAGTGACCCGAGCGTCATAGCTCCCTCCCTTCGAACATTTTGGTGGGGGAGTACGTTCAGCGTCACTTCACACACACTTTGCTCATAGCTATCTGGGCTCCCTGCGTCTGGCAACACTGTTAACATCACGATGCCTTGAGCAAGCCTGCTTTTTCTTGCGAAAGCCGCAACCATGTCTGTCTTCCCCACGAGGCCCATCGCCAAACTCACCGGCCATAATGGCATCGTACACGCCGTCGCATACTCCTCCGGTTCGCAGTCATACATTCTGACCGGTTCATCTGACCGGACGATTCGACTCTTCAACCCTCAGAAAGCTCCTACGTCCTCTGTTGCGCCGTCTGCGTCGAATGCCTACCCGCCCGGCCTTGTCAACAAGTACAGCGCGCATGGCTACGAAGTCCTCTCCATCGACGTCAACACAGATAACGACAAGTTTGTGTCTACTGGCGGTGACAAGACTGTCTTTGTCTGGGATGTGCAGACTGCGCAAACCGTCAGACGCTTCACCGGTCACTCTGGGCGCGTCAATCGCGGCGTGTTTGGTGGAGACGGAGACAGCATTATTGCGACGGGCAGCTTCGATGGCACAGTCAGGATCTGGGACATGAAGTCCAACTCGTACAAGCCGATCATGACGCTTGACGATGCCAAGGATAGCATCACAGATGTTGCTGTTCACGATGCAGAGATCCTTGCTGCAAGTGTCGATGGGAGGGTGAGAAGCTACGATCTCAGGACTGGCATGTGTCAAACCGACGTCATTGGGTTTCCCTGCACGAGCTTGGATGTCTCAAAGAAGGGTACAGAGATGCTGGTCAGCTCGCTTGACTCGACAGTGAGGCTCATGGACCGTACGAACGGGGAGCTTCTGAAGGCCTACAAGGACGAGACATTTGTCAATAAGGATCTCAGAGTGAGAAGCACACTGGGCTTGAACGACAGCGTTGTCTTGAGCGGCAGTGATGATGGGATGATCTTCGCATGGGATATCATGGGAGAAGAATGCATGCATCGATTCAGACACTCTGAGATGCGCGAGGTGCAGGGTACAAGACCGATAATGCAGCCTGCTAGCAAGAAGGATATTGTGTCGGCTGTGACATTCTGCAAAACAAGAAGGGAGTGGGTCAGTGGAGGAGGTGATGGCAATGTGATTGTCTGGGGGGTGTGAGATCGTCGATAATTACACCAGATTTCCACGTTACAAACGCCTGTCCCAAAAACCCGGCACTCACCTTGGAATTCAAGACGACGGTCTTAAAATACCTGCGTGTAAGGGTCCGAAACACTGCCCACCATCACAGCTCACGTCCGTCTCTCGTCTGAGTTTGGCTCCCTGCGATACATTGGCAGAGGCTCATGGATCACCCCAACCTCCAGTAAAAGTCTTTTTCCTGCCTCAGCGGGCTCCATGATGGTGGCTATGTCATTTGAGATCTTTCCCGAACACCTTCCCTCACTCCATGTTTCTGTTTTCTACACAGGCAGCAAAACAGTCACTGGCAATGCCGTGGGGAGAGCCGCGATCTGCACGTTCAACAATATCGCTCCTGTCCAGCTTACAGGCATCTTATTGCGTCACTCATATTCGTCTTCATGGCGTACCGCGTGGGTCATCAAGCTCGTTTGCATTGTACACTGTAAGGCTGAGGAGTATGTTCTGGCACCTTGGCAGTCTTGCAGGTACAGCGAACAGTAAGTCGGCATCGTTCGAATCAGACAGCATCTACTCGAGGTCCAATCGTCAAAGAGAGAACAGAATACTCCACATCATCTTTGACGTTTCAACCTCGCCGACTGTCTCCGCGGGGCGCAGTTCAGCGGACAAATCAGGGAAGGGGCGACACTCTTCTCGCATCTATCATCATCAAATGCTGTAAAGTCAGATTGCACTGATGAGATCATTGAGACGAACTACCTACGAGTACCACAGAACTCATCCAGGACTCGAGTTCACGTTCAGCACCTCTTATCTACGTTGCCGCAATTTCAACAACCGTGCCCATCGAAGACACAGTAACAGCAAAAGAGCTGCAAAATTCTACCTCTTGGGTATTGCCTTCCAACGCGCATTTTCCCAAACTGTCCCACTGTTACGTCAAGGTACCAAGGGCAAAGATAGACAGTTATCTCCGTTGGGGTGTCGCAACCGTACGGGTACCTGTTTCGTGTAAGCCGGGACGCCGCTACTACAAATGGTCAGTCCATTCGAGGTTTGTACCACTTGAAAGTACAACTCGGCGAACAAGAATGACCATGCAACGGGTTGGACCCGTGTGTCGTAGCCGCTGTGGCCGACCTGTTGTGAAAGTTCACCCGAATGACAGTGCATCTCGGAATTACCTGCACACTCACGGCTTGACAGCCATCTTCTTCATGATTGCTGGCGGACAGTAATACAACAAGCATGACCCTCCTCTGTGCAAAATTTCAACACAGTACATGCTAATAACCAACATCTTCAATCCATGCAGAACATGGAGGAGCATATACGTCACGTCAGGTTGGTCAGATTCCATACCACCAAGGATATCACTGACCTCAAGATGCAACTAGAACTAACCTTTCCACATTAAACGCTGGGCTCCCAACTTCGCTACCTTTACAGGAGTCACAAAGCCATAGAAATGTATGAACGCTTCGACCACACTCTCCAACATCATCTACCAAAGATGCTACCCATGCTTTCCCCGCCGCCATACGCACCCTCCGACCATCGCGCTTCCACCTCAGGACCATGTCTCGAACGACGCGACGACTATTGTTGCACCATATCCAAGCCCTCCTCCCATTTCACCATAGTCAGCATCTCCATTCACCTGCACAAGCACATCGACCTCGACCGGGTCCCCTGCTGGCGGCTAAGAAGAAAGCTCGTTGCCCTGGACCAGCCAATCTGCGCACATCGATGCACCTCCGATCCGGCGTTCTTCCGGGCCATTCGTCGACGAACAAACTCGATATGTATCTCCTTTGGTTCAAGGGAGTACTTGCCTTTCTTTGGGAGGTGGAGGGAAATGAGTAGAGTTTGGCGGTGTGTGGAAGAGGGGTGTAACATGTCGGCGTGGATTACGCAGGATTGCGATAGTGGGAATATTAGGTTGCATGCTAGGACGCATTATGTGGGTGAGCTGAGCGAGGACGATACTGTGCTGTTGGAGGTGGTGAAAGTTAGGGCTGCGGAGGGAGGGGGTTTGAGGTACGAATGAAAATCATGGTTGCCGCCATTAAACTATCGCCTTGACTGCAATCAGGTCGTTGCTTAGCTCGTCCTTGTTTGGATCCTGTAAAGCAGCAATGGAGAAACCAGCCACAAACGTTGCTTCATCTGCCGTTCAGCGTTTCACTCTGGACGAGCAGTGAACGTGATATGACCGTTGTTCTAAGTCTAGATACGATCTCTCTTCTACGCTGGGTTGCTATGCTTGAGGACGCTTGAGGTCATGGGTGTACCTCTGTACCTACTGAAGTAGAAAGTTCTTCACCATATTACTAACTTCAGCTGTTCCGGCACATGAACAGCTGGCTCTTTTGGCTTCATCTGTGGATGCAAGATTGTTCCGCATACCTCCGGCATTTGATAATCTCCGATCATCGCCGAGGCCGCCACGAAGACCGGCACCTAACTTCTAAACACCATAACGACAATTCCATCATACCTACTTCCATAGCGACCAAAGCATCCGCAGTCTAAGCAGACTTAGTCGCTTGTTCACCGCGACAGCACAACAGCCACAGGAGCACCGTCAGCACATCACCCTTCATCTGGAACCTGAAACAAGCTTTCATCAAACCACGGCCCCGGCGCGGCACTTAACACCCGCGTAAACATTCATCTCCACAAATACAGATCTGATCAGATGTCCGTTGCAAAGAGGGTTAGGCGTTGATAGCACAACGGCCGAGACCTCCAAATATGAAACGTCGACAGGACGAAGAAGAAAGCCAAGCTTTACGCAAGCTATGATGCCCTTGTAAGGGGCGTTTGGAACAGACGAGGAACTGACGCGAATCAATCGTGATGTGCATACGGGACTTTGCTGTAGAAGGATCAGATTCTAAGGATGTGTGCTTTTGCAATGGTTCGGCATTACAAGTGCGGCTCCACCCCCGCAGACGCATGGAAGAAGATCATGCACTCTGCGTGCAAAACGAGCGCTCGTCCTCGCCATCTCGCTGCCGGGCCGCAGATATTGTGGGAAATGGGTTGCGATGGATCGACACCAGGATGGTGCTCATATGCACCCCACGCCCACATTCATATACCTTCGACGCCTCATACCACGGGTTCCTCGAGTCTTTCTTCAGTCGCTCTTTTCAACTCGTCGTTCGTTTTCCAGTCACTCGTTCTCTGCTGAGCAGATCCCCCATTCATAATGCACTTTTCGTCATTTCTCGTCGCGGCTGTTGCCGTTCTCCCTACCGCCGTCTTCGGCCAGCTTTCGGGCAAAGTTGGTCCCCTGACAACCCACGCTGCCAAGACTGCGAAGAAGACTTGCAATGTCTTGAACTATGGCGGCAAGGCTGATAAAAGCACCGATCTTGGCCCTGTTCTCCTGAAGGCTTTTGCGGATTGCAAGGCAGGCGGCACTGTCGTTGTCCCTTCCGGCGACTATGCTATGAAGACGTGGGCTACCTTTGAGGGCGGCAAGGCATGGGCTCTGCAGCTCGATGGTGTCATCTACCGTACTGGTACCGATGCTGGAAACATGCTGTTCATTCGCAATGCGAATGACTTCGAGATGTTCAGCAGCACCGGCAAGGGTGCTGTACAAGGTAAGTCGAGCTCTTTATTTCTTGTAGGACCTACATGTTAATGTTTTCATTAGGTCTTGGATATGAGGACCACAAGAACGGCAAGCGCAACGGTGCCCGTCTCTTGCGTGTCGAGAAGACCAACAACTTCTCTGTGCACGACATCATCCTTGTCGATGCCCCGATGTTCCACTTTGTCATGAACACCGTTACCAACGGTGAGGCCTACAACATGGCCATCCGCGGTGGTGACTGGGGAGGCCTTGACGGTGTCGACATCGTCGGTACCAATGTCTGGGTTCACGACGTACGTTCTCCTCTCAATTGTTCTTGGCCCCCATTTCCTCTTTCTTAGCGACTAACGACCCCAGATCATGGTCACAAACAA
Organism: Phoma sp. RAV-16-625; assembly: GCA_004335185.1. Classification (NCBI taxonomy): domain Eukaryota; kingdom Fungi; phylum Ascomycota; class Dothideomycetes; order Pleosporales; family Didymellaceae; genus Phoma; species Phoma sp. RAV-16-625. The sequence goes on along the minus strand of SAUA01000070.1, from coordinate 141,016 downwards.
AGATGAATGCGTAACCGTCAAATCCCCCTCAACCAACCTCCTCATCGAAAACATCTACTGCAACTGGTCCGGCGGCTGCGGCATTGGCAGCCTAGGCGCCGACACGGCAATCTCCAAGGTCGTGTACAAGAACATCTACACGTGGAAATCAAACCAAATGATGATGATCAAATCCAACGGCGGCTCCGGCTTTGTCGAGGACGTCCTCTTCGAGAACTTCTCCGGCCACGGCAACGCATACGCTTTCGACATCGACCAGTACTGGACCTCCATGAGCGCCATTGCTGGCAACGGCGTGCAGCTCAGCAACATCACGGCTAAGAACTGGCGCGGCACTCAGGCCAACGGCGCCCAGCGCGGGCCTGTCAAGGTTTTGTGTGCGGACAAGGCGCCTTGCACCGATATCAACGTGTCGGATATAAACATGTGGACTGAGACGGGTAACAAGAACGTCAACCTCTGCCGCTCTGGCCATGGATCGGGTGCTTGCTTGAAGAGCGGAACTGGTGCGTATGCGCAGGTTACTCAGACAGTTACTACGGCGCCTACTGCCTACTCGGCGGCTAGCATGAAGGAGAACTTGCAGACGGCGTTCGGTACTGCGAGCAGCATTCCTATTCCGACGCTTCCTGCCAGCTACTTCCCCAACACGCCGCCTGTCAGCAAGCTTGCTGGCCAGTAAGCTTCTGTTGTTTTCTGAGAGAGTGAGAGGAGCTCGATCTGTTTCCTGTATATAAATTGATTTGAAGTGGCTTGCCTCATCATCGTCCATCGACCGCGTCTTGAGGTCATCTAGATGTCATTTTCTATCGTACTTTTTTGGATCTATGTGCAGCAATGAAGACCAGCAACCTGGTGGAAGCAAAGCAATACCAACATCCAAACCACTAGGCCCACATAGCCCTGAACTTCGTGTCAAAGTCTGCTTTCAAGAGCTTGAACGCCTTCAACACATTCAGCAATCCAGTCTGCTCGTCCCAAGCAACCTCGCCCTTCTCCTCGTCGCTATCCTCTCCATCGTCCCAGTTCTCGCCGTCACTACTCGAGCTCTCTGCCTCTTCGTCCCAAGATTCAACGACCTTCTTCTTCTTCTTCGCAAGCTGAATGGGAAGGTTCTGCTGCTGCGCAGGACCCCTGACGCCTTGCGCGCCAGATTGTGGGCCTGTGGCTTCGTCTCCACCAGGTCCAGTGGGCAAGAGCTTGTCCTCCTGCTCCTCCTCCTCGTCATCTCCTCCACCACGCACGTCGATGAAGTCAAGGTCAGATTCGGTGCCGAGGTTCATGAAGTTGGTCAAGCTGGTGACGATGGTTGCAAGCACCATACTGAAGTCGTTGAGTACGAACCAAATGTCTCCGCGGCGGATTCTGTTTGCTGTGACAACAGCCGTAGCGTTGCCGTGCATGAAGAAGTCGTACAGGTAGGCATTGAGGGGCAAATCGGAGTCTTCGGGGTAGATACCGACATATGGTACAACAGCTTCTTCGAGGAAGATTCCGGACCTGCTTGTTGTGCAGAGCTCATGAATAGACTCGAACTCATCGTTGTGGCCTGACAGCGCGACGAAGGAGGACCGAACCTTGTTCGGTGAAGGACCTGAGTTTGACTCACCACCAACCTTAGTCGAGGTCAAGGGCAGAGTGTTGTCAGCCTCCTGGAGGTGCTGCTCAACAAAGGTGCGGACGTAGGATGTGAAGATGTCCAGTGTTTGTTTGTTATGCTTGCGGAGAACGCTGACTGCGCTTTCAGGCATGTTGGGTAGGAACACAACCGAAGGACTGCCCTTGACTACTTCCTGCACAAACTCCTCATCGGCTTGTCTGCAGTGAAGGCGGCCAAAGAGGTGAGACATGGTGAGCATGAGCTCGCGTAAGACCGAGTCCTGGTTTGTGTTCACCTTCGCGCACAACTCGTGGAAGTAACCATTCTTCAGCAGTGCGTGGAAGGCGAAAGATGAGTTTTCGGTAAAGTACAGATGACTGACAGCACCTGCAAAATTGAGTGGCGTTCCTTGCGAGTCCAATAGCGACTGCCTGCGCAAGTACTCAATAGAAAAGCGCAGATGGTGCAGAACGGTCATCTTCGACTCCTCACCACCAAGGTACACACGCGGCTGTGATAACAACGCGTTGATACAGCGGACGGCGAACGGCGAGTTGTCAGAGTCGTGCAAGAGCGCGAACAAGCGTAAGACTAGAGTTGTGGTGATTGGGAAGTGTCCGTTGAGATCAGGTAGACGGGAGCTAATAAGCTTGTTGATCTTGCTGAGTGAGATGCCATGGAAGACAACGTTACCAAGCGAGTCGAATCCACGACGACCGGCACGACCAGCAGCTTGGCGGTAGTTGAGAGCAGTCAAGAAGATTGAGTCGCCAGAGAAGACAACAGTCTTACAGGGCATGTTGATACCAAGGGCAAGGGTACCTGTTGCGATGACGACCCTCAGGTAGCCTCTCCTGAACAGCACTTCGACGGCGTAGCGGTACTTGCGATTCATACCAGCGTGATGAACACCAATACCACGCTGAAGACCTTGGATAAATATCTCATCGACGCCGCGGTATCGGAGCTCCTTCTCGTGGTTACGAAGTTCCTCACTGGACAGTTTCTTGCTGTTCGCAAAGTGGAAACCCTCCAATGGCCTGTCAGGATCGAAGGTCGCGAAGGGGCTGACCTCGCGATTGGCAGCCTCCATCATCTGCTCTTCCTTCGTAGTACCCTTCGCTGCGCGAACACCTTGCTTCGCACGGCGGGCAACCTCCTTCTTGTACTCTTCCCACTCACGTAACTTCTCTGCCCACTTGGGGCTGGTCTTCTTCCACTCGGTTTCAGCTTCTTCTAGCTGAGTCAAGACGGTACGGCACATCCTCTCGCAGACCGCTCGATCGTAGTTGAATATGATACCTGGAAGTGCATCTTGCTGATGCAGCTCTGTCAACAGAGGCAAGATGTTGTCAACGTCGTGGTTGCTCGCTGGGTCATCAGCTTCCACATCATCTCGAATGGGCTCTGCGTTATCACTGTCTTTGATCTGGAGAGCCGACTTTGTGACGGAGGAACTGAAGTCCTTTCGTACAGCTTCAAATGGAGACTTCTCGTCTGCCATCCACTGGGCAAGCAGGGTCTTGAGTCCCGCCTCCCACTCAATGATGTCAGCCTTGCGCATAACCTTGGGAAGCACACTTGAAGGGGTGAGAGACTTGTCAACTGGATACTCCTTGGTCTGGTGCTTAGACATACTCTGCCAGAGGAAGTAGCAGTCTCGTGCTTCTAAAGAGAAGTCACTCGGCATGCCACGCCTTCGGTTGGTAAGACTGGCGACAGGATGCATGAAGGTGAAGTTCGGTACGTCGTCCAGGCCTAAGCGAGCAAATGTACGGTTTGCTGACAGCGGAAGCGATGCTGCAAGACGCTTTGCTGAGTCCTTTGGTGGTATGTACAAAAACTTTCGCAGGTCTGAGTAACGGTGCTTGTGCTGAACCATAGTCAAATCGTTACCAGCAGCTTTCTGTGTAGAAGAGAGCCAGTCGCTGAAAGCCTCAGCATTTCCGACGGTGGCGGAAAGAGCGATGATGGGGCAGGGTGCCATAAGCAAGAGCTGCTCCCAGATCAAACCGTCTTCGGCTTGGCCGATGCAGTGCACTTCATCGAAGATGATCCACTTGACTCGCTCGGACCAACTCCTGGCATTGGTGGGCGCGAGCAACATGATCTGCAGAATGTGGGGTACTGTTACCAGAATCTGACAGCCGGTAGGATTGTTGACACGAGTGTCGCGTGTGTGAATACCCCAAACCGAGTTGGCGTACTTGTAGTTCTTTGAGAAGCGAGCTTGCACTTCGGCAGCAATCTGGTTGACGAGCGCCTTTGTGGGAGCTACGTACACCAAGACGTCGTCGTTACTTGACTCTAGGACTTTTTGCATGGCGTAGAACGAGATGAATGTTTTACCCGCTGAAGTTGGAGCTACGACAAGCAAACTGCGACGGGCGTCGATCTCGTCCAAGACCTTACGTTGCCACGCATCTGGCTCGAACGACACTCGGGAATCTGGCGCAGAGTCCATAGTTCGGTCGAAGTACGGTCCACAGTAGAGCAACTGGAACTCTTCTGGTGATAGACTCAGAGCGATGTCCGCACTCGACGCATCATCCAGGGTGAGTTGAAAGGGCAGCTTTCGGTCGCCCTCTGTTGGTGGGATTTGCAGAGAAGGAAGCTTCAATCGATCGATGGTCTTCGCGAGACCTGCAGCAACTGTCTTCGTCACGCTGGAAAGACCACAGATGGCTCTGACAGCATCGAAGATCAGCGCAGCGGTGTACAGACCTTCTTCTTTGTCGTTTTTGCGACAGTGTTCCAACCACATCTTCAACAGAACGTTCAACATGTAGAGACGGACTTCCGCCTCTAGAGCCTTCCGCTTGATGTCTGTGTTGAGATTGACAAGGTACTTCTTCGCCTTCTCGTATCGCGTAGTCAGGTCGACTTCCTTCTCGAGACCATCGCAGACAACAATCCAGGCCTTGATTTGTTTCTCTGCGGTGTCCTCCTCCTTGCGCTTCGAGCTCGCTGCAATGTCAGCGAGCATGTTCTGCTTGGCCTGGTTCTTGTTCTTGCCACCTGGTTTTCCACCTTGCTTCTTTGGCTTCTTGCTATCCGAATCTTGGCTGGGCGTTCCCGGCCTTGACGGAACGGGTGTGTTGGCTTTTGAGGCGCCGACCATGATTGTCTCCGGCTCAAGCGCCTTTCCGACTGCGTTTGTGAGGCTGGCAGCGTAAGTTGTCATTTCGGCCATGAAGAACTGGTTGCGGCGAAGTGCTTTCTTTGCCGCCTTCTCGTCCTTCACAACAGGGCCACTCTTGCTCTGCAGAGGTTTGGTATTGTGCCAATGCGAGACTTCGCGAAAGATCGTTGCTGATGTCGAGTCGACCTTACCGTCAGATTTGGCCACTTTGAGATGCACGGGAGAGAGGTGCTTGTCGAAGACCTCGTTAGAGAACGGGAGAAGACGGTAGGAAGCCCCATCGTCCGACTTCTCGGCGTTGCCGTTGGGCTTTTCAGTCGCAGCTGCAGCACCGTTTACCTTCGCGAGCTCCTCCTGACCACTCAGAGCAGACGCAGCTCTTGCCAAAGATTGGAACAGCTCTGAGCTTGATGCCGAGGGGTTTTGGAGGCAGGATGCGAACAAGCGTCCGTCGATGAGATCTGCAACATCGCAAGCCGTGGCCAGCTCACTGACTTCCTGGCTCCACGCGGCTTGCACAAGAATCCTGCGAGCTTCTTGACAAAACTCGAGAACCAAGGCGCGGGATTCCTGCGTCGGCTCTTGGTACTGCATCAATCGGTCCGGCAAACTCAGCTCCGAGAGCAACGCAGTATGACGAAGCAGAGCAACGGCAAAGTCTTGGTGGTTCTTTGACTTAGACGCAAACTTTGAAGCGATAAGTACCGCCAAGTACTCCCGTTCCGTGAAAGCATGCTCGTGCGCTGACTTGACAGCTGCCAATGACTGCTGTAAAGCTGCAGTGTCTGATTCAATACTTGAGTCTGATGTTGGGGCCTGTGGCAAAGTATGTTAGCTGTGTTTCTTGATATCCGTGTATATGACACTTCACCCTACGCAAGTAGGGCGTGATATAGAACAGTGGAGTTGCAAGACTGTTGCTTACCGTTTGTGAGATCGCCAAAGTCATAGCACGCGAGTGCTCAAGGACCGACGCTATAGCCTTGGTGTCGTTAAATTCCAGGCCATTAACAAGTGCACAACTGTAACCTCGCTGCATCATACTGTAGATCAGTGTACGGAGCGACGCCTTGTATTGCTCTTGACGCTCCTCAAGACTCTTGTCCTCGCTCTTGAGAGACCCGGAATCTTTCTGGAGGATTGCTCCTTTACGAGCATCTTTCGTGGTAGCTCCATCGTGGCACAAGATGAAGTAAATGTCTGTTACGCTGAGGTATTCTTCAAAAGCTTCAGACGTTGAGGACGGGAAGACCTTGACCTCGATGTCTGGGTGGACTGGGCGCAGATTGACTTGCAGATGACGGATAATGGCCGCTCGTGCTAGGAGGTACTTTTCGCTAACAGCAGGCGGAGCATCTTGAGGCACGCAAAGGTCCTGATATTCATCGAAGAAAGCAATGTGAAAGTTGCAACGACGGGAAACAAGACCATGTAGGAATTTCTCCACAGCATATGAGGCGTGTAGCAGCTGCAGTCCAGGCTCGAAGTCGATCTGTGCATCGCTAAAGCAATGGAGTAGAAGCGACTCACCATGAATCAAGAATCGTTCGCTGCCCGCAAAGTCGCCCACAAGATCAACACGGCGACTGAAGAGTTTGGAATACCATTGTAAGATTTGGTCTGTAGTATCCGTCTGTGACGAGACCGCAGATTTATCGCCAGCCATGTTGTGTGGCAGCGAAAAGAGAGGCGGTATAGATGATTACAGCTGGTTGTGGGCAGCAATCATCAAAAAGAGAGGGAGTTTCTCCTAAGTGAAATGGATGTAGCAGCCAGTGCTCAGCGAGTAGCCGCCGGTCGTAAGTGGCTTGAAGTCTGTGCAGGCCCGCAAGCACGATAAGCTTTGCGTCGTGATCTCTTTTGTCTGCAAACCAGATGGGGTTGCTTCGAATAGGCACACTGCTCCTGCAATGGCTGAAGAAGGTATGGAGTAACGTGAGCTTTGAGGGTCTTGTCGTCGAATGGGGCGGATGGGATTGGTAGTGTTTGTTGGGGTCGAAGACGTAGGAGAATATTTTGGGAAAGGTGAGTAAGAAGCGCTTTGCCGTTTAAGGCGCTAGGAGCGGGCGGTCAAGCAGCCGCCCCGGCTTCGCTTGCCACATCCAAATCGGTCCAGAGCTTGAGCAAGTCAAAGCGGGCCTTGGTGTCAACAACAGCCGCACCTATTCGATGCATTCACTGTAAATTCTGACTTCAATCGTGCCACCGCCTGGTCGTTCCTTGAAGACTCTAGAGGCTACTGTGCAGTGTTGTATTGGTGCAGTGTGCCCATATGCAGGATTGCACAGCTCCCTCGCGAACCCAGAAATGAAACCGCTATTAGCGCCCATGGCTCACTTGTCAAATGAAGTGACGCATAGAGCTGTAGTAAGCTGCTGTAGGACGACCATTGCTGGCTGCATTCTGCGTCTGTAAGTCGGAGGTGTCGAGTAGGAGCTGGTCCCATTATATCTTTCGCCTCGCTTACCATCACATAAGCATGAGCAAAAGGGTCGGAAGTGGCCTTCGAAAACTCAGTCGGAGAAGAATCAATTGGTTCGATGGGCTGTTGCCCCTACCCAGGATATGATACAGCATGTACAGCGCCATCGTGGGTGAAGAAAAATGGTAAAAGAAAAAGGCTATATGAAAAGTGGTTAAGACCCTAAATTTCCCCGGACACAGGGCACTCAACGTGAATGACGCCGTACAACGACAACACGTGTCAGGTATGTCCGATAGTCGCACCAAACCATGGCCGGGTTCCCAATGCCACCGCGAAGCCAACAACGGGGAACCGTGAAACGTTAATACAGCTTGTGATAGTACGACATCCGCCGTGTGAAGTGACTCGAAAATGCCCAAATAGGGTCAGAAGGCGCACACGGTACGGAGCACAGCACCTACTCGCACTACTGTCATGTACCCCAGAGATTAGACAACCATCGACGCAAGGGGTTCGAGCTTGGCGTGGAGTCAGCATTGGTAGGCATCGATGGGGACACAACCTACTGAAAGTAGACGGTTCCAGCCTGCCGGGCTCGGGGGTGGTTGAGGCGGTGGGGAGGGTGGCTCGTCTCTTGATCCATTGTGTACTGGGGCAGATGTGACGACGGTCAAGTGTATGGTATTGTTGAGCTGGTGGCATCGCAGCATTTTGATGTTCGATCCTGTTTTGGTGATAGCCATGGTAGCTATGTGGTTGCGGGTCGATGGAGCTGGAGTGACGGTACAAGTACAATTAGGAGGCGGTTTATGGTAGATCTACCCGCAAAGTCAAGTGCTTTTGTTTGAAGGAGTGAAAGGCGTTGTGTGAATTTGGAGACCAATGTCGCTGCTGGGTGTTAAATAGTCTGTGACCAGACCCCGATCCGTCAACGACCGGAGGAGTCTGCCTAGCTGGCGCATGCAGAAAGACAATTACAATTGCAACGGGCCGTACGGGAAGGCGGGTGGCGTCAGACAAAGCTAGGTGAGGAGAAATTGACCTGGAATGAGATACTTGTTTGGTTGGTAGGGAGTACAGTCGGGAGATGTAGCCCTTCCCCGTCCTCAAGAAAACCTGGCATGGCACTAAAACTGGCAGTTCCAGCAACGGTAAGAAACGTGGCTGCGGATAGGGGAAACAAATGTGTACGTTGAACTGTGCGTGTAACCATAACAAGCAAGGATGGAGAAAGACCGCGAAGGCGCTATTTGCTGGGGATGGGCTGCCGCGGCCGTCCCTACAGGTGAACAACGATGCTAAGGCGACCGGTCCTTTCGTGGAAAGGGTCTGAAATGGCGGTCTGCTATGCTGGGACCAGTCGAAGGCGTTGCTCAGAAGCAGAGCTTCCCTAGGCCACGCGTATGGCTGCGAGGGGCCGTGAGTAAGCAAGCGAGGGGTGAAGTCATCAACGGCCATAGAGCGGAGCGCAGATCAGGTCTACACTCCAGACTCATTGATTTGCAGCAAGGCAATGTTTGTCTGCAAGTTGGAGTGAAGCAAACCGCTAGACCACAACCGGTGTTCCTTCATTAGCATCATGCATGTGCATGTGTGGAAGCGGGCAGAAACATAAAGATTCATCAAGCTGGAGAGGCGCAGCTCTCGTGTACCAAATGTGATGATCGGTGAAGAGATCGGTGACAGATGATTGCAACGCCAGTGCAAGAGCAAGAGGGGAACCAGGAACAGGAATGAAAGACCAGAAAGACCCGAAGCGCGGAGCGGAGAGGCGCAAAGCTTGGCAATCGAGCTTCACGTCGCGACTTCCTCCCCAAGGCACGCACTCACACAACTGCTTGCCCAGCGCCCCACCTCACGTGCTTCCGCATTCTCGACTACGTTACTACGCCTCCACCTGCACCTCCACCTCGACACGCATCCCAGCAAGATCAGATTGCGTGCGCCGCATACGGAAAGTCCACACAGGAGTCTACCGAATTGTGTCGCATGCGCGTGTCCGGGATGTGCTTCACTTGCTCATAGGGCTGGCCGTCACGTCCTCCAGACCTGCGTCACCCGCACCGGTGACACGCTATTGTTTCTCCCATCGGCTCAACTGCTACCCTCCGCTTCATTCGACGCGACGCGACACGAAACGACACGACCGCGACTGAATCGCCCCATCGTTGACAGCTCATCGCTTGCATTGCGCTGCCCAACATGTCCTCCGTCTGGAACCCCGACAATGTGCGAGATGTCGCCGAATCAGTTGGCATTGCCTCACTCGCCGACAACGTCGTCGAGGAGCTGGCCCGCGACGTCGACTTCCGGCTCGCGCAGGTACTGGAGGAGGCTCTGAAATTCATGCGACACGGCAAGCGGACCACGCTGAGCACACAGGACGTGTCCAACGCTCTAAAAGTATTGAATGTGGAGCCGCTGTACGGCTACGAGTCCACTCGCCCGCTGCGCTTTGGCGAAGCATCCCTGGGGCCTGGGCAGCCGTTGTACTATGTCGAGGACGAGGAGGTCGACTTTGAAAAGTTGATCAATGCGCCACTTCCCAAGGTGCCACGAGAGGTCACATTCACAGGCATGTCATCACACCTACTCCCCTTCTCGCGTACCTGCACGGTTCCTCTCTAACAAGCTGCAGCGCACTGGCTCGCCGTTGAAGGCGTACAACCATCGATACCTCAGAACCCAACTGCCATCAACCAAGGAGATCTGTTGCCCAAGGGAACCAACGCGAATCCTCATCTCGCGGCAGCCAACGGTCTGGACAACGTCAACGTCAAGCCGCTGGTGAAACATGTGCTTTCCAAAGAATCGCAAGAGCTCTTCGCCAAGCTCTCCGGTGCACTCATCGACGAGACGAACATTGAATGGCAGAACGCCGCGCTTGCTGCCATTCGAACAGAGCCTGGCATCCACCAGCTCACAACGTACCTTCTCACCTTCATCGCCGAGAAGGTGACCCACAGTGTGAAGAACCTGTTCGTGCTGCAGCAAATGATGCAGGCTACTAGCGCACTACTGGACAACCAGGCTATCTATTTGGACCCGTATGTCGCATATATGGTACCGCCTGTCTTGACATGTTGCACGGGTAAACACCTCGGACCAAAGACACAAGCAGCGTCCTCGAACGCCTCGTCTGAAACACTCAACGGTACTGGCCCCAACGGCCATGGTTCGAATGGCCCAGACCATTTCAAACTACGCCAGTTGGCTGCCTCGATCCTTAGCCGCATCTGTCAGAAATACGGGTCCTCGAACCAAGGACTCAAATCGCGGATCGCGAGGACGTGCTTACGTCAGTTCATGGACATTGGCAAGCCGCTGGGCACGCACTACGGTGCGCTGCTAGCGTTGCTGATCATCACTGGGAACGAGGGCATGAAGATGCTTGTTTTGCCTAATTTGAAGATCTACAATGACGATGTGCTCAAGGGTGCCTTGGTGGACGAGGGCAAGAAGAAGGATGCGGAGCGAGTGCTTGCCATCCTAGTCGAAAGCATCAAGGCACTTGGAGGCACAAGCTCTGCAACAATGACCAACGGCGTTGCTGACATGGAGGGGCTGAGGGAACGGTTGAACGACAAAGTCGGCGACGTTATTGCCGATCAGATCATTGCTAACAAGTTCACCGCGGCTGCACAGGTCATTTTGGAGACAGACGTCAACATTTGAGATGGATGGAAGGGCGTTGGTTGCGATGCATCATTGGCGTTAGGTAGGGGTCCTGTATGATACCATATCTGTAACGAGTACCTAGCAAGAAGCAAGAGTGTGTGCCTATCGACGTTTTGGGACAGCTGTTCTTTTCTGTCTCTGACTGAATCATGGAGGCGTGGGCGTTGTGGCCTCTTACATGTGATTGACTCGCCAAGAAGCGTGGATGCGCTAACCTCCGACAAGTTTACAGTGTAGATTGCCGCAGTGCACGCATCCCTATACCAAGCATAGCACGCGCCGAAAATATATCAACATGTGGATTGTCAACTGGTGAGTGGCTCACATACTTTGCATTGGCGTCAAGCTGACCAGCCTCTTTAGGTGTATGTGTTCCCTAGCCTCCACGTAGCCCATGAGCGCCGCAGCCCAGCACCTCCGCAAAGCACACGACGCTGATACAGCCACCTAGTCTTCGAAGTCCTGGCCTCGCTCGGCCTCGCCAACAAGCACGCAAAGCTCCTGTTCCTCGGTCTCGACAATGCCGGAAAGACAACCCTCCTGCACATGCTCAAGAACGACCGTGTAGCCGTTCTGCAGCCCAGTACGCACACCGCCCCTCTTCGACCACAATGAACCCCTGCTGACATCCTCTAGCTCTTCACCCAAGTAAGCGTATTGCCAGCCTTCACTCCCACTCCCTCTAACGCGACCCAGCCTCTGAGGAGCTCTCCATTGGCAACGTCAAATTCACAACCTTCGACTTGGGAGGCCACGCGCAAGCTCGCCGTTTATGGCGCGACTACTTCCCCGAGGTCAGCGGCATCGTCTTCCTGGTTGATGCCAAGGACCACGAACGCCTCGCCGAGTCCAAGGCGGAGCTCGATGCGCTGCTTGCTATGGAGCAGCTGGCCAACATCCCCTTCGTCGTGCTTGGAAACAAGATCGACCACCCAGAGGCCGTGTCCGAGGACCAGCTGAGGGCGGAGCTTGGGTTGTACCAGACAACAGGCAAGGGCAAGGTGCCGCTGGAGGGCATCAGGCCTATCGAGGTCTTCATGTGCAGTGTGGTTATGAGGCAGGGTGAGTGCTGGAGCAAACACTGGGACCAAGGGCGGTTATTGACATGTAGCAGGTTACGGCGAAGGCATCAGGTGGCTCAGCCAGTATGTCTAGAAACCTCGGCAACCGAACGAACGGAAGAACGATGCAGCATACATACACGTACTAAACATACCGTCAAATGCGGTACTTCGACGGCGACACGACAAGAGGAGAACACACAGCCAGGTATTGGCAGGGGCAAGAGAAAAAGCGGGAGATACGAGAGCCTTACAGTTCTCACAATAAGGAACCATGCTTTCAAAACACTTTTGTTGATTCTCTGTCGATGCAACTGATCACTGTTCGCCTCTCTGTACAGCACTCTCAGTCACTTTTCCCCTTGACAAGCGGCAGCACCAGCCCGTCATCCCCACCCCCATCATCCGCCCACCTCACAATCCCAGCAGCCGCGCGATCCACCGCCCCATCCACAAAAGCCAACCCGACATCCACCCAGCTCGCCCTTATCTCATCACCCCCAAAGCGCCCCAGCTCCCTCCCCAACGACGCCCGTCTCCCCTGCGCCTCGCGCGCCTCCGACTCGACATCCTCCCGCTCCGACCCAGACACCGAGTGCGTCGAGCTCGAAGCCCGCGACTGCACACCCGAAACATCATGACTGGAAGGCCCGAGGAAAAAAGCACGGTGCTCAGCCGCCCACTCGCCTGACCCGCGCACCCGCACACTGTGGCTGGAAAACTCCCTGCGAGTGTCTGGCGCCTCTAGATACGGGTTTATTGGCGACGGGCACCCGAGCCTTGCAGGCACATTGTGCGCTGACGAAAGCGCGACCGCAGAATCATCGAGCTTGACGTCGCTGGCGAGAGCGGTATACCCTCCCACTTCAGCTTTGGCGAACGGGTAAATTCTCCCTGCGATCCACGCCCTCCATCCATTCTCGTTCTCGTTCTTGCGCTTGTTCTTCGGCAGTGAGCGTGTGCGTGTCATGCCAGTCGTTAAACCGCGCCAGTGGATGGCGACTACGATTACGCTCCATAATGCTGCTGTTGCGAGGACCGTGAGGATCATGAGGGTTAGCCAGAGCGGTGGGCTCCATGGTGGGGTGCTTGGGTGGGCTGGCAGCGGTCCGGGGGCGCGCTGCATGGTGGACTTAAAGATGTTTCGGGGGGTGGGCGGCTGTGTGTGTGGTGTGTAGGTTGACGGTGATTGGGGGGGAAGTGCGGTTGGGGAGCTTGTCGTGGATGGGAGAGGGGGCGTTGGAGGGTTGGTAGGTGAGAGTGAAGGTGGAAGTGAAGATGAAAGTAAAAGTGTATCATCGAAACCCAGCAACGCCGTCTCAGAAATCGATTCCATTTCGTGCTCGACGTGCGTAGCTAAAGTGGCATATTCATGATATGCGTATTGGCCACGGTGCGCAGCGGGCGCCATGCCAACTGTATGTCTCCTGCTCAGCCAGCAAGTCGATGCTATACGCTGGTAATCCCCGTCTCGAGCCACGGAACGAAGGTACGGTAACGAGCGAAGAATATTCCAGACACAAGCGCGTAAAGCGAAGTACAAGGCTGCACAGAGACATTGTTCCTCATGTATGGCGCGCGTTTGGACGTAGTGTGAATTGTGAGTCAGCGGCCAGAGGGGTGTGTGAGACATGGTGTTGGGTATTGACATGGACTTCACGGGGATGCTGGTGTTTGAATACAGTGAATGGTGTGACTTGAGAAGTGCATGTTGATTGTATGTATTATGTAGTCTAGTGTGTAGATTCGCTGATGAAGTACTTATAAAACGCCGCCCAATGAGGATCTATATGGTCTACATGGTAGATGCTGAAAGGATCGAACACTTTTGCGCGCTGCACCGCCAAGCCGAGGCTTAACGACGGTTGAAGTTAAGGAATCTGGCGGCCACGAAGAGAATGGCCAGGTTGCTGAAGATGAAAGCGATGAAGATGCCGAGATCTCTCCATCTGTTGTCGAACGAGTAGCCGAGTGGGGTGTAGAACTCGTCACCGACCTTGTAGGCACAGTAGTTGCAGAGGTTGGCGGCCTCATCGAGGAGGTACCCGGGCGCGCCGTTGGCAAAGAAATCGCTCATGTACTCTCCGCAAGTCTGGCCGTCTGGAGCGCGGAACTGGTTGAATTCGCCCGACGTGCACTTGACGGGTAGGTTGTGGAGCTCGGTGACGACCATGCCACCAATGAGACGTGTGAAGGGGTTGAGTTCGTAGAGCCAGACACGCCAGAACTTGGGGATCTGGGGCTTGGGGATCGTGACACCGCAGAAGAGAGCGAAGATGATGATGATGAACGGGTTGACGTAGGCCGCAATGAAGGGCGAGGGAGTGAGTGCTGCAATGGCTTGAGCGAGGGTGACTGAGAAGATCTCGGTGATCAGGACAATGAAGAACTGGTATCCTGCGCGGGACGAATCGGAGTTGAGACCGGGGATGTAGTACAAGGGGAGGAAGAAGGCGACTGCGCAAAGGATGCTGTAAGGCATCTCGGCGACAACCATGGAGAGAGCAAAGGGGAAAGTCTTGTAGGCCTTGGACATCTGCTCGCGGAAGGAGATCATACGAGCAATGGCGTACTTGGGTTCGACCTGGGCGAGAATGAGGGCCGGGAGAACGGTGACCTGGAAGATGATGAAGACGCGGTATTGCAGCGAAGCACGCGAGTCATCGAGCTGCAAGTACATCAAACCTGTCAAAAGGGCGATGATGACGTGGTTGAAGAGACGAGTAAAGCCATAGTTGGGTGTTCGCCAGAAGGAGAGGTTCATGCGCTTGTTCACCAACTTGATCTGGAACATCAGAGGTGTGGCGTACTCCTTCTGTTCGACAGGCTCGGCGGATCCAACTTCCTGCAGACGCTGCTCCTTCATGGAGATGATGTCACGCTTGACTTGTGCGAATTCTTCAGAGTCAGTCCAGACATCAGCCCAGTCCTTGTTGCCGATGCGGGGAGCAGAACCGGCGCCTACAGCGTCAAGCATCCATTCGGCCGGGTTAGCAGCGGGTGGGCAATCAGCACCGTGGCGGTGGAAGTAGTCGAGGAGGACGTGAGCATCCTTGCCAATGTCACCGAAGTAAACACACTGGCCACCACGCTGGAGAAGTAGGAGACGATCGAAGTTCTCGAAGAGGGCAGAGTTCGGCTGATGAATGGTACACAGAATGGCCTGACCG
Source organism: Phoma sp. RAV-16-625 (assembly GCA_004335185.1). Classification (NCBI taxonomy): domain Eukaryota; kingdom Fungi; phylum Ascomycota; class Dothideomycetes; order Pleosporales; family Didymellaceae; genus Phoma; species Phoma sp. RAV-16-625. The sequence continues at coordinate 125,940 of SAUA01000070.1, read as the reverse complement.
GCGGCAGCCAGTTTGCGAAGGAAACGAACGATGTTGAAGGCACTTTGAGAGTCGAGACCGGAAGTGGGTTCGTCGAGGAAGAGCAGTAGTTCGGGCTTAGCTGCGAGTTCAACACCAATCGTCACACGCTTACGCTGCTCAACAGCAAGACCAGTCTCGGGGTCACCGATGATGGCATCGGCGATGTCTTCCATCTCCAAGAGAGCAATGACTTCTTCGACGTATGCGTACTTCTCAGCCTGTGGCGTTTCGTATGGCTGGCGGAGGTCGGCAGAGAATCGGAGGGCCTCTCGCACGGTTGCGGCAGGTTCGTGGACATCGAGCTGTTCGGCGTACGCGGTTCCACGCTGGAAGGAGACACCGGGAGTCTTGCCATCGATGAGCTTGTCGCCACCAATGACACCAATGTTTTTGCGGTTTGCGAGTACGTCGAGAAGCGTAGTCTTTCCCGCACCTGATGCGCCCATAAGCGCTGTGAGTTGACCAGGCTTGACATATCCATAGATGTGCTTGAGCAAACGTAGCTCGCCGGATGGGACGGGGACATCATAGGTGAGATCTTCCCAGGTCAGGACAGCCTTTGAGGTGATATTAAGCTCGGAGCTGTCGTCTGCACCCTCTTGCTTGCGGTTACGCCTGTCCTTCTTCTCGCGAAGGTTGGTGTTCAGCTCCTTCAATTCCTTGTCTTCCTTGACGAAGAAGGTAACGGTACGGCCTCCAGCGCCCCATTTGACGAACTCTCCGAGGAAAGCGTTGGCAAGCAGGAAACCAACAATCAAGGCAACGCAGATTCCCCAGTACATCCAAAGGTCACCAACGTGCCAGGAGAACGATGACGAAACGTAGTCACGACCACGTACGATGTTTGAGCCAGCAACAGAGCCTGGAAGCGTGCAGACTTGAGCGTTGATATCTGTGTAGCCTGGACCTGAGGGAACAAGCGAGGTATCAGCGCAAGTCAAGTCAACTCGAGAAAACTCGTTCATCATCAAGGCGGCAAAGCCAAGACCAAGTGCGTTGATGTAGAAGATCCATCGCAGCCAGACCTGCTCAGACTGCCACTGGATCAGATATCCGGATGTCAGCACGAAGAGGGTGATGATAGTAGCGGCGAGACGGATAGCCACATCAAAGTCAGGACACAGACAACCCACAGTTCGGAAGAACAGCGTCATGGCGAGATATCCAGTCGTGATCATAAGGAAGAAGGTGAAAAATGCACCAGCATCTCTGGCCAGACCTGTCATGAAGTACACAATGATGGAGAAAACCATGATCTGCGCAGCGGCGAAGATGAGATCAACTCCAATTTGTGCAATCCACAAGGCTGAAGGTCTGTGGAAGGTGAACGCGCGGTGCTTGTTGATAATCGGACGACCCAACATAGTACTGGCGAGTTCAGAGAATGCCTGGAAAGCGTTGAAAAGAAGAGCGATAAACAGGACACCACCACGGGTGAAGGCGCCAGCAGAGGTATCCGGGAGATCGAGCCAGACAGTACCGATAATGATACCAATGACAAGAGACGTGAACCAGGAAACAACAAGAGAGAACTTGTCCTGCCACTTGAGCAAGAATTGACGCTTGGCCAGAGCCCAGACCTGAAGGTGAAATGGAATCGAATAAACCGACTTGTTCGAGGCGTGGCGCTTACCCTCCTTGACAGCGGTCTGGAAGTCATCGTAGATGTGCTTCTCCTCTTCCATGGAAGCGTGGTACTGAGACATCTCTGTTGCCAGTCGAGAGGCAACATCGGACTTATTGAATGCTTCGGCAAGAGCCTCTGGGGTGGACGGGACATTGGTCTCATCTCGGCCAGCCTTGTACTCTCGTTCAAATGTATCGGTACAACCCGTCAGGTAATCGGGTGTGGTCTGGCGAGGCTTCTCGAGAAATCCAAGACCCTCAAAGTAGGCTCGCGCTTCGTCAGCGGGACCAAAGTAAACTTGACGTCCACTGTCAATGACTAAGACTTTATCAAAGCACTTGTAAATGTTCTCGGAAGCCTGGTAAAGCGAGACGAACGTAGTCGTCTTGTAGATGTTGGTGAGCGTGCGTAATGACCGTGCGTAGTCGACAGCCGTAGACGCGTCGAGTCCACGGGTGGAATTGTCCCAGGACATGAGTGATGCACCCGTGATCATAGTCTCTGCGATCGAGACACGCTTCCGTTCGCCACCAGATACGCCACGAACGAAAGGGTTACCGACAATGGTGTTTTTGGTGTGTTCAATGTTGAACATCTTCAGCATCATGTCGATGACCTTCTCCTTGAAGGCTTGTCGCGACAGGCCAGCTGGGCGCTTGCCAGGAACCTTTGTCTCAAGAGCGAAGTCAAGTGTCTGACCGACAGTAAGAGTCGGGTGGTGGTTCTCGTCTTCCTCGCAGTAGACTGCTTCACCACGATACCGCTTCTCGAAGAAATCGGATTCGAAAGGACCGTAAAGGACCTTGCCGTTGATGTTGGTGTATCCAAATCGCTGGTTACTGATCACCTTAAGGAATGTGGTGCAACCACTACCAGGACGACCGAGGACCAAGCACATCTCACCAGGCTTAAGTACGCCCTTGAAATCCTTCAAGATATCGAACTCCTCACCCTTCTTGCCAAGACCCAGTAGGCTCTGGGCCGTCGCGAAAACATTGAAGAAAGAAACGAATGCATCGGGGAAAGTCTGGAACGACGGTCAGCTACCACGGCTCAGCGCGTTGACAAAGTGCTGTTGCTTACCTTGACGTAGTTCTTCACACCACCAATACCGCTAACAGTCAGACCATCCCACACAACGCCAATACGCTTTGACTTGATTCCTGCGGCCTCTTCCTCGTCGCGGTTACCGCGCAACGTCTTCTCAAGGTCAAAAGCCTCGTCAGATGAGACGCTTGACCCATCGACACCCTTTTCGATGTCGGTAGTAGTTTGACCCTTATGGCTGTTACTCTGTACACGGCTCATGCGGCGTGAGATGCCACTCGTGCGCGATAGCTCCTTGGACAGTTGAGCGAATTCGGCCTCGGCCCGTTGGACGGCGATACCGCCCTTAACTTCGCTCGCATCCTTTTCGTTAACGTACTCAGGGTTGCGTGTGGTCGCATCGTAGGCAGTCGTAGCGCTCTCGTTGTCGCTCTTGATGTGATGGCGATCCGGGTGGATGGCCTCGTATGTTTTGCCCTCGGTCTCCTCACGGGCAGTTGAGTGGTTCAGAGGCACGTTCGAGTTCTCCATGGTGTCGACAAAGATGCAGAGCGCACCACAGCACTGTTACCGGAGAGTGTTTTGCAGGGGAAACGTGTTTCCACACTGCGGCGCGTCAATTAAGGAACGAGTATTAGGGAACGTGTAAAGTAAGAAAACAATAACGAGTCGAGAAAGCAAACAGCCCGGGGGCGATTGTTGTTAAAACAAAAAATGGGGAGGGATGCAACGATGGGTCTTATCTCCGCGCCGGCTAGAGATGCGTGTGGGCCCGCGACGCCTGAAGGAGGTTAAAACGAGATTTTTAAGATGTCGTCCCAGCGGCTAGGCGAAAAACAAGCCAAGTTGCACTTTCAAAACCGCGGCATGGGGGGTGGAGTCTGTCAATTCCTCAGCGGACTGCTTCGGACGGACGTCGTCTTGCATGGAAGCAGGAAGGGCGGCGATCGACTCATACTTGGCAAAGATAGACGCGCACTGAAGAAACGATGCTGCGATGCCCAGGACCCTTGCTCTAGCGGCTGCTTTCTTCCCGGTGCACGGGAAGCAGACAGTGACGTCGAGTGTCGTAGAAATCTTCGTGGCCGCAAGGCGCAGAGCCCAGCGCCACGAGCATGTTGGGTGAAGCATCAAGACGGTCTCAGGATGCGGCATCGGCAGCTATCAGCGCGAACAACTCTCTGTTTTTGGAAGGAACGGTGGTCCTCGAACGTATAAGGCTGGTGTTGATCCACTATGCCCCACATCGGCTTTGTCAGAATGTCCTCTTCTCGAGTCATGCTGATCCCGCTCACCTCGAGAACTCGAGCAGGCCTGATTCAGGTATGTTGTACTGCTTGTTCTTTTCTTCTTCTCGATCACCTTAGATGGCGCAAAGCGAGATGTCACAAGCAATCTGCACCATCCTAGTCCATCAACTTCTCGTTTGCCGTTCGCCGTCCGCGCTTTGAACGCTGTGAGGAGTTTGCGCTCAGGTTTCATGAAGCCTGAAGCTTATCGAATCCTTCCTTGGCATTCACCGGTACCGGTATTGGTACTTCTGCCTGCATGCTGGCAAGTGTCGATTCGACTCATCTGCACTCATCAGTTACCTTACCGGGATGAGCTGTCTGGGCACCTATCGAAAAGGGCGCATGTTGACGAGGCGGCTCTGACAGTGATTGACTCACTGCAGAACATTACCAAGCTCAACAACGAGTGCGACGGGTTCCGCGGACGTCTTGGCGTTCGTTCCTCATCAGCACCTGCATGAACGTTCCACAGCCCATAAAAGATATCTTGTGCGGTGCTATGATTGCCAACAGCTTGGACCGAGTCTTTGCAAAGTAATTTACGCCTTTGCGGTACAGCTCACCCACCTGCGCGACAGTGGCTGCATCAGCTCGTGGCACTTGGGCGTCCGCGGGCACCGTCTCGGGGGCCGTGGATATCCCAGAAACCGAACAGGAGTCGTAAGCCGTAAGCCCTAGGCACTACTAGGCTAGAACCCATCACCCATCAGTAAAAGCACTATCGAGCACGCGAAGTAGATCTCGACCTATCACCGGGTCGCAATGCACTACCTTGACAGTCTGCACCACTATAATCTGCTTTGGCACTCATAATCACTACTACCTACTATATTCAGCCATGTACCTCCTCACGTCGACAATTCATATAAAGACAAAACTGACTAGCTTCGAGTCAAGGGAAAGGCCCAGTCATCGCCGCTGTATCGAGTTGACGATGCAATGGCTCAAGATTTCACCTGCGACGTCGATGTTGTACCGACGTCTTGGTAGGCGGACAGGGCTGAACGCTTACTCCGCTCCGCAAAATAGCTGCACAAACCACAGTCGGCCTAGAAAGAACGCGTGACGAGTGATACGACACAGGGCCGATTGCGAGCGCGCAGGCACAGCTAAACATAGGTGTGCCTGAAGATAACGCATAAGGCAGACACATCTCCACGACCCGATGACCAGACAACAAAGTCGTCCCGAACGCCTTTGTGCATAGGGCTTCATGTCTCGTCTCTATTCTTGTCGCTGCTCGCTTTCCATGCAAAGCACGCGCTAGACGGCTTTGTATTTGAGCCTATATCTTGGCCTTCACTGATGCTGCAGATATCGAGCACCATATCTCAACCTACGACTTCACATCACTGTCATCCCTTGAACAGATTCTTTGCAATCGCTCGAGAACCCAACATTCCTCAAGCAGTATGCCTTTTACGCCAGTCCGCCTCGCGCCTTTCCAAATTTCAGAAACCTCCTCTTCAAGCCAGCCTCATACGTCCTCTTCTCAATTTCAGGCACCAGAGTCTTCGAGGGGTACATCGAGCACATCAACCAGCGTACCAAAAACTTCGGGCTCAATAGGCACGAATGCACCAAATGGACGGTAGCTACCTCTGGGCAACACAAGGCCCACTGTTCATTTTTTGTAGAACCGTGGTCTGAGTCTCCAAGCAGTACGCGTTATACAAAGAAGAGTAAATTAGACAATTCAATCTGGCCCAACGATTCAACATTTGAGAAGAGCAACTGCCAGCTCACAATTCTATCCACTCCAACCCACCCCACTTCAAGCCTTACCCCAAGCCCCCACACCCAACCCAACCCAACGCACACCCCCCAATCATCTGCTCGACCATCTACTTAACCCCACCAGAATTCAATTCACCCATAACCACACTCGCCTATTCTCAAGCCAATCGAACACCTGATTCGCCACCTGTAGTCCAACTTAGCTCCACCGATCACCCGTACCCGCACCCGCACCCGCACCGGCCCCGTAGCCTACCCGCCCGCGTCTCCGTAATCCCGATGTCTCTAGAGCCCCTCCTAGCACACATGTATCGTATCATATCGACAGCAGCGTCCGGAGCGGAGCGGAGCGCGGCGGCGTTCGGCGGATCCATGAGCGGATGGTCCGGCGGCGGTTGTACCCACCGAACTCCTGGTCGGTGGATGTTGGATGGTGGGTTCACTTCTTCTTGGAGATGGTATGGGTGCGTGGTGTGCTTGTTTGTTTTGGAGGGTGGTGTGGTGTTGGTGGGCTGGTTTGGGGCAAGGGGTCTATTTCTGGACCATATGTGGGATGAAGCAGTCAAGTTTAGCTGGCGCGAGTACCCTGGGGCACCCGTGTTCTGTTGTCTAATCCAGACTCAACATCTGACTACTAACAAAAAGGAATTGCTCATTTCACCACCGCTGTCCTCTACTTCTTAATACCAACGACAACAAGATTCCTCGGACTGTGCTTGTACTCAAACACAGGCTCCACCCATGCGTGTTCGACTTCGTCCTGCTCCTTCAACCACAGCCATCGGTCCGTCACAATGACAGCCTCGACGACGCCCGCGCTGAACGCCATCAAGCTCCACATGACACTCAGCTCCTTCTTGCGCTCTGCATAGCGCACCTCGTAGTCTCGAATGTCATCGTCTGTCAACCCCTCCATCTTCCCCCTGATGAATTCGGGATCTATCTCGCAGAACGAATTCGGAGCTATAAGCTTGGCCTCGGCGGCTCTGACATAGCTGACGAAGTCGCCGTATGCGAACTTGCGCAGCGTGCCGATCGTCAACGGTGTCGAAGTGCCGTCTGAGCTCAGACCCGGTCCACGCCCGTTCGGCGGTGTCCAGTTGACGTGGCTCGTGTGCCCATTCGCCGAGACGGGGTCGGGGAAGTTGGATGCATCGACGGGCGCAGATACGATGCCTCGGTCAAGGAAGATGCGTTGGAGCAGGGCGCGGAAGAAGTGCCGGCTGAAAAAGGTCTCGCTGTCTGCACGGCCCCAGTTGAAGGGAGCTTGCACGGCCATCATGCGCGCGGTGATATTAAGCCGGAGACCTTTGGCGCCAGAGGGCTCGAAAGATGCATCGGGAGATGCAGCTTCGAGTTGTGGGGGCATGGGAATGGGGTAGTTGACAAGCTTCTCAGACATAGGGAACCCCTGGGGATCGAACGCGTTTGCTGTGGCGTCGAGGCGCGGATGGTTTGGGCGCAGAGTTGGTAGCTTGTATGTGGGAGGCCCGAGACGTTCGGTCAGGAGGTTGTAACAGCAGCCTACCATGGCTACTGACGAGATATTTGGACTAAGAAGGAGAGAGCGGAGTCCGTAGTGTACAAGGTTTCCACACGAATGCAACGACATGACCATGGCATTGACCTTCTTTGGCTTTGGTACTGTTGTAAGGTCTGACGGCACTTCGGTAGCTGAGGAAGTAGAGGTGATTTTGTCTTCTGGTATGTGCGAGGGGTCGAGAACTTGGTCGATGACGGGCCGTAGGTCGCCATCTTGGATAATGTGCTCCACATACTGTACACTACCATGGCCCTCTGAGTATATCTGAAGGTTGGTCGTGCTGGTCTTCGATGCCTTAACAAAGCTGCCCTTGGAGTCGCTGTGCACAACGTTTTCAACTTCTGGGTTCTTTTCCTGTCGCGGCGGCGGCGGCGGCGAATGCTCGACAGTGCAGCCATCGTCGTCGCATTTGGCACCACTTGCAGTTTGTGTAGGCGAAGATGATACTTCTGTAACAGCGACAGGTATTGAAGGGGCTCCGTTGGCATTCGGCTCTAGGTTATCGACATGATCGTTCTGTAAGGTCAAATCCTCTTTGTTGGCATCTGAAGAACTGGTGACTTGGGCGTCCTTTGCTTTCTTTCTCTTTCCCTTGCCTGTCAATGCTCGATACTCCTTCTTATTTCTCATCACAAGAGGTTTTTTCACTAGCTTGGCAAGAATGTCCATGTTTTTCGCCCCTTCGATATTGTGTGGTCTGCTCTCAACAGCAACAATGTGCTTGGAGTAAGGCTGGGCAGCGAGCGCACGGCCAAGATAATTCTGTCCAGAACCAAAGTCTACAAGATGCGTGATGGGCTCCTTGCCAGAGGATGCGATTTCAGAAGTCAATCTGTCGAGGTAACGTGCAAAGTTGTCAACTTCATGCACTTTCTTGACCTTCATACCCATGGTAATGTGTCGTGCTAAAGATGCCTGCTCAGGCTGTGGTTCGGCCCCTGGACGGGGGAACTCGCGTGCCAGCAGATGCCTTCGAACATCCTTAATGTACTGCAGGAAATCCTCAGGTGGACTTTGGCCATCCCGCCAGTCAGATTTTCCATGGTCGAATTGGCTCAAATCCTCTCGCATGAGCAAGTCAAGGACATCCATGATATCCCGGGTTTTGAACCAAGCTCTCCAGGATTCTGGTAGAATAGCTGAGTACAAATCAGGTGTCCGTGTGTAGAAATCTAGGACGTGGACCCCTCCACAAAGGGTCTGAAGAAGCCATGAGGAAGTGCTGAACTTCAACAGTGATTCGACATATTCGTCGACATTGTCGAACTCGGCCGGAAGTGGGAGAGGCTGCTCGGGACCCATGGTATCATCCGTACCCCCTTCCTGGTAAGTCCGGTCTGGCTTGTTCTTGGAGGTTGTGTGTCACCAACTGCATGGCAGTGATTGTGATGTTTCTATTCCTGACTCGTGCAGTTTTTTAATGGTGTGTGGTCTGTGCCGTGCTAGCGTTCAATTAAGGCTCCGGGGTAGATGTTGCCGGCGCGTCTTCAACACCCCCGAGCGTCGCCGCAGCTTGAACCCCAACGTCATTGCTTGTCCTCTTGATATACTTGCAGCGTTCCAGCGATTGATCTTATTCACGATGATGTCTTCGACCCTTGACGAGGACCCTTTTCTGCAGGTCCAGGCGTAAGCATGTCCGACACTCCAGGCAGGCAGCTCAATTGACACATGTCACAGAGATGTACTGTCAGCCCTCAATACATCGCGCCCGCTATTCAAATCATACCTCCGCATACGATCCTCGGCGTCATCAGCAAATAGTCCAGAGCTCCGTGAAGCCCGCAACGAGCTCGAACAGACACTCCAGGACCTCCGCCAAGATCTCGAAGACCTCGTCGAAAGTGTCAAAGCCGTTGAACATGACCCATACAAGTTTGGACTTGAGATTGATGAAGTGGAGCGCCGCAGAAGACTGGTCAAGGAGGTGGGCGACGAGATCGAGAACATGCACGAGACGCTGCAGCAGACGGTGCACGATGCGCAGAAGAAAGGCAACATGCTGCCAGACCCTGATTCCTTCGAGGAAGACGAAGACAACTATGCGCAGTTCGAGCAAGAGCAACAGATGCAGATCATGAATGAGCAGGATGAAGCACTTGACGGCGTGTTCCGCACCGTTGGCAACCTACGCATGCAAGCCGACGACATGGGCCGTGAGCTGGAAGAGCAGGGCGAGATGCTTAATGATGTCGATACGGTGGCCGACAGAGTTGGCGGCAAGCTGCAGACTGGTATGAAAAAGGTTGGCTTCATAATCAGGAAGAACGAAGGTAGGTGGTCTCACATGAACATACATATACCACTGCTGACGTTGTTCTTGAAGACAAGTGGTCTAGCTGCTGCATTGCAGTCCTGATCTTTGTCCTGATCCTCTTGCTCGTATTGCTCCTGATTCTCTGAGCACAAAGCTTAAGACTACGAGTTTCTATTCGGCGCCTTTCTCATCGAAAGCAAGCTCTCCAGGGGCCATCTGCCAAATACCGGCACTGGCGAACGGGGCCCTCCGTGCACTTACTTGGTGGATCAGCGTGGAATCTATCAGCCCAGCGACTGGAACACTTTCAGGCATACATGATTCGACCTTCTTCATAGCCGATATTGCGGTTCTGGCTCATACTACACGACTGCTTGTGACCGTCGGGACTATGACAAAGCCAAGTTACCTGTCTTTTTTCGCGCCTCCACCAAGGACAGAATCGAGTTCAGTTGGCCTGCGCTTTGCGCCTGCTTCTCACGCAGGTCGCGACTTCGTTCTAACCCCAGCCGCATACGAGCACGAGGTCAAACGCGACTGACGGTACTCCACTATGGTTCGAATAACACGTGAGCGTGTTGGTGGGGAAGCAATCACGTCCCCTGCAAAACAGCATTCTTTCGAGGTTGCACAAGCATCTTCCTCGCAATTTGCCCGAGCATCGCTTCAACAGCCCTTTGGAATGCAGATAGCGCCATACTAGTGGTTCTACCGCCTCATGGCTATTGTCACGGTTACCGAAACAATATCACTCTGACAGCTGGACAGCTGCGTCAACCAAGGTGTCGATACACTGCGACAGCTTCTTCACGAGCATACTTGTCCTGTCGTTCGCTCACGGTTCACGATTGCCACTACACACCTGCTTCTACCTCGACATGCTATCGCTGCTCACGAGCCCCTGATTATTTGTGCACTTCTTTCTGCGACACTGCCTCTACTGTCAAAGTCCTAGAGGCGAATCTAAGCTACACAGTAGCCTAAATGGCAAGACTGAATCGTCACAGTCGTATAGGCAAGCGGTTGCCTCAACAGCCTACGTCGACCGAAGCGAAGCTTGTCGCCTTCAAAGTCAGCGCTCCAGCACCCCATAGGCAACTCAGTCTACTCACAATAACAATCATCCTAAATACACTTCTCTGGAGCTCTGTGCTATGCTTGGTTATTGCGCTGTTCCAGATTGCATCCGATTCCGAGGATGCCTCAAACATTCTACCAGGTGTCTTGACGCTCGTTTCGGTACGAAATACTACACATACTGAGTATGGATCCTTCGCTGACTAGCACCAGGCTACTGTGACGATAGTCTACACAATCGTACACACAACATACTCGATTAAGCAAAAGGCGCTGACCTACCAGCAATTAGATCCAGGCACCATCAAAAAGACGACTTATATCGCCAATCGCCTGGTAATATCACTTTGTGTTTTGTGGTTATTGACTGCTGGATGGAACATGATCTTGGTGGCTCGGAGGCCAAGCTGCCTACCTAATCAGCTTGACGGTCAGAGCTGGGAATCTGGCATTACTTGCCTTGTCAGCCGCATAGGCATGGCTTTGGCTATGGTCTCGCTGTGAGTAATTTTCAGGTTGCTGCGTGATTTGCGCTAAACTGACATGTGCGTGCAGCGTCGCATCTCTGGTTCTATTTGGCATGATGGCTGCAGTGCGGCGTCCTTTCGAAGCTCATCTATTCGCATATGGCCAACGCCAACCTACCAACTCCGATTCATCGCCACCTCCCTCTCGAAGGTTGTCAGAGGATCGTGCTGCGACTGAAAAACTGGTTCCTGAGGGTGGCATGGCTGGATACGACCACACCAGGAGCACGTCGACGTTCACAAACGCGGATGTCGAGACCTTAGATCTAAATTCTAGCAGGCCAGCTTCGATCGTACAGTCATCGTCGCCAACACGCGATCGAGCAGGCCTAGGCGTATTTACCTCGCCTTTTGCTCCACCGCCACTTCCTCCTGCTTTCATGATTTCAGTAGAGAGCCCTTCGCTTCAGCCTCAGACATCCGTCTCAAATCCATTTGCGCACCGCCGCCATCTATCACTCACGCCCCGCACCGATGCGCTTCTCGCACCCGCGGCATACGTGCCCTACTCGATACCCATCGAGTTCTCTGCGTCTGCACAACGAGCGGTGTACCCGGACACGGCACCCCCATACCGATCCATAAGCACGTGCCGATCTCAGCCTCACCTCCGCAGCATGAGCAGTTTCTCCAACCGACACCGCTACTCACGCTCCTCTGTTTCGCTGACCCGACCCCACCGCTTGAGCTCCTTCAGTCCAGTACCTCATCTGGAGTGCAGTTCGCGCAGCGACACTCTGAGGTCGTCTGAAGGCATATCAGAAACGGGAGAAAGCCCCAACGGAAAATCCGTTGCTTCGTCAACAGGAAAGAGAGCTAGTGCTGCAGAAATTGTCCATGCAATTGCAAGCAACACGCCCATCCCCGGCACCGACCGACCAAGCCCGCGCAAGCACTGGCGTACCGTCAGCGCACCCGACGCCACAGCAGGCGCTCAGCAAGTACCTCCAGGAGCGCGCATGGCCATGGGGTGGAAACCCGACCTCGAAAAGTCAAAGACAGTCGTGCACAAGCCGCCGCCCCTCAGCTTCAACAAGCTCGTGCGCTCCGCTTCGGCAGATTTGCTCAGCCGCTTTGGACCCATGGCCGACCGGGCCGCCGCCGTCGCCGCGAGTGACGCAGAAAAGCAGTGGAAGCGCGAGTTTGAAGTCGAGGTCGAGACGCGGTTGAACGCCATGCACCTCCTGCCCGTTTCTGACGGCAGGAAGAGTCTCAGCGCTGGTGGCTCGGAGACGGAGACGCTGAGGGAGTCGTACGATGCGGGGAGTTTGGAGGATGAGGCGCGGTTTGAGGATGTGAAGGAGGTTCTTGCTGTGAGGCCTGTGAGTCGTGAGATTGCTTTTCTATAGATAGGTAGATAGAGTGTTAGTTTAGTAGTTGAGTCCGAGTTAGATTGGGCGGATGTCATAGCAGTCGCGTTACGTTGTTTTAAGACACGAAAGAGCATTAGTTGGTCATTCGCTTGCATTCATCGAAGAGCAATCGCAGTAATCTAGCACATACCCGTCAACACAGCCATACCCGCAACGTGATCAAAGCCCGCCGCCTCCTCCTCCTCGAGCAGCTTGTCAATCGTGCTCTTCTTCTTGATACGCCAAAAGGCCTGCGCGCCATCGGCAAAGCGCTTGCTGATGGGCTTGACGTCTTCGGTGGGACACGCGGCAAAGCACAAGCGCATGCAGTTGTACGAGTCCTTTTCGCGAATCTCCTGCGTGGGCGCGAACATGCTGCCCGGCGCGACGAGACACAGATACGGCTTCTGGGTCCAGAAGACCCACAGGGCCTGCGAGAGGCGGGCGTGGGCAACGTCGTCGGCGAGCGGGTGCGTGGTGAAGTCGAAGCGCACCCAGACGAACATGCCGCCGAGGGGGCGGACGAATGAGTAGATCTGCGTCTTCTCGACCACAGCCCACTCGTCGTCCGAGTCGGCGACAAAGCTGAGCGACTTGCGGCGCCCGGCTTTGACGATCTCCTTGCCGGTGTCCAGCGCGTCGCACATGGTCTGCATGCGCCGCTCGTAGTTGCCGCGTAGGCCCTCGAGCCAGCGCACCCAGCCGTCTACCTTCCAGCCGCTACCATCAGCAGCACCGCCGCGGCCTGGGTCGTTTGCGTTGTTGGGGCCCATGATGAGCTCTGCGATCATGGCCTGCACGAAGCCTGAGGGCTGCTGGGTCGAGCTCTCAGTGATGCGCAGGATACGCTCAGCGAGTGCGGGCTGGGTGGTGATCCAGCCAAGACGGCAGCCTGGAGCCACGGTCTTGGAGAAGGTGTCGAGACGCACGACGCGGCCCTGGTAGTCGACGCTGAGGTACGAGGGGATCAGGCTGTCGAGGAATGCGAAGCCGGAAGACTTCCTCGGCTTGGCGTTGACGACGCTGGGCGCCGATGAGGGGAACTGCAGGTACCAGTATGGGTCGTCCTCGATGATGATGATGTCGTACTTGACGCAGACGGCGTAGAGCTCGATGCGGCGTGCAACGGAGAGGGTGCCTGAAGTGGGGTTCTGGCCGATGGTAACAGTGTACAGGAGGTGTGGGCGTCGACCTTTGGAGAAGTCCCAGTTGTCCATGACGTCCTCGAGACCTCCAGGGCCCTTGGCCAGCATGCCCTCGTCGTCGATCTTGACGGGTGCAATGTTGAAGCCGCGGGGCCTGGCCGACTGGATGGCGTTCATGTAGGCGTACTCCTCGCACAGCAGACCTGGCCTCTCGTTGACGGGGTCGTGCTCTGCAGACCACTCGTTGCTGAGGGCCTGCAGCGTCTTGGAGAGGCCATCTGTGGCGCCGCACGTCAGGATGACTTCAGGGCCGTCCTTGTACGGGACGAAAGGGTGCAGGTTCTCGCGGGTGAACTGGCGGATGAAGTAGTAGAGCGGCGGGTAGCCCTGTGCCTGTCCATACTGCAGCGCCGACATCAAGTCGATCTTGTGCAGAGGGTCTGGCGTGTGCGCGTCGTGGGGCACGAGCAGGCGCGCGGCTGGCGGCTCGTCATGCTTGCCCTTGCCCTTGCCCTTGCCGTTGGAGATGTTGAGTTCCTCGAGGCGGGCGGTGGGAGGGTCGTCGGCGGGAGGGTCGATGGGCTTGTTGGGAGTGGGCTCCCATCGGTTTGGGTGCGAAACCTTGGCTTCGAGTGTGTCGTAGGGGAAGTATTTGTCGTTGGGCAGTCCTGGGCGCTGCTGTCAGTGCACCGAACGAGGGACTGTCTGCACGCGGCACTCACCACCAGCCAGCTGGGCAATGCCCGGTATGGAAAAATACTTGTAGAAGCGCTTGACACTCGATGCCTCGCGCGCCTTTGTGCTGCGCGACAGGTGGTGAGAGAGATCCACCGGCGCGGGGAAGCTCTCAGGGTCGGACGTGTAGTATGCCATGGTGGCAAGGGCCTATGGTGGGCAATATACAAAGTACGGTCAAGTTTGCTGTATCTGTATCACGGCCACAATCTCCGAGGCAATGCAATTGTCCAGGGAGCGGGTACAGTCTACAATCAACAACAATCAGTCTCCAACAAAGAGAGTCGAACCTCGTCCGTGACCGTTGTCCGTTCACGTTAGTCGCGGCAAGGCAAGCGATAAGGCGCGCTGATTAGAAATGCTCTGAGCAGTGAGCAGTGAGCATCATGACGACATGCTAGAAGGAGACGACGACATCTACCTAGCCCACAACAGGCTACGTGCGCCAGCAGCCAGCTGAAAGGGGAAGCTGCATCCACTGCACCACAGTCGTCTTCGACTTGGACTGAAACTCGTAAAATGATACTGCGTCAACGCATCTTCAAGTCTTCGAGCTGTTCAATGTTCGACGAATTCTGCTAAGGTAAGGCTGCCTTGGCGCGTCACGGACTCGGCAACGTGCTGCCCCGGCTGAGCTAGGTTGCATGCCGAAGCCTGAGCCTCACGCTTCCGCGGCTTCCAGGCCTCTTTCCTTCTGTACATCTAACACTAGACATCTGGACATCTCGAGTCTTTGGTCAGCATTTGCGCTTCTCGTTTTCACTCTCTTCTTATATTGTTTTGGTCATTCTCTATCATTGGCCAATAGCTTCCTCAACCCCAACGAAGCTCGACGCTCCAAGCTCATCCCCGCGGACTTCCTATCGATAAGCACACCTCCAAACTGTCGTCGCCAACCTCCCGCCACGAGCTTCGCTCGATCCGGGACATGAGCCCAGAGCGCTATGTCGACGACGATGGTACACCTCCGCGAGCTTACCGCGACGATGGGCTCATTGACATTGATCCCGAGGAAGCCATAGTCGTTGACCATGCCGAAGCTCCGGACGAGGAAGGGCTTCCACAACAGGAACAAGAATACACTAGCAGATACGTACCACCACGGCTACACCATGCTTGGATCCATGTGAAGATATGGGTGAAAGGACCACAGCCTCCGCGACCATGGAAGATTCACCCCTACCTACCCAAGGTTCAGACGGCGCCCATACGTTTGCTAGACACCTTCTTCCCAAAGAGGAAGCATAGGTTGGCACTGCTGGTTGCCTTTTACGCCGCTTGGATTCTTAGTTTTTCGTTGATCTTGCATAAGAGTGCCTTTTCAGCTGATGTACCAGGCTATGGTGCTCCAGTGAGAATAGGTTGCACCCAACGCTTCTGGAATGACGGTAATGGATGCGGTCTCAACGGGGACTCCTGTCGTCCATTTGAGAACAGCTCAATGCCCTTCCGCTGTCCCGCAAACTGCAGGCGCGTAATATTGCAAAACCCTCATGCTGTGGGCGATTATGTCGCAAACTACCAGCCCCTGATAATTGGCGGCCCCACAGACGAAGACGCGTCTTTGGACAACACGTACTACCGCGCCGATTCCTTCATCTGCAGCGCTGCTGTCCACGCTGGCTTCATCAATGACGCTTCAGGTGGATGTGGCGTCGTTTCCATGATTGGCGAGAAAGCGTCTTATCCCAGCGTGAACCGCAAGGGCCTCAAATCGATTGGCTTCGACTCCTACTTCCCCAAATCGTTCTCCTTCCTCGCCGGCACCTCGTCTCAGTGCCGCGACCTACGCTGGCCTCTCCTTGGTGTCTCTCTGACATTCACAATCCTACTCTCCCTATTCACGACATCCCCAGCTGTTTTCTTCTGCTCCCTCTTTATAGGCATATTCTTCCACGTAGCTCTCGCCTCCGATCCGCCCTCTTTGACCGACTACTATGCCCTGGTCTCTATATGCCTCGGCCGTCTGCTCCCAGCAAGCTTCTGCATGTATGCTGTCTACCGCTTCGCAATCTCCAGGACCCTCCACGGATTGGATGCTCAGTTCGAGAAAACGATACTTTGGCTGGGAGGATGTTGGATTGGCGCACTCAACAATTACACATTCGACATGAT
Organism: Phoma sp. RAV-16-625; assembly: GCA_004335185.1. Classification (NCBI taxonomy): domain Eukaryota; kingdom Fungi; phylum Ascomycota; class Dothideomycetes; order Pleosporales; family Didymellaceae; genus Phoma; species Phoma sp. RAV-16-625. The sequence continues at coordinate 109,465 of SAUA01000070.1, read as the reverse complement.
CCCTATCGAGCGCCTAACCCCTCACGACTTGCAGAACCAGCCAGGCGCCGTGCCCGCACTCATCATCGTTGTGCTGTGCCTCTTTAGCATAGCGCTGCTGCAAGCATGGTGCTTGCGGATCGAGGGTCGACTGCCCCAGTATCTTGGCATCTATGGTATCTTCGTCGGCTCTTTACTTTTGTTGGTAGCAATACCAAAGATGAACGTTCGGATCCACCATTACATTCTTGGCCTGCTTCTTGTACCCGGTACCTCCATGCAAACGCGTCCAAGTTTGTTGTTCCAGGGCATTCTCGTCGGACTATTCATCAATGGCATAGCACGGTGGGGCTTTGACAGCATCCTCCAAACACCAGATGAGTTGCGGGGCGACGGACCCATATCTTCTCTGCTCCCCATCATAACCGCCCCGATCATCCACCACAACCTGCATACGCACCTGAAAGCCAACATCACCTTCGAGTGGACTCTCCCCTTTCCCAAGTACTACGACGGTCTTAGTATCCTAGTCAATGATGTCGAGCGATATAGAGGGTATGCAGACAATGGTCTGGAAAGCTGGACATGGGTCAAGCACATGAGGGACGTGCCTGAATACTTCCGCTTCGCCTATCTGAATGGCGGAGGACGCGGTGACTACACGAAAGCTGGTATTTGGAGCGCGGAAGGGGGATGGACGGATATGGCATCCGGACCATCATAGACTTCTCTGGTTAGAGCGACCTTGGATAGATATTCAAAACTAGACGTGCTGAGTATAAAGTCGCATTCCATTTCCCCAGCAACAGCGGATCCGCAATACAGTCACCCTCAACAATTGAACATCTGAGCACGCTGCATCTTGATGAACAATGCTCATATGAAAAGAGAACTGTCTGCATAACCTCACAACAAGGTAGCATTGACACTACGTGGTGCAACCATGCGTCCGTCTCCAATGGCAACTCGTCCGGCTGTGCAGACAAGAACTGCTCACACCGTTCACGCATTTGACAAGCTTTCTGACAAGCTTCTGACTTCTGACCTGCCTGAAACAGCACCTCCTCGACCGCTTTGTCGTCGGCGAGAGAGCTGGGATGATCTTCACTGTCTTGTTGTTGCTGCGGGGATTAGGCTGCAAACTCCGGACCTAGGGCCCACGGGTGGAGACGCGCTCCCAGGAAACTGTGGGGCTGTCGGCCGCGATGTTGCGCCGCTGTTCTACTGCACTCTGTGGGGTCGAACGTGGATATTTGAGAATTTGGTCCGGAGATGGCGCCGTTAGCATCAGGTAGCCATGTTGATCCATGGGCTATCGCGAGGTATAAGTACGGTACCAAATGACTTCAACCCATCCACACATCACTCTCTTCTAAGATAGACTCAACACTACAGGTCTATCTCGAATAACCCCACCACACACAATACCCCGCTACAAACCGACAACATGGTCAAGGCAGTATTTGGCGGAGGCAGCTTCATGGACCAGGGCGCCATGGGCAGCTTCGCCACCAAAGAAACAGTGTCTGAGGCCATCGACGTCCTCCTTGCCTCGGGCGTAACCACCATTGACACGGCGCGGATCTACCCCGGCTCAGAAGCTGCTCTCGGCCGACAAGACAAGCGCACGCAATTCACCATCGACACAAAGGTCCCTGGCGGCTTTGCGCCAGACACAGCACACAAGGACACCATCGTCGAGCATGCGAAAGAAGCCCTTGAGAAAGTAGCCATCAAGCAATTCGACATCCTCTACATCCACTCGCCCGACCCCGACATCCCTCTCGAAGACACCCTCGCCGGCATCAACGAAGCCCACAAGCAGGGCATCTTCAAGCGCTTCGGCCTGAGCAACTACGCCCCCGAAGACGTGCAGCGCGTCTACGACCTCGCCAAGGAGAAGGGCTACCCCCTCCCCGAGGTCTACCAAGGCAACTACAACCCCGTCGCGCGCCACCTGGAGAAAGATCTCTTCCCCGTCCTGCGCAAGCTCAACATAGTATTCTACGCCTACTCGCCCCTCGCCGGCGGCTTTCTAACCAAATCCGCCGCCGACCTCGACGCAGGCGTCGGCCGATTCAACAAAGAGGCCCTTGGCGGCATGTACAGCGGCATGTACGACAAGCCGAGTCTGCGCGAGGGACTCAAAGCGTGGAACACAATCGCGGAGAAGGAGGGTGTTAGCAAGGCAGAGCTGGCATACCGCTGGGTTGCATATCACTCTGCACTGACGGAGGAGGGCGATGCAGTTATTTTCGGTGCGAGCAAGCTGAGCCAGATTGAGCAGACAGCGGCGTGGCTTAAGAAGGGGAAGCTGAGTGACGAGGCGGCTAAGAGCATCGATCAGGTTTGGGAGACGGTTAAGGCGGAGGCGCCGGTCGATAACTACGTGTGGTCGAGGGGCAGTAAGTAAATAGCGGCGTGTAGCTGTGCGAAACCATCATATACAGTCACAAATCCAATAAAAAGATACTACACAGACAACCATCTTGCCAAGCCACTGCACCCGAATACTCACGGCAAGCTACGTGTATTTAAACCACGACAAGCCCATCCGTTGTGCCCTAGTATCCGGCAGAAGTCATGTACCCATCCGTGCCACGGTGATGCGAACGGCACAGCACCAAAACCCCGAACCCTTGAACTTTGCAGAAACAAGCTTTTCCGCAAGGCTGTCTCACTGTACATGCAGCCAGCAATTGCCTATTCCGTCACAGTCTCTAATTGAGCGCAGACAGCAGTTGCCTATTCCGTCGTAATCGTCAGTTAAGCGCGCCCCAGCACTCCTGCTCTGAGACATTCTGTAAAGGCTGGGTACTCCTCTGCTTGCAATCCTTTAACGTGTAAAACGGCAAGGTACAAAATCCCCAATACCCGCTCCTGACTTGACGCGGAGGGTGCTGGTTCGACGTATATGATTCTCCTGCAGAGAAACGCGCGCTGGGAGCAGCTTGGAACATGTGGGTCTACTTCAATTGGGGTAATGGCGTGATTCCCGCACTATGCTGCTGCTCCGAATTGAGTGAGTGCTGGTAGGTAGGCCCTTGCTGGGGATGTTTGCGGGTTCGGGTGATCGGTGGAGATGGAGTTGGTGTTGGAGGGGGTTTGCTGATGTGGGTGTATGGCGGGATAGAAGTGCAGGGGGGAGTCACTGGAGTGGTTAGCTGAGTTTATATATCGTAGAGCAATTACTTTGAAAAAGCTTGCCTATAGCGTAGGCCTCGTGAGCTTTGCTACTGTGTACACCGTTGTTGGAGGATGTAGCGCTGAGCTCTCTGCATCCCGACTGCGTTAAGCGCTGCATGTGCTGTCTGTGAGGAGGAGTTGGCATTCTGCTGCGCCGTACTGCGCCGTGCTACGTCATACCACGTCCAAACAATCAGCGCATAGAGAGTTCAAAAGTACGCTCTTGATTGGAAGTTGACTAGCTTTGATGGCTGAATGGAATAGCTTGATCGATTTGAATGTGCTTTTGTTTTACATCTCCGGGCTCCGCTGTTTTGTAGCTGGCCTTGGAAGTCAAGTATAAAACGGGCACTGCGTCTCGCAGCCGTGGCTTCTACAAGCAGATCCCACCACCTCCTCTCGAATTCACCCCGTCCCTTCTGGCTACATCATACTGATTACACTCAGTCATGCCTAGCTCCACGTTCAAGAACAAAGTCAGCATCACCCACATTGGAACTGCTACGGCGATTCTCGATATCGATGGCATCACCTTCCTCACAGACCCGTTCTTCTCCCCTGCCGGCAGCGAGTGGAAGACAGAACACCACGAAGCGCCTCTCAAGGTCAACGAGGACCCAGCGCTGAAGTTGAGCGAACTCCCTCATATCGACGCTATTCTTTTGAGCCACGAAAACCACCCAGACAACCTCGACGAGCTGGGCCGGCAACTGCTTGATGGTCGTCATGTTGTCACTACAAACGACGGTGCAAAGAACCTTGCCCCAAGGCCTAGCGTTCTTGGATTCAGTGACTGGGAAGAGAAGGACGTCCGTATCGCTGGAACCACTTTCCACATCACTGCCACGCCATGCAAGCACTGGCCAGGCCACGAATGCGTTGGATTCATCCTGCACACGGAGAGCTTCGGAACCGCACCAGACGGCCGCCTCAATTCAGTTTACTTCTCCGGCGACACAGTATACATTGGAGAGCTCGCCCGGATCTCCGAAAAATACCACATCGCCGTTGCAATGATGAATCTCGGCCGCGTCACCTTCGACGAGATAAACCAACAAGGACATCGTGGTCAGCCTGGTGATGTTCTGCAGATTACAATGGATGGCCGCCAGGCTGCACGGCTGTTTCGCGATATCAAAGCCGATGTGCTGGTCCCTATGCACTACGAGAATTGGGACCACTTTACGCAGCATGGCGACGGGCTTAAGGAGGAGTTTGAGGATGAAGGTATTCTGGAGAAAGTGCGGTGGTTGAAGCCTGGTAAAGCTGTAATCATCGAATGAGGCCTTGAGAAGGGGGAGGTAAAGGAGGACGGGTGGATAAAGGTCGGACAACACTTCCAACGTTACGTTGAAAGTTTGCACTTATCGATGTATACCTATGATACACATCGTAAAAGACTCGGCTCAGTTTTATGACAACACGAGTCTAACACAAGGACTTTGCACCTGTTTTGGAAAAAGCTCTGGGCTCTTTCTCATACTTATGGTCATTCTACAAGGTTTAGAGATACTCTTGAAGAAAGCTCAGGCTCGTCATGGAAGTCGTTGCCTGCGGTAGTGTAACGGGAAAACTGATCTACCTCAGAATGGCAAGAATACTGCTGCCAATGTTTGAGTTCGACGATTACGAAGATTAATGAGCCCCATATGACCAGCAACCTTGGTGGCTACTTCAACATGCGCAGGCCAAAGCAGACTCCCAGGATATTCAACTCTCAAAGTCTTCAATTTTTGCTCGCGATTTCCCGAGCAACATAGGGCTTTTGTCAGTCTCCTCACTTGTTTTTTATAGTTGAATAACGTGTAGAGTGTGCAGCAACAGCAGCATTGGTAGTTTTTAAGGCGAATGACGTAGGTCACCGCTATGTCGAACGTTTAGGCACAATGCGGGGTATATGGAACTTGGGACTTACGGACTTGATCATTTATAATAGACATAAAGCATAACTATCTTAATATTGTTTTTCTGGTGACCATAGGACGAACCTAGGAACTGGTTTTTCTTGCCCGCCGTTTCGGTTCAGCGGTGATAGACATTGCTGCACAACACATTCCAAGCAAACACAACGTCTCACATCCACTAAATACCACCATATTCAAGCTTACGAAACACCCAGGCAGCGGACATGAGCACCACCAAGAACCTAACGGTATCCTGTTCCTGCGGCTCCACAACCCACACCTTCACCATACCCACCTCGAAACTCCCCATCTCATCCCACCTCTGCAGCTGCGACACCTCGCGCCGCATCTCTGGATCCTTGTTAACTTCTTACATCAACATTACACACGACGCATCAGCAGAAAACCCAGATGTTTCGAATCTCACAGCCTACCATAGTTCCGATAGGTTGACTAGGTATTTCTGCTCAGCGTGTGGGACTCATATGTACCTCGAGTACCACATAGACGAGCATTTTGAGGCTGCGACGGGGACGCTGCAGGGTGATAGTACGGAGGGCATTGTGGAGTACCAGAGTTGCATGTGGATTGAGGACACGAGGGATGGCGGTGCGAGCGACTGGGTGACTAGTATTGATAGGCGGAATCTGCAGAGGTGGAGCCAAGAGGCTGGAGAGACCGACGAAATACCAGTTGGCAGATACGATCCTTCTAAACCACAGATTGAACCAGCTCGGAAGCCTACACGCGCGCACTGCCACTGCAATGGCGTCGAGTTCTGGATCGCACCCCCAAACACCGCCTCGGAAGCTGCTCGATCAGACTTCTCAGACTTAATCACCCCATACCACCTCGGCGAAACGGCGTCCCTGAACCCCTCAAATATTCCCTGGTGGCTCTGTGATGGCAAAACCCGCTTTCTAGCAGGAACCTGTGCCTGTATCTCCTGTCGCCGCTCCTCAGGCTTCGACATAACATTCTGGGCTTTCGTACCCACCGTCAACATCTTCCTCGACTCGAGCCTGACCGTCCCTTTCCCAGCATACGGTGCCGGACATACGAATAAGTACTGGGGTACTATGAAAGCCCACAATAGCAGCGAAGGCGTGACGAGGACATTCTGCGGGAGGTGCGGCGCTACTGTCTTTTGGGATGGTGGGAGCGCGAAGGGGAGGGATGGGCTGGTAGACGTGGCGGTTGGGTTGTTGGATGCAGATAGTGGGGCAAGGGCTGAGGATTTGTTGTCGTGGTGGACGGGAAGGGTAAGTTTTGAGGAGTTTGCGGTGAATAGGAGTTTGGTGAGAGCTTTGAGCGAAGGTTTGGATGGTTGGGGAAGGCGCAAGGATAGTAGAGGCACTACAGGTTTTGATTGATTGTTGTCAGAGAGACGGATTCGAACTACAGTAAATCCAGGCTTGGCTCCAGGCTTTCTTACTTGTTGCTTCTGTTACTTCAAGACAATCCTCCTCCAGAGCCGTTAATTACTAAGATATTCTTTTCAGATCGTTGGGCTTAAACATAACGTGATCCTGGGCCAGGCAGCATTCTTTGGCTGAAGTCCATTTGGTACTACCAGCACCATTTGACATACAGACCTATGAAGTAGCAGTACGCTGTTATGGCTACCTCGGGGTCGATAGCTTGTTTATCTTTGTAAGAGACAAAGACCAGGCCAAAAGTACGGATGGGAGATGCAATATCGTCGGAATGCACACATGAGATGTCGTACGGTCGTATCTGCACGTCATCGTCCACTAATTGCACCAAAATCATTGGGTTCAGAGAAAGGTCTCAGAGCACACCGTATGCAGGGGCAGTCGATGTGACGTTTGATAGTGCGGAGAGTAGAACGTGTATACGGCATTGCTTTCAGTAATCATCAATAAGGCGGGTGTGACGTCCAGGACAGCAGCACGTAAGTCAAGTGACCGGTGACAATAGCATTGCTGTACCAGATCCAGAGAAACAGTTGTTTTGTAGCTACGCAAAAGCCGGCGTCAGCTTGCGCTAACTTGTGTCCACTCACAACCTGCAGAGTGCTCGACGATCGTGATGCCATACACTGCAACGAACCGCAGCCTGAAGTGTCAGCGATTGAGAGACGTAGACTGGTCCATAGAGTATTGGTAAATAATCCATCACAGGCTTTGGTGTCGAGGGAGATTGCCGTGCGTTGTCGCTCGATGCAGTATAGTGACCACTCGTTGGTCGGTCTGAGCCGCCATACGTCATTGTAGGGTCGTGTGAGGAGGTGTGAGAACACGGAAGATAGCGTATTTGGTGCCTGGGGAAGACGTAAGTCTTGCATGCAAGGTCAGCGGACGCGCTGTCTATGGTCAGTCGCAGGGAGCTTGGTGAGCATTGAGCACGCTTCCATCTCAGCTTGCAAGCTGAACCAGCAGACCGTGTTACCTGGCCGAGGCATGTCGTTGTGTCGTCAGACTTCTGCGCTTCGAGGCAGTTGCAGCGTGCATGCTCGGTCTGTTATGCATGTGCTGAAATGCGTGGGGGTCAGCATGCTCGTCGGCTGAGTGTCTAGCGGGGCAACCTCCACTCGAAGGAGCCGCTCTGGTCGCATAGGGCCGCGAGCTCCCATAGACCTCTTCTGTTTCGCTGCACATCATTTGCTTGGCCAATGAGATGGTTGGACAAGCGGGCACAGACGACGAGTTGGTGGAGATGAAGTTGCGGGGTAGCAGGCCAGCGTCACACAACCACAAAGGGCACAGTTCTTCAGTTCTGTTACAGCCTGTCGTAAAAGGTGATGTAATGTGTCTGCTCGGTGCAACCGCAAGTCTCGAGTAGTTTGGACCGCCGTAAGTTACAAGGACGTCGAGAGAAGAGTGATCAGCGAACAGGGTCCATGACGGCGGCAGCTATTCTCGCTACAGCTCGGCTTGACCCATGAAGAGGCCGTGCATACGATCGAGACATGCAAGACCAGATTCATCCCTAAGCTGCGTGACAGACTTCATTTGTGACCGCATGAAGATGATTGGAGCTCGAGTCTGTAGTTAGTTCAAGGCGGTTTTGATGAGTTGAGCACCCACCTGGATTTGCGGCACAAGGCCCCCAGGTTTGAAGAGATGCGTTTGGCCGCGTGGGTGGATGTTGTGCGATGTCGCCATCGTCGAATTGGTGTTCACCTGCCAGGTACATTCAGGTACGCGACGTGGTGGTGGCAGATGAGGTCACAGCCCGCGACGCACCACGATGCGCGCACGGCCGTCCTTCCCTCTCCAAGAAAGGCTGCATGACCAACGAGGGTGATGCGCTGTGGCTGTCCTGCTGTCGTCCAACCTCATTGTCATTCTCTTCACTGTATGCTGATTGTCTGGCTGGCCGATGCTCTTATCTCCGAGTTTTCCAGCACGATGCTTCAAGGGAAAATTTCGGGCATTACCGTAGGTTCGAGTCATCCACAAAAGATCTGCTCCACACTGCCGTTTGAACCATTTAAACTCCGGCATATCCAGATATCGGATCATGCCCGATCCTCTATCATCGTGCTCGACGACGTTGGTCTTTGCACTGCGTCTTCGTCAGCGCCAGCAACCGCAGTACGCGCAGGCACGGGACTAACCTTCAGCCGCCTCTAACCTGTTCACGTCCAGTCTGCCCCCACGCCCCGCTTCCACGCATTGCGCTCTTGACACGAACTGCAACGTAGATTGAGCTGCAAGTCTTTGAAGTCTGTCACCCAATCACAAAAGAGGGGTCTACTCTGCCCTTCTTTGAGACCCAGATTATCGCCCTTGTTCGTATCGACACCAAGACGCACTCGGCGGCTCCAGCGGTCTGGTCCCTTGCCAAAGAAATTCCCAATACGTCTACCCGCACTGTTGGCCGTTGGAATATCCAGTCTTCTTCGTTAAAGCTCGAGCATCCTGTCCACCACCGTCATTGTTCGGCCGTTCTTCGCTCCCCACGTTGAGTGGCATTTCGAGCACCATTTGGAAGGAATGAATTTCGGATTCAAGAACGATATATCCCACTGGCCCGTTGGACAAGAACACATCAACCGATAGTTTTAGGTTTGCACACTTTACCACCACCTGTCCAGTACCATCTCAAGTCAATACTGCTTGTTCAAGCGGGCGCTGCCATCTGCTCCTCGTCAATCTACCCTCAGTCTTGGCTTCAGCCCTGTCGAACTTGTACTCGCCGAGCCGGGAAGTACCCACAGCATCGACCGCTACCACGCTACCGGCCGTCATCCGTGTTCTAGTCTTATCTGCGTAACTGCACGTCATGGATTCATCTCAGACTTTGCTGAGTGCAGCAGACATTAAGTTCCTGGTACGTGTCTTATCGTTCGTAAAAGCTGTGTACCTTGCATCCAAACACACCTCATCTCACATAGCTATCTGGGTCCGCAGTGCGGGTCGTATGCACGGATGCATGGGGCATGTCTTATAATCGCTGTGTGCTCTCTTCCTTCCGTCTAGAACCACTTACTAAGATGTTCTCGTTTCAGGACACACGACTCGCTCTCCTTCACATCCCGCTGCATCTCTATAGCAACTTTCTTCAGTCCATCCTGCAGCTACTGTTACCGACTGCACCTTATGGTGGCAGTGCCGATGGCAGTAATGGCGCTGTCCAACCACCTGATGCATGGAACGAGGAGCAACCTTTCATCAATATATCCATCACGCCTATCGAATGTTCGGTCGTATGTTCTAGGAAGCTCGTGAACGAACTCTTTGTTCCTATCCTCGATCTTCTGGGTGCCACTTCCAGGAATGAGGTTCATATCACCACAGAGGACTTTGTGGTTATGCAAGTCGATGGCGAGGGTCTTGATGCAGACCGTCGTGTCTTGGAGTTGACCGGACCACTCGCTCTGGCGGGCATGTGAGTGAAGTGCTGTCTCCAACAAGCGCCGACCTGACGAGTCACAGATCTATCTTCTTCATCACCAGCTACTTCTCAGACTACATTCTCGTCCCATCGAGATATCGCAAGCAAGTCATTCAGGCTCTAGAAGATAAGGGTCTACGTTTCGAGGATGAGACCTCGTCGTACATCAACCCCAATCACCACACTCGAAAGTCTTCTGTACCGACTTTTGAAGTCCAACCACCCGGCACACCACCCCCCGCAACAGTTTCGGAGTTACAAACGAAGACCTTTGCCACGCTCAAACGCCGCAACATCGTCCCCACAGTCGACTCCAAGGTCCGTCTCGTCCAATGCGCTGGTTGCCGGGACGATCATAGCAACGGCTTGGCAAGTGCAGACGATGCGCTGCACCTCGGCCTTGTCAAATGCCTCATATCATCTCCCTGTCCGAGATTTTTATCGCTCACACTAACCAGTTCTGAGCCTGCCTCACTTTTAATCGATCACACGCTGCTGCCAAACTTCACCCAAGACGTTCTTCTGGGCTCCAAAGACGAGTATCTCATCCCAATAACGCTGGACTTGCGCGATCTTCCAATGGAAAGCACGGGTATCGTGTGCGGTGTAGCAGGGCGCCTGGTCGGAGAGACCTCTGAAGGCTTCCAAGAGCCTGTTGAAATGAGCTATCTTAGTACAGCGCGGGCGGGAACTGTTATGGTAGCGGAGCATGAGCTGGATCGCGCATTGAATGCTTTGCGTGGTGCGGAGAACGGTATACTGTCAACGCCGGCGTAATGAGCATGGTAGGAAGAAACTGAGATCATGACTGGACTATCCGATTATACAAATGCATCAGCAAAGTAGTAATCTTACAGCACTGCAACACTTGGTCTGATGGACTTTCCGGCCTCGCGCAGCCTGAATATCAAAAGCCGACTCGAAATCGAATCAGAAGATATTGGTTGCTTGTTGGACGATGCTGTATGTAGTACACAGATACTCCCAGCCCACCTACAGAAACCCCTCAACAACGTCAAGCATATTCGTCCCTAAAGAAAGCTGATGCCCTCTCAGACTTCATCTGTGACAGTATCATACTGTACACTGCAGTGATTAAGTCTCTATACGTCCATAGTGCCACCAAGACCAAGGAGCATAGTCTGATAGTCAACGCCCAGTCTGATATTGGCGTAAAGTTTTTGAGAGCAACATCGAGCAGACTGAACACCAAGTTGGGGGCAAGCGTCTCATGCAGCCTTTCATGAAAAACCCTCCACGACCACGTCGGGTACACGTGTCGAAAAGCATCCAGATACCACAGTATCATTTGACCTGTTATAATACCTGCCACCCCATCTTCTGAGGACGTCGTACTTGGCAACGCTATGCTGCCAGAGCTCTTTGTTGCCGTGTTAGACGCGGCAATGGCACGACGCAAGACGACGCAGCCATACTTCTTACAAACAAGGAGTTGGTTCTTCTGGCATTCAGCACCTTTGATGATTTCCTAGTTTCAGTGTCAACGCCGTATACCCCCCTCAATAAAATACTACATACGCTGTGAGTCTCGCAATACCTAGCAACATCTTCTATGCTAGCCAACTGTCGATCCGCCGGCTTATAGTATTGCACGAAAAAGTAGACAACGGCGGAAGTGAACGTCAAGATACCAATAATGGTCGTCCATTTGGTATCTTGCCATCTTTTAGAGCTGAACATTCGTCGCCAGAATGATTGCTGAGATGATGCGTTGGCGACTTGGCTATTCGATGTGCCGGTCTGACCAGTAGGAGTAACACCACCGCCGGCGATACTCGCTGTTGGAGCATGATTACCGCTTGATGATGGTAACGGCGGTGATGGCGGTGGTGTTGTTATGGAATCTGGAGCAACAGTCCTCGGGGAAGACGGGGTCGTGCCTGTTGTCTGTGATCGCTGCCCATCCCTTGCTCTTTCTCCGGGACCAATGTTGTTCGGCCCACTTCTCGTGGCAGTAGAATAAGTCGACATTGTCAAGGTAGTGTCGTACGAAGGAGGTAGCGTTGTTTTAGGGAGGTAGTGCCATGGAAAGCGATCAAGACGACTCCGAAAGTAAGACCTTATTGAGAAACTCAAAACACTGCCTGGCTGAGCTCACACAGCCTTTCGCGGGTTCCGAAGACCCCAGCCACACTTGACGTCACCTCTCTGCCAGCAGTGAGCGTACCACATGAGCGATTGTAAACAGTGGCGTCTCGAGACCGTGGCTGAGCTTAGCCAGGATCAAACATCAGCCAGTAAGCATCCAGCAATGCCACGCCTAGTGATCGACTCAGCCCTCCGTGGTGTCTTCCATGAGCTTTCGTGGAGTAAATCGAAAGCAAATTCTTGCTCATATCACTTAGTTCTCGAAGGGAGCGGGGTGGAAAAGCTTTCTCAAAAAGCACTCGTTCTCTCCAATCGACCACTGGCCATGGAATTGGTAAAAACCGCAACAACGATCAAACGCCAGTACCACAATTGAGGTTCCCGAACGACTTTTTAGTAATTGACCTGCGCAGTCATACTTTCGCTATGTAGCCGCCCAAGATCCGCCATCACACAACGCGCTGCACCAAGCAAAGATCGACAACAACGACGTGAGCACCGCATTGCTAAGCAGCAAACACTCTCCGCGGCCGATGCACGCATCGCACCATGCAACTGTTTGCGCAATGTACAGCAATTTTTAAATTCACTACGTCGACGATGGAGCACAAGCGCTGCGATCTGTGGTGAGGTAGTAGCAGAAAGGCCGAATACATATTACCTAGTCCGACTCCCGGCGAGAAGTCCGAAATTGTGGAGAACCAAGAACAGCTCCCCCATCTTTGCAGGCTCTCGTCTCCACAGAACGTGACTCGAATCTGTGGAGGGGATTTACTGAGGCGTGAGAGGCGGGAGAGAAGCTTTCTTACCAAATCACAAGCAGCTAGCTTCCGCGGCCGGAGCGGGTTTCCTGTGCTGCCGCAAAGCTCTTGAAGACTCATCGTGCGTTCGGGATAAACACCGGAGTTCTCGTCGCTGGTGTAAGGTTTTCTGTGTGGCTTGTGTACTGAGCTTTATACAACTACAAGGGCTTTGTCCTCGAGAAAAGAGCAAGGATTATTGAGGCACCGCCACGACAGTCACAAAATGGCGGCTCACGACATGGAGAAGGGCATCCCCGATGACGCAGCGACGGGAAACATCACCAACACTATCAACAACCTCTACGCCCCCAGCCACAACTCGACATCACCACGACATTCGACTGAAGAAGCAGAAATATCGAGAATACAAACCCACTCCTCCAATACCTCCCGCGCCATAAAGTCGAAAACCGCCCTAACGAACCTCGCCAAATCAATCACAGCCCGCAGCAATGCCTCAGTCATCGACCCAGGCCCACCCCCCGACGGCGGCACAAAAGCCTGGACACAATCCCTAATGGGCCACCTCGTCGTCTTCAACACCTGGGGCATGATCGCCACCTTTGGCGTCTTCCAAGCGCACTACACAAACGACCTAGGCCTGGAGCCCTCAGCAGTATCCTGGATTGGCTCAATGCAAATGCTCGGCCACTTCGCACTGGGGATGTTCAGCGGCCGCCTGTTCGACGCGGGATACTTCCACTGGGTGGTTATCCCCGGTATGCTGCTCGCGGCGCTCGGCACAATGATGACGAGTCTGTGCGGGACGTACTGGCAGTTTTTCCTCGCGCAGGGCCTGATGACCGGGTTAGGGTGCGGGTTGCAGTTCGCGCCGACGATTTCGCTCGTCACGACGTATTTCTCGCGGCATCGGAGCGTCGCGATGGCGATCATGGCGAGTGGGAGTGCGACGGGCGGGCTGGTGTATCCGACGATTGCGCGCCAGCTTATGCCGAGGATTGGGTTCCCGTGGACGGTGAGGATCATGGGGTTTATGATGCTGGCGGTTGGCGCCATGTACTGCTCGCTTCTTAAACCGCGGTTGCCGCCGCGCAAGTCCGGTCCGTTGTTTGAGTTCAATGCGTTTCGAGAGCCGCCGTACAGTCTTTTCTTGATCGGGATCTTTTTGATTGGCCTGGGGCAGTACTTTGCGTTCTACTACATTTCCTCTTTCGCCATCGATATCATCGGCGTGCCGTACGCAACCAGCGTCAACGTCTTGCTGGTGCTCAACGGGGTCGGTATCCTGGGGCGGCTGATACCGAGTTACTTCGCCGACAAGTACACGGGGCCTTACAACATCTTAATCCCGTTCTGTTTCGTTTCATCCATCGTTCTGTTCTTCTGGCCGCTGGTACACAGCGAGGCAGGGCTGTATGGATGGGCAGTCTGCTATGGATTCTTCGTTGCTGGGTTCCAGGGTATATTCCCCGCGGCCATGACAACTCTGACGAAAGATATGAGTCGCGTGGGGACGAGGAACGGCATGGGGTTTGCTATCATGGGGGTTGGTACGCTCGTGGGCCCGCCGATTGCGGGTGCATTGATTCAGAGTCACGGCGGTAGCTATGTTTCTGCGCAGATTTTTGGAGGCGTCACGGTTTTGGTTGGGAGCTGTGTGTTGGTTGTTGGGCGGGCATCGATTACGGGCTGGAATATCAAGGTGCGGGCGTAGAGTCTAGATACTGATACATGTTTGGTCTGCTACAAACACACAGAACTGAAGACTGTAGTGATATACCATCCAAATCCATAATCAGAACACAATCCTTGTGTAACCTGCATGCTGACACCCCCGCGTCAGCCCAGCCTGACCCCACCCGTCGTATCTGGGCTCACAACATCACACGGCACGCTCGACCTCTACCCTTACTCTAACCACACACAACTTTAATAAAACACTTGCCAACATCTACATATCGCGTAGCACAGTATCCACCACGACCATGGACCGAGTCACTCTGGGCAAACTGACACGCCGCGTCGCATTCGTTCTTATCACCATCCTCCAACTAGCCCACGTCTGCCTGGTCATGAACGAAACATGGACGCCACCTCGCAAGCGGCACCCGAAAACCACGACAATGGCGACGCTCACACAACTGGCCTTCATCACGGATTCCTGCTTCAGCATCATGGTACGCAACATGGACGTCAAGCTCGGCAGGCAGGTGATACGGGGTCTTGGCATCGATGTCCTGTTCTGGGGCCTGGTAGTCTGGAGCGCAGCGCTTGTGGGGGTGGACATTGCGTTTAGTCCGAGTGGGTTGATGAATTTGACGCAGCTGTTTGCGCTTGATGTAATCATGTGGACGGCAATGCTGTCTTCGTTTGTGGCGTTGGTTGCGAGGAGTGATGGAGGGGAGCCGGCTGTGGATGAGAAGGGAGATGAATTGATTGTGGATGAGAAGAGAGATGAGAAGGTGAACGAGAAGGAAGAAGTGTGAGCTGCAAGACACAAAAAGATGCTAGGCAGAGCATTGTGAAGTGTGAAAATGGTATTGGAACATCCTCAAATATCCTAGGCTCATGCTGGTCGTGTGATGGTCGACTGCAGTTTTGCCCATACGCCGTATAACGCCATGCCGTGCCTTTTGGTCTACATCGCAGTCATCCTAACAGCCGTGCCCTGCGCATTGATGCTGTCGTGCTGGGTTGGTGCGCAAGTCGAGACGAATCGTCTTAGTAGCTTGAAATCGCTCATTCGCGAATCCAGTGTTGCAGTTCTTTAAGAGCGCTCGGCGACCTTGTTCTCTGCAGAATTGTTAGCGCGCTGTCCTGAGTTTGTCGCCATTTCCTATTCTCGAAATTCTCGCTCCTGCGCCATGCCGTCCCACTGTTTCTAACAATTTCCTCTCACCACCACACTCCCACTCCCCACACAAGAATCTCCACTTACTCTGCTGTGTCAAAAGCAGCCCGTAGCGCTTCTTAATGGTAACGCGATGCCTGCTGTACTTGTCGTCGGGCGAGAAACGAGCCGGGTGAGCGCTCTTGGAGACCTTTCCATCGATGACCTTCTGCAGGGTGTAGATGCGCTTGGTCGCATCTGTGGGGTCGACAATGTACATGAGATGCATGGCGGCGGTAGTTTCGTGGCGTGGACGGCGGGAGAGTGCGTGGAGATGTTGGTTTGCAGCTGTGCGAATTTCGAGATGGAATTTTTGCGGACCGCCGAAGCTGGCGCGTCTTGGCTGTGCATCCCTGCAACGTTTACTGCCCTCCAATGCTACAGCCAATTAGCTTCAAGGAGCCTTTAAGCTCCACATCAGCAACACCAGCATCGTCGTCACTCTGTCCCAAACTCCAATCTCATTCTGGGCGCACAATCACACACAGCACCATGTTCAAGATCCTCCTCCTCCTCGGTCTCTGGACCCTGACTGCGACCGCTCAATTCGGTTTCTTCGACCAAATGTTCGGTAACGGCGGAGGCCAGCAACAGCAGCAGCAGCAAGCAAACGTGCGCAGCGACAGCTCGTGGTACCAAGCGCAGTACGAGAACGGTACGAAAGCAACCCCTGCCCTTGAATGTCTATCGAATCTTCGGCGCTAATATCTTCTCCAGCACAATGCAGCCACTACCTCTGCCCCGGCACCCTCTCCTGCGTGCACTTCCCCCATCACTGCCCCTGCGCCTGGGAAGCGAATGAAGATAAGGTGGAGCTTGGGGATGGGATTGCGATTTGTGGGTCTAAGGGTGGGTGGAAGGAGGGCGAGTTTGCGAAGAAGGTCGAGTTGGCTAGGAAGGGATTGTTGTAGATGGGAAAGACGAGAGGATAGAAAGAGAAGAAGGGCTGTGTGTGGAGGGTGAGATGCTGTTAGTGAGGGGGGGTGTGGGTGCAGAAGTTTCGCAAGATATAAGAGTGGGCGTTATGATAAATGGCTACGAGGCAACTCCAGTGAAGCGAAAAGGCAACTTGGGATAAAAGGCTTACTGGAAATGTGGACGAGGCATTCATGAATGTTGTTTCATTCGCTGTACTTGCTTGATCATGATAATCAAGTCCCAATCTACCAAATCCTCTTATCTTCTTGGTTGGGCTCGTCGTGTAAGCTCCATGTAAGTACTGTGTATCCGTACCTTTCTTTCCCGAATTCTTAAAAGAGCAAGCATTACACCCCGCCAAGCTCATGGTTTCCACTCAATTTGAATCTCCCTAGGCTTCCCAGGCTCCCCAAGCTCCGCGCTCACTGCCAGATCTGCTCCTGCAAACAGACTCGGGAACCGACCTGTCTTTCCGAGTAACCCTAACAGTCTCGGTCTCCTCGTCCTGCTCTCCCTCCTGCATAGCCAGAGCGAGGTCGAACGCATTCTGCAGACCAATCTTGCCAGCGAGGTCCTTGTCGTGCACCCACTTCCACACCTTCTGCATGCCGCCGTCGACAACGCTCTTCTCGCGACCACAGACGTTCTTGCTGTCGATGGGAACGTGGATTTGATCATCGCCAGACTCAATGGTGGCCCAGTAGCTGACGGTGTAACGGGGGTGCGTTGCAGACTTAGGCTGGTGCTGAGAAGTGCCTGGACCATTCCAAACTTGGCCTCCACGGTCCGAAGATGCTGGTTTGGAGGAAACAGGAGATTTAAGTCCAGAATTCCAGCCCGAGATGTTGTGATCGTAAGGTGGAGGAGTACGAGAACCACAGTCATCCCATGGGTCATCGTGTTCCGCAACAGTTCCCCAACCACCAGCGGCCTCAGCATCCCAGGGGTCAGCATCCAGCGTGAATCCGCAACAGCACCAGTGAGAAGGACAACCGCATACTGTGCACCAGGATGGCTTGTCGGAGGTGTCAGGTGCAGGGCGTGAGACTTCTGCAGCGGTAAAATCAGCTTCATGACCGAAGCACCAATCGCCGGCTTCGCATCCACAATCTCGAAATCGCGCAGTGGGCTTGTCGTCATCAGCGTTGAGCGAGATGTTGTTGTTGTTGAAACCTTCGTGGTATCGCTTGGACTTGATTTCACCCCAATCGTACGATTCGTCAGGAGTCATCCAACCGTCGCCATGTTGTTTGTCTGCGTGAGCGTCTTCATCCGCATATTCACCTCCCAAGAGAGTGAAAAGCTTCGTAGGAGACTTCTTGCTGCCTTTCTTGGACTTCGGCTTCCCACCCTTTGGTGCGATCTCGCTGAAGCGCGCCTTGCAATCCTGTACTGACATGCCGAGTACCTCATGGATTTTGCGCCATGGTTCCTTTTTCTTTCTCAGACTCAAGAGGTTGCGATCAAGTTGAAATGTCCAAGGCGTGTTGGTTGCTTCCTTCTTGATCTGCTTCATCGGCTTCAGTTTCCAGTCTGACGTTTTGATCTGCCTGAAGCGCGACTTGCACAAAGGAATCGATTTGCCTAGCTCGGTGGCAATGGAGCTGTAAGTCTGGTGGTTCGTCTTCAGATCCAAAAGCTTCTCATCAAGCTCTGCATTCCAGCCATCGGGGTATGTGGTCTTGTGAGGCTCGTTCGTAGTGGGCGCATCAGTCTTTTCCAACGACACGTCTTGGAGTTTGATCTGCTTCCAGCGCCGAAGACAGTCTTCTACGCTTGTCTGCAGGTTACATGCCGCAATGTGACGACCTTTGAGTTGACCATTGACAACATGTTCCAGCAGCTCTTCGTCGTCAACATTAGTCCAGCACAGACGAAGATCCCAACAGCTCGTCTCTTCTTGGTGCTTGCAGACTGCAAGAAAGGCAGTTGCTAATTCTGCGAAGTTGGAACTTTGCATCATGACGTTGCCCACATGTTTCTGTAGCGTGTCTTGATCAACAGACTCATAGCGCTGGAGCTCGAGCAGTTCCCATGCATGCTTGAGAGCCTCTCCAGGTCGGGCTGAGCTTGGTTCGCGAGGTTGAAACTCGCTATTGCTTGAGCCGAGACCAGGGCCTTCTGAATCATCAGCACGAGCCGAGAGGTTGCTGACATGATCGGAAGACCACGCGGGCTCATCGTCTTGGAGATTCCATGGGTGACACTCAGCAGCAGGAGCGTTACCGCTAACAAAGCTGTTGTGCTTGCGAGGAGCATTGTTTGCGTACGTTGCTGAAGCTTTGACTTTGCGGTTTGTGCGGTCGGTGCGTGTGAAGCGATTCTCGTCTACGCTGCCGGACATGACTCCAGCCGCATCTCCATACTCAAATTTAGTGTCGTCAAGATCTTTAGCTTTTTGGGTCCTAACCTTGTTAGCTCATGTGTGGAAGTGAAGAATCAGACACCAACACCAAGGAATGTGTTAATCTCTCTACGTACTTGGTTTTCTTCCCGTTTCGCACAGGGGATACTGCCGCAGCCTGATCAAAGGTGATGGAAGAGGCCTTTGGCTTTGAAGGCGTGTCGGCCTTTTGTCTCAGGTGTGGGGGCAGATATGCGCCGCGATTAGCTTGACTGAATTCCACAGCATGACGGAAGGTCGAGGTGTCGGAGCGGAGAGTGGGTAAGACTGTATGATCACGACTCCATTGTGTCGCTGGATGGTTGAAATGTAGCAAGTCGACATAGGCTGCGTTGACTGGGTCTTTGGCCTCTTTCCTCGCGCTCTGAGTCATGCTGAACTCATGCTCTGTGCGTGTAGTCTTGTAGCTCTGTCCAGCCGTAGCGTGGTGTTGCGCGGCCTCAGTGTGCTGATCTCTGGGTATCCTGGTGAAAGTTAGCACATGTACAGGATAACCACAGAAAACACCTACTTGTCCCGCAAGATCTCTGTCCGGGTCTTCGCCTTGTGGGGCGCCGGTGGCGTTGCAATGGAGGCTTGCATCTGCACCTGTTCGTCCACTGAATACTCACTAGGCGTGACCTTGACTGAGCTCCACTTGTGCTTGGTACGACGACCTTCACGTTGAACATGGCTGCGCAAGTCGATTGGAGGATCGGCTGGAGGGCTGGTACCCTCGCTACGACGAGCAGCGCGTGACTTCTGATATTCGCGTTGGAGCTCATCTCCTGTGGTGATGTCAGTAAAGTACTGAGAGTATTGGATTGGAACGCGTACGCTTCTTCAACATAGCCTTGACCCTGGCCAGGGAAGTTGCATCGTTGGCGTCGTCGTTGGCGTCGTCGTTGTCGTCGTCAGAGTTAGACGGTGTACAAACACTGTCAGAAATGGACGCGTCCGAGCGGCCTGGGCCGACTGAGTCCGGTCTCAACAGGATGGTGTTGCTGGGGACCTTGAACATGGTGACAGCACTTGATGTGAAAGAGCTGTGTGAGGTGAGATTGTTGGTGTAGGTCGATTGATACAGGAGAGGGGTAGAGGAAGAAGGTGGATCGTGATGAGGAAGCGCGGCTTATATGGCGGGCGCAACGCGGCAAGGACCCAATTAAGCGAGAGGTGACAGGTAAGAGAGGAATATAGAGTGAAGTCAACCTTGATACGTTGACGCTAATGACGCCACGGGTGATGAGCTCGAGGTAAGTCCAGAGCCGTACAAGTACACCCAGCTTAGTATACATAAGTCTCCCCGCTTCCATACAGACTGACTCATTTGCAACCTTGGACGGAGATGCGGTAGGAAGATCGAAGTAACGTAGATCACTCCAACCGCACCCTGCCCTCATCCGCCGTGCCATTCACGCTGCTCTTCACGGCCCTCCACCAATTCCAGCCCCTTTCATACGTTCCCTCATCAACCTCCTCAATCTCATACTCTTTCTGCTGACCAGTGAGTCTCCTCCACCACCTGCCCCAGCTTTCCTTTCGGACCCAGATCTCGCCAGTACCGTCTTCGTACTGTACCCAGCCATTGTTGCTTCCCTTGATCGCTAGATACATCCACCTGATTACATTCGCCAGGCCATAGATGAACAAAAGTCCAAAGATGGTTGCGAAGATAGTGACAATGGCAGTCAAAAATGTAATGGTGGATACTTGGCAGCCCAGGCCGCTAGTCCTCAGCTCGAAGCGCTCAGATCCCAGGGCGCAGATACCTTTGTATCTGATAGGCGTCAACAGCGGAAAGGCTCTAGAAAGGCGATCCCTAGGAAGAGGAAGGCATGTGGAAGACTACATGAATGTCAGGATGTTGATTCTACGCTATGACGTGCTGCTTGTTCGCAAGGGCTAGAGTGAAGAAGTTGTAGGAGCAGAGGATGAAGAGCAGCTTACAATCGGGCACCATCCACAAGATCCGTTGCTGCGATGACAGTCTCCGCAGTCAGAAATGCCCCAGCATTTCAACAACCGCTCCCAGTCGTCTTTCGGCGCGTCCTGGTATTGCTCGTATAAGAGCGAAGTCACGTTGACCGAGGAGGTCGCTGGGTACGATACAGACGGACAGTTGGAAGGCATCTTTCCGTATAGTAGTCGGTATTGTAGAAGTTTATTAGGACTGCGATTGATGAGGTTGCGCTTCACGAAGACAGTCGTGAAGGTTCCAGGGTTGGAGTAGAGATGGCTGACGTATGGTGGCTGATTGTGGGGTTCCACGCTAGACTAAGGCCGGTTTGAGTTTGGTACAATGAGCCAAGTGCGAGGCTGGCAAGAGCATGTGCGATATGATGGTTTGAAGTGGAAATTGACTAAGCTGATGAGAATCAGCATGAAGCCGCTGATGCGGGTATATTGAAACTATTCAAAACAATTATTCGAAACCTTCCCAGCCTCCCTCGTCTTCATCATCCTCGCCGTCAACCATCTCCTCATCCACAACGCCATTGCCTATCGCCTTGACCTCAAAGTCAAGCTCCCTTGACTTTGCGGTCTTCTCGACAGGCTGCGCGAGCAAGTACTCTATCCGGTAGATGTTCTCATCCGCCAGTCTCGCAAGCTCTGCCTGTATCCGTCTGACTGCCTTCTCTACACTCCGCAGCTCAGCCTCGAGGCCGCTCTTGTTGTCTTTCATCCATCGTCCGTGTTTGCTGAGGAGCGATTCGATCCAGACCAAGTTAAATTCGAGATGTGGTGATTCGTCAGCCTGTACGGCGACGAAGCGTAGTAATCGTCCAAGGTATACAGCTGGCAAATCCTTTACAACGAGGGGAACGTCTTCGACCGGTGTGGCTTCGTAAACGCGACGGATGAGATTGCGTTCGTTAAGGCGGAAGGCCATGACGAGTGCTTTGAGATACTCTTGTTGAGCGAGAGTTTCGAGAGTTGTGGAGGGTGTAACGCTGATATCGAGATCAAAGGGGTCGAACTGGAATGTGTTGTCTAGGGAGTAGATGAGAAGTCCTTCTGTTGAGGCTGCACAGAAAGCCCTCCCTGTTGGCGAGAAAGCCACTGCAGGCACCCTGACTTCGGGACGCACTCGTCTTGCGCCGACGCCCTTTTGAGCGCCAGGTAGTGTGGTGTCGCGTCGGTCTTCAAGGTCTGAAGCTTCGCCTGTTTCGTCAATGAGGCCTTGTGGTCCAGCGTCGGTCAACAGTTTGCTGTTGAGGAATTCTTGTGTGCCGTCCAGTGAGAGGTTGACGGAAACAGTGAACTTCTTGAGTAAGACACCTGACTGTACATCGTACAAGCAAATGTACTTGCTGTTGCCACCTGCAAGAACACAGGAGCCGTCTGCGCTGTACCGGACCGCTGTAAAAGACTTGGTGCCGGCTACGTTGGCTGCCGTGCGACGATCCGACATCTTGCGTCCACCGGATACATCGCGGCGAGCGTCGACGCCATTTTCTTGTGCGGCATCAGACACGTTCCAGAACGTCAATTGACCATCGAGTGTTGTGACAGCTATTTGCTTCGAGTCGGGGCGGAATGCGATTGAAAGGACGTCTGCCATCAATTGTAGAGGCTCGCTGGTTTGTGTACGAGCGAAAATGTTCCAGACACGGACGGTCTTGTCCCAACTTCCACTCACCAATGTCGATGCATCTGGTGAGAATGCCAGTGATGAGACCGGGCCTTCGTGGCCAGATAATGTGTCGAGTAACTGTCCAGTTTGGACAGACCAGATGTGGATGTCTGATGTATCGATCGAACCTGCACATACGACTTCACCGCTAGGGTCGACCGCTAGCGATGAGAAGGATAGCCTTGATGGTGCTGTAAATGTGCGGAAGTTGCGGTATCTGATCAAGTCCCACGCTCTTACTGACCCGTCCAAACTGGCTGTAAACAAGACGTTGCCTCTCTTTGCAAACTCGCACGCTGTCACACCGCCCATGTGCTCGGTGAAGGTGACAACGCAGAAGCCGGAGTTCACGTCCCATACCTTGATCTTGCCGTCATCAGCTGCGGTGATGATGCGCTGCCCCTCGGGAGAGTATGCAATCGTGTTCATTGAATCGAAGTGTCCCTGCTGCTTCAAGACGTACGATTCTGACTGCCACTCCCATACGAGCAACTGCCCCAGTTTCGATGCGCCGAATGCCAGCCACTCTCCCGTCTTGTTGATTGCGACGTAGTCGATGTCGTTTTGTGAGATGCTCAAACTTTGGATTTGCGCGAATTCGGGAAGTTCGTGAACAAAGAAGGTGCCGTTTGAAAAGCCCGTGACCAGCAGCTTCGATTCCGGGTGAAAGCCGGCGCAGGTGACGTGGGCGTTGTTCTGGTTGAAGAAATGTCGCTCAGCGATACCCCATTGCAAGTTGTCGTCGTCGTCTTCGTCGGCGTCGTCTGGCGCATCGTATCGCAACATGTATTTCCACATGAACAGAGCTCCATCTTTGCTAACAGTGTAGATCGTCTCCTGGTCTTTCGAGAACCATGCGCCCACGATTGCTTGCCTGTGACCTCCCAGCGTTGTCTGCGCAGAGCCTTCATCTTCTTCGATGCTCCATATCCGCGCCGTCAGATCCTTGGATGCGCTAAGGAAGAACCTCGAGTCACTCGACCATTCAATGCTCTGCACGGCATCGTAGTGTCCCGTGTATATTCGGTGTCGCACGAATGGTGCGAACTCGAGATCACCATCTGCAACGTCCGGTGTCGAAGGCGTCTGCCAGACTTCGATCTGCCTTCCAATGCCTACTGCGAAGTGACGGCCAGAAGGCGCAAATGCGAGGGCGGTGACCTCGCCGCGAAGAGAGAAATGGTAGAGGACGACCCGGCGGGGGATGTTCGTCAGGATGGCACGGCCGTTCTCGTCGACTGAGAGGAGCAGGTTGCCGCGAGGGTTGAGGGCCAGGCGGGCGATGTTCGTTCGGTGTGCAAACGGAAGGGTGTATGATTTGGAGCTAAGAAGTGTCAGTGAGATTATGTGAGTAGGGCTCAATGGGCAGGTACTTGACAAGGTCGAACACGGTTACCCTGTTACCGACCGGCGACAACAGACATGTGCCGTCTGGCGTGAACAGCAGGTTGCCTCTGCTGTAGACGGTGCCCAGCAGATTGGAGAACTTGGGAACAGGTTAGCGGCGTCGCACTAAAAAAGAGGGTATCGCGCAACACACCTGAAAGTCTGTCTTCATTGTGCAGGTCTTTTGCAGTGTTTCTGACCTCAGCACTGTCGACTGGTCGCGGCGGGGCGTAGGAGCATCATCTCGACTTTTTTGAGAGTCGCGGGCCCGAGCGCAGGTTGAAAATGGCCGGCGCGCAGTAGCGCGGTTTCCCCGTTCAGGGTCAGTGCTTGCCGAATGGGCGTCGTGCAGAAAGGGGACAGCCAAATTGTCCAACACCACCACCTTCCCCCAGCAGTACTCTCCACCCACGATTGTAGCGCGCACATCTCCTCACGGCGTCTACTCTGTCCATCTGTCTCCGAACCGAACACGTTAGTCTCACACACTCGGATATACAGACACAGCAAGGGCCGTCTCGACTAACACGCGCCCCAGTCCCCCCATACACACGACAGCCTGAACGTATAGGCTCACAATGGCCGAGTCAGCTTCCCCAATTGGCATTGCCAATGTGCGTATAGTTCCTCTCCATGCTCTGCAAACTCGATGCTGACCTGTTCTTGTAGCTGCCCAACCAGAGGTACGACCCCCCTCAGGACACGCATCCCTATCAAACTAACGTAGGACAGGCACAAGATTGTCGCCAAGCGCGGTGCTGCCTTCACCATCATGGTACGACCGTCCCAGGGACCCTCTTCATTACACGACTCACGCGTATAGGTCGCTGGCGAGTCCGGTCTCGGAAAGACAACCTTCATCAACACTCTCTTCTCTACCACCATCAAGAACTACGCCGACCACAAGCGACGACACCACAAGCAGATGGACAAGACGGTCGAGATTGAGATCACCAAGGCCGAGCTCGAGGAGAAGTTCTTCAAGGGTACACCTGCCGATCCCATGATTGGTGAACCCCCTGGCTAACAGTTGTAGTCCGCTTGACTGTCATCGACACCCCCGGCTTCGGCGACTACGTCAACAACCGCGATTCGTGGCAGCCCATTATCGAGTTCCTCGACGACCAGCATGAGTCGTACATGTTGCAGGAACAGCAGCCCCAGCGCAAGGAGAAGATCGATCTTCGTGTACACGCTTGCCTGTACTTCATCCGCCCCACCGGCCACACTCTGAAGCCCCTCGACATCGAAGTTATGAAGAAGCTGTGCACACGCGTCAACTTGATTCCCGTCGTTGCCAAGGCCGATACCTTGAGCCCCCAGGACCTCTTCAAGTTCAAGACCAGGGTAAGCTGAAGCGCACATGCTCTGAAATGACAAAAGCTGACCAGATCCAGGTTCGCCAGGTCATTGATGCTCAGGGCATCAAGATCTACACTCCCCCGCTCGAGGACGACGACGCCGCCGCCATGGCCCACGCTCACGGCTTGATCGACGCCATGCCCTTCTCTGTTATTGGCTCCGAGAAGGACGTCCAGACCAACGACGGCCGTACCGTCAAGGGCCGTCAGTACGCCTGGGGTGTTGCCGAGGTTGAGAACGAGGAGCACTGCGACTTCAAGAAGCTTCGCGCTATCCTTATTCGAACCCACATGCTCGACCTCATCCACACCACCGAGGAGAACCACTACGAGGCATACCGCGCACAGCAAATGGAGACACGGAAGTTTGGCGAGGCACGCCCAAGGAAGCTCGACAACCCCAAGTTCAAGGAGGAAGAGGAGGCTCTCCGCAAGCGCTTCACCGAGCAGGTCAAGGTTGAGGAGCAGCGATTCAGGCAGTGGGAGCAGAAGCTCATTGCGGAACGCGACCGCCTCAACAAGGACCTCGAGGCCAGCCACGCCGAGATCAAGCGTCTCGAGACCGAAGTCGATTCCATGCAGGGCAGCGTCAACCGCTCGCACGGCCGTCGTTAAGCATGTCACATGGTGTTCGTGTAGCAGCAACGGTTGCTGTGCACTAGGGCGTCGATCTTCAGTATTCTTCCTTCGAGATTCCCCTCTTTATTTCGAATTTCCATATGTTTGTAATGCCACTTCGCGACGGGGTTGCGGGTTCCAGGTTGAACGAAAACGTGTACTGGGTTTGGGGGCTCGAGTTACGTGTTATACCTCATAGCTTTCTACTTGGTAGATTAATCTAGCTTGGTGCGGCTGGTCACTGCCGTTCCGCGCTTTAATATCTGCAAGCTTGCTGTTGTGATCTTGGCGATGCCGTACCATGTGCAGACGCTCAATTGCAGCTACTGCAGTATGGACTATATATTTCAGGTCGTGGCAGCTGTTACTCTCGAGCTGTTCGAATCGCGGAAAGTTGAAACACAAGACCAGCTTGTTTTCACGTGCTCTCGTGGAAGTCAACGTCGGTACCTGCATCAGAGCTCCACCGTTCCGTCTTCCCCACCGCATCATCCCGCACTCTAGCAACCCACCACCCGTGAAGCCGCAACCACCGCACGAACACAACCCTCACTATTGTGGACATACTTCAACAAGAATCTCAACATGCACGACGAACGTAAGTCTCCCAACTTTATACCGCCCCACCCTTCTCTAACACAACTTAACCAGACCCACACCCCCTCCTCGCCCAGGTACCCCTCACAGTCTCCCCCTTCCTCTCGCTCCCCCACAGCGTCCCACTCCCATACTCCTACGTGACACTCCCCTCCACGCTCCCGCCCTCGATCCTGCAGCAAAACGCATCCACCGACCCCACCCAACCACCACAATACGTCACCTCCAGCTCTGGGCAGTCTGCGCACCCGGACGCGATCCTGCGCAGCTGCGTCGCGCTGCAGGAGCACCTTGATCAGCTGGAGCGCGAGGCGAAGGAGACGCTGAGGGCGTTTCGTGCGAGGAGGGAGAAGGAGGAGTTGGATGAGAAGAGGAGGGTTGCGCCTGGGTGGTTGGATAGCGGGGTGCATATTCTGAAGCCGGAGAATGTTGTGGAGGGGCAGGTGCAGGATGTTCAAACTACGGGTGCGCAGGGTCAGGGTGCGCAGGGCGGGCAGGGTGGTGGGCAGAGTCGGGAGGGGGAGGAGCTGGATAGGGTGTTTGGGGGGCTGAGTGTGAAGTAGTGTTTGTTGTCACTGTGGTTGCATGGATTATGAGCGAGGTGTTCGGCGTTGCAGCGTTATGTCAAGAAGGTCATTGCATCATTCATCATCTGGAAACCCTAATTCTTTCTTCCTTCTGCTCCTCTTCGACAGCAGCCAACCACTACAAACATCACTTCATCTCACTCAGCAGGTGAACGGCCTCGGTCCCGGGATCGTATAGCTCGTCGGCACTGGCCAGTACAGCTGAAACTTGATGCCCGGATCGGTCCCCTTGTACGCGCCCGGAAAGCTGACTGTCGTTGGGGTAGCACTCCCTCCGCCAGTGACGTTGATCTGCGCGCATTCCATGTACAGCTGTGCGCCAGGGTAGCTGGAGGCGGCGTGGAGCGCGATGAGCTCTGCGCGGAGAAGATACCTGGGAAGACGTATTAGTGGTGGGTGTGCAATGGATCGAAAAGGGGGACTTACTGTCCGTTCTGGATGCACTTGGGCAGTGTGAAGGAGACTTTGCCTTTGTTGTTGTAGAGGCGCGTCACTGCCCACGTGCCGTTCGAGTCGAGGCCGTCTTCGTAGATCTTGAACCACTTGAGGCCAGTCACGGTGGTGGTCAAGGCGCTGTCCACTTTGGCGAGGTAGATCATGATCGGGCCAAGGTGGCCTGGATCAATGGGGTCAGACTTGTCGGTCTCGGGGGTTGAGTCGAGCGTGTGGTGCCATTCTGTGGAGAGTTGGTCGCCGGCCTTGACGTTGATGATGTCTTTGGGTAGCGGCTGGTTCAGCGGGTTGGGGCCTCCGTTGCATATCACATCGTTGGAGGTAACGTCAGTGATGGGGCCATCGTAGGTCTGAGGTTCAGTCAATGAAAGTTAGATGGAATGGTCACGGAGATAGTCGCACAGGTACTCGGACACCTTTGGTGTGCCCCTGGCCTACTCCGTTGACATGGAGCTGGGTAAATATCGTGTGTGCTGAAACGCTAGCAAGTAGAGCGCTTGTAATGATCGTGTACTTCATCATGAGCGTAAGAGAACGTGGCGGGAGGGTGCTAGTACTTCTTGCCTTCGCGTTGGAAGACGCTCCTATATGGCACTATACCCGTACTTTGGCCTCAAATCCGCCAAATTGGGTGCGGAACTGGCGGTGTTCGGTGGCCTGAACCGAGGGGCAAGGTCGCGCCTGCACCTGGGGTACGTAGTCGCCTGACTTCGTTGTCAATAATTCCTTATAGTATACAATATGCGGGCGTGTCCGCCCTGGCTTTCGACCATCCGTGGTCCATCTGCGCACACGGAATGAAAGCGCGGGCTTTGAGAACGGGTTACTGGATCGTACCGCAGGCCGGCCAGCCATTCGGGATGGCAGTATCGTAGGAGAGGTGAAAGATCCAGCCACCAGGCTACAGCACTATAAGTTGGGGCGGAGCAACTTCGAAAACATCATGTGCGACGAGGCGTTGAGTCCAGGCCAGGTGCTTGTGGACTGGTAGATGGCAACTGAATCGGATTTGGAAATCTTCTTGCTGAATGCAGTTTGCGAGGCGCATTTGTGGTGGAAAAAGCCGGTGGTTGATGATAGGTCACTGGATAATTGCAGGATCAAATAACGAGCAAAATTATCTGGAAAGACTAGAGCCGAGAGACACCATAATCTATTATATTGCTGTCTATTGCTGTTAAAGTTGTTACAAATCATGAGACAGGTCATTGGCAAGCAGTTGCCGTTTGTTCGGGGCAGCCACATGGGCGTCTAACCGGGAATGGGGCCGACGTAAATTGCA
Source organism: Phoma sp. RAV-16-625 (assembly GCA_004335185.1). Classification (NCBI taxonomy): domain Eukaryota; kingdom Fungi; phylum Ascomycota; class Dothideomycetes; order Pleosporales; family Didymellaceae; genus Phoma; species Phoma sp. RAV-16-625. The sequence continues at coordinate 80,548 of SAUA01000070.1, read as the reverse complement.
AGGAATATGTCAGTGGAGTAACTGTCGGGAATGGGAGATTCTCAAAGGATATCGGTACGCAGGCGAAGTGTTTGAGAAGGTCTTGGACGAAGGGGAGTTGGGAACACGACGCGCCACTGCCAGGCCATTTTAAGGCATTCAAGCGAGTCTGGGGCAGCCCGTTCGGGAATGGACGCCTTGGCCGACAGGGACGCCGGTAGATGGGCCTTGCATCCCGCCTTTCATCAATCTATATCAATCAAAAGTACCCCGTGAACATTGCGCTTACAGATTGAAAGTTTGCCTCGAATCGCTGGCCCAGCTTTTCGACGCCACACCATCCAATCATACGCTTGCAAATGATCATCAGGCCGTTGGGTCTGAAGCACATCTTACCCCAAAGGATGCATCTCACTGCAGAAGCCGTACCTGGCATAGAGCGTTCGTGCGCGTGGCGCCTTGTGAAAATGCCATGTCTTGGCTAATTGGCTCTGTGGCTCTACCCCATAGAGACGCATACAAAACGAGCGTGTATAAGAAACGCAGTGCAGTGCCGGTTTCGAAACATCAAGCTTGCTGTCTCTTTCGCTGGCGACTTCGATCGATTGATACCTTAGCATTCGCTGGACGTTTCTCCATCATGAAGGTCACTACTTTCTTCAAGGCAGCATCGCTGCTGTCCTCTCTTTTTGCCTCTTCCGTGGACGCTCAAGCGGCCGCCTACACGCATCCTGGGACTGGCATCAGCTTTTACAAACAGACCATACCCGAAGCTCAGACTAAAGGTGGATTCCAATGGGGGTTCGCATTGCCAGCAGCGGCCGGCGGAACCAACGACGAGTACATCGGTTACATTGTGAGTTGGGTGTAATCTGGCAGTCTAGCATCAACACACTGACTTTCCGTCAAGAAAGGTCCTCTGAATGCCGGTAAACAAGGGTACTCTGGTATTAGTCACGTCGGAGCTATGCCCAATTCACTCCTTCTTGTGGCTTGGGCGGAGGGCACAGCTGTCAAGACTGCGTTCACTTTTGCACCGTAAGTAAATTCCTCTTGTCTCTTTTGAATGTATTGCTGAAAATCCATAGCGGCTACGTCCAGCCCGTAAAATACACGGGCAATGCAACCTTGACCCAGATCAGCGCTACAGTCACTGACACCAGCTTCGAACTGGTCTACCGCTGTCAATGGTGTTGGGTGTGGGACCAGGGAGGTGCAACAGGATCACAGCTGCCCACTGGAGATGTTCAGGTCATTGGATGGGCTCAACACAGCAAAGCATACGACCCAGCGGCGGTCGTGCAGCACGACAATGGGCAGTCCATTTTCGGTATCAGCGTCGCCCCAGCCAGGAACGCAAAGTACTCCGACTGGGTTGGTAAACCCCCGCCACCGAGCGGTAGCTCCACTCCTACTCCCTCGTCTACGACTGTCGGCCCTGCAGCTTGCACCGGCAGCGCTGCTCCTACGGGATCCTACGATTATATTATCGTTGGCGGTGGTGCTGGCGGTATTCCAGTAGCCGATAAGCTCTCGGAGGCTGGCAAGAAGGTCCTCCTCATTGAGAAAGGCCCACCTTCTCTTGGTCGCTTTGGCGGCACTATGGGACCAGCTTGGCTCAAGGGAACAGGCCTAACTCGCTTTGACGTGCCGGGTCTCTGCAATCAGATCTGGGTAGATTCTGCCGGTGTTGCCTGTACTGATACCGACCAGATGGCTGGATGTGTGCTTGGCGGAGGTACTGCTGTCAATGCTGCTCTTTGGTGGAAGCCTAACGGTATCGACTGGGACCTCAGTTTTCCCAACGGTTGGAAGGCCGGAGATATGAGCGCTGCCGTTGGTCGGGTCTTCCAGCGCATCGCTGGCACAGACACACCTTCATCAGACGGCAAGCTCTACAAGCAAGAGGGCTATGATGTTCTTTCTGGAGCGCTCGGTGCAGATGGCTGGTCCAACGTCAAGGCTAATGACAAGCCCAACGAAAAGCACCGCACCTACAGCCACACCCCTTACATGTACGAGAACGGACAACGACAAGGTCCTCTTGGTACGTACCTCGTCACAGCAATGAAGCGATCCAACTTCAAGTTATGGACAAACACTGCCGTCAAGCGGGTTATTCGAACTGCTGGAAAGGCGACCGGTGTCGAGCTCGAAGGAGGAGCTGGCGGTTACTGCGGAAACGTCACGCTCAATGCTGGCGGACGAGTCATCCTTTCTGCCGGTACATTTGGCTCGGCAAAGCTTCTGTTCCGCAGTGGCATCGGGCCAAAGGATCAGCTCAACATCGTCAAGGGCAGTGCTCAAGATGGCAAGACCTTCATCCCTGAGGCCCAGTGGATCAATCTCCCTGTTGGCCAGAACCTGAACGACCACGTTAACACCGATCTTGTCATCCAGCACAAAAACGTTTCGTTCTACGATTTCTACCAAGCTTGGAGCAACCCCATCCAGGCTGACAAGGACGCCTACCTCAACAAGCGTGCTGGCATTCTTACTCAATCTGCTCCCAACATTGGACCCATGGCTTGGGAAGTCATCAAAGGTACTGATGGCATCGATCGTCAGTTCCAATGGACTGCTCGTGTCGAAGGCCCCGGAGCAAACGACACCCACTCTATGACTATCAGCAACTATCTTGGCCGCGGATCTACTTCCCGTGGTGTCGCTGCAATCAACGGCGCTCTCACTATGACAGTCTCCAAGGCGCCATACCTCCAGAACCAGGCGGATACCGATGCAGTCATCGCTAGTCTGAAGAGCATGATCAAGGCCATCCAGAGGAACCCTCAAATCGAGATGCAGGTTCCGGCTGCTGGAACCACAGTCGAAGCATATGTCGCCAGCGTAAGTCGCTTCTTACAATACAAAGAGCCATACTAACGTAGTTGTAGCTACCGAAAACTCCTTCTGCGCGCCGCGCTAACCACTGGATCGGCACCAACAAGATCGGATCCGACAGCGGTCTGACGGGTGGCACCTCGGTCGTCGACTTGAACACCAAGGTGTACGGGACAGACAACATTTTCGTTGTTGATGCTTCGATCTTCCCTGCGTAAGTCGCATCTCATATTGTACGCAAACCAAAAGCTAACGCAACGTAGCCACATCACTACGAACCCAACTTCTTACATCGTTGCGGTCGCTGAGCAAGCAGCTGCCAAGATCCTTGCGCTCAAGTAAATCTTTGCATAGAGACATGGTTGGGTGATGCCATCTTCTTTGTATATATTTAAGCAGTACTGTAGCATATAACATCCTGCATACTCTACCAGAGTTTTCATCCATATAAGTCACCGCTGTCCCTACCAGCGGACTTGAATCTTCTTTGTGATGCTTACTCTTTACTCTTTCCAATGACGCGACTACGCCTGAGTTCGCATATCAACGTTCATGCATTACCGAACAGTGTTCAACACTTTAACAGGTCTGTTCACTGTTATGATATCCCATTGTCTACACTGCGCGGTTATTGATACTATATGATCTTTCATTATGTTGTAGAAGCAATTGTTAGGCACCTAAACATGGTGCAAACTTGTCGAATCAATCACGTATGACAGGATACCTCGATCCTTCACAAGCTCTCTCCGTACAAACGCTCGTCGTTCTATATCGATTCCCAGACAATGATCCTTTGATATCTTCATGCGCTCCGTGTCGTGAAAGATGCTCATTGACAACATTCTCCCCGATCCTTTTCCATTCTTTCCTTGCCAGGATATGGTCTCACTAGTGTGGCTTTAGTCGAAATCGCGAACAAGTGACTGCCGAAAAGAAGGAAACAGAAGGAAATCGGTCTTTGTAAGGTTACGACGCTGTGTTCGCGAGAATTCTTATGCAAGTCATCAACAAGCGCGTCCTCACAGTTGCCGAAACCGATCATTCAGAAGTGTTGATAACGTGTTGTAGACCGACGTACCCTATCCAGCGGAGGAAAATCGACACCCTCGATGCCGCCAGGGTAGGGATAAGCAGCAGGATAAAGACCCCGGTGAGGAGCATATCCAAAGCCAGCATACGGTAGAGGTTCTTCAGAACCCCAACGTGGAGGACGGTGATCGTAACTGATGGAGTGTGGGTAGCTAGGGAAAGGACTCCTGGATTGACGGGGGCGCTCGTCGTATCGTGTTCGTTGAGAAGGATCGTTCGGCTCGTACAAGGAACGCAGGGCCTCTCCGGTTCGTTCATGCCGGTCTGTGGGCTCGCAGTACGGTCTTCCCGTGGCATACTCATAAAACCTCGTCAGAAGGGTCGTAGTAAGTACTGCGGGGGTCTGAGTTGGGGTCCCGTTTTGGTGCGTATGGATCGCGAACGGTACTTCGGCCACCAGAAGCAGAGCGAGGATGTGTTTACCCTGAATAAGAAGTTCTCAAGGATTGTCTGCTTGTTCTTGCAGCCTGCGCGTAGATATACCGATCTTCGTCCTCGTCCTCGTGCTCGAGGACCCATACCTGATATCTGTAGAGAGTTGTTGCAGGTCCGCAGACGGCGGATTTGGAGTACAAGGAGTCGCTGACCTAGTCGAAGTACGGTTGACCCGCGTTTTTTCAATGCCGGTGATGTCCCTCAATGTGCCTGCACTATCTGAGACAGTGGACTCAGAGACAGGCGGTGGGCAACGGCATGTTGCAGAATCGCAACGCCGTCTGTGATGAAGTGTGCAAGTCCCATTTGAAACGAGTGCTGAACTGCCAGAGGAACTAGTCGAAGAGAGGCTTGATGCAGGACCAGCGTGCTTTGAGGTGTCTGGAGACTCGGACGACTCATCCTGAATGCCGGAATTGGGAGATCGCTCTTTCTCACAAGCAGGACAGTAGCGGAAGCCAAGTGGACCGTATGGGGTGCACTGAACACAGTTCTTTCCCTTAGTCGAAGCTTGCTGACTACGATCTGAATGACCAGGCATATTCAAACCGCAGCCTCCAGCGGATCTAGCAGTACCCGCTTCTAATTCACCATGCCTAGGGATATAACGTGTACGCGGGCGAACTTGACGAGGTGGTGACGACTTATACACCTGGCGGTAGGGTGCGGGCTGACGGGAGGGACAGGGGGCAGGAGATTTCTCACGCTGTCTTCCTAATTGAACGGGTAGAATAAAAGCGCTTGGCGAAGTATTGGGGGAGCGTAGGTCCTGGATGTCTTCTTCCGCGCTGTAGAACGATGCTGTCAACCAGTTGTCTTCCTGTGCTGTAGGCATCAGGCCCTGGAGAGGATGGCGTGATGGTTGTGAGATGTGCGATTCTACTTGGCAGATCATAAGGAAGAGATTAAATCGAACGAACCATATGTATAGACGTTGTTGGGGGCGCGAAGATGTAGGTTGTAGGAGCTTGGATCAGCTAGAGCCCACGCTCAGACCAGCGGGTCGCAGTAGCTCAGTGAAAGTCAGACTTCCTGTTTTCCCAGTCTCCGCGGGCTTGACTCATCCACCTGACAGAGATTCAGGTGAAGGTAAAGAACGTTTGTTAGACTTGAGTCAATCACCAATTTCCTTGTGAGATGTCAGCAATAAGAATCAATGCAGCTTGGTGTGGCATTCGACATTGATGATTTTTTAATATGTGTATGTACATATGTACTTCTCCGGTGTGTGTAATGAGATGCCAACCCCATGTGCTGAATCTTCTATGCACCTAAATATTGTACAAGATGCAAATAAAGAGCATTCGTCTAGGTTTAATCACTTCGTCATCGCAACATGTAACTCAAGTTTGGTAACCCAGCAAGGATGGTGCTGATCATTTGATCTTCCTCGACCTTCCTTTGTTGCGCCGAATTGGTGGCGGTGGTCAGTGGTTGCGGCACTGACCGCCTTATGTCTCGAGGTGGCGAGCGCGAAAAGGACTGCGGCGGCCGGGATGTAGATGTTAGATCCGGTGTGCTCAGAGAGGAGACTGCAACAGATGGGTCGGACAATCCAGATATCTCTTGCACTTGCAAGGCGGGCTGTGATGCGGAGACTGGCAGCGACGACTCGAAGAACGAGAAGTCGGCATCTGCCCAGGGATCTGCTGAGACCTGCATGGGCGAGTCCGGCTGTGTGATTGAGAATGAGTCTCTGTTCGTTGGAGTGGCAGCTTGCGTTGCCTCGGTCTTGTGACTTAAAGCAGGTTCTGGTGCCGTCCATGCATGGTCCTCTCCATTGCTTGAACCCTTGTCTTCGTTCAAGATTGGAGCAACGGCATCAACCTTCTCTGGGCTTGACAAGACAATTTCTTCTTCCTTCGGCTTCTTCTCAGGGGTTGACTGTATGTTACGTTTCGCGGGCTTCAAGAGCCCTGGGCCAATAGGGCCCTGCTCGGCGTGGAGTGGGACGAAGCTTTTAGTCTGGAACAGGGCTGATGTTGGCGAGATGGTACTCTGCAACCTTACAATAGGAGAAGCAAACATCGATTCAGTAGGTTCAGCCTGAGCTGGGCGAAGTTCCAGCGAATCTGGTTTGAAGGACGATGGAGGGGTGAATTCAGTATTCGAAGACGCAGGATGTGGAAAAGGATCTAGCTGATCTGGAGCTGGCAACGTGGGTGTCTGTACCATTTCACCCCAATCATCATCGTCATCAATGGGCGAATTAACAGCTTCAGCTGTAGAAGTTGAAGAACTGTCAATGCTGCTGCCGGTGGCCCAAGGGTCCGAAACATCAGCGGACGGCTGTGATATAGGTGTTGATGTTAGGTCTGCTACAGCGGTCGTTTCAGGAGCTGTGTGTGACATGGTTGCGGTTCGTTTGTGCATTGCTTGGTCTGGTTGGCGCGGAGTAAGGTCTACCGACACAGCTCGACCTTCCTGCCGTTGAATATTGGCCACAGCAGGGTTTTTGAGCGCCAAAGGTGTAGAGATTGAACGTTGCGCTGGACTCTCTAGCTTCCATGGGTCTGTAGGTGCTGGAGAGCTCCAATCGAATGCTGCCGGTTTGTCCGTGGTAGCCAAAGGCGGCAGGCTCTGTCTCACAGGAAGGGCAGTCTTCGTGATGGGTACAGATGACTGTGTACGAACATGGCCGAAGGATGCTTTGGGCTCAGGAGGCGCAGCTGTGTCCCAGTAAAAGGAAGCTCTTGCGCCTGGACCAGTACCTGAGATGCGATCCTCTCGTGCCCACCGCCCGACTACCTTGTTGACCTCAGCTCGGACGTGTGAGTTCGTCCACGTGACGCGAATGTAGTTGTCGTCGTTGTCACCGTGATTGAACTCGCGCATGGTCTGCTTCCGGGTCAGCCTGTACCAGGCTTTGCGAGCAGAGGTCGAGTATATAGGATCATCGTGTGCATCGACTAGCTCTCCTGACTCTCTGCTTGAAGGAAACAACTGAGCTAGGGCGGCTTCATCAGAGGCAAACGCGGTCGATGGTACATGAGACTGAACTGCATCCCTCGCGGCAACATCCTCAGATGTCACATCTGAGTCTTCATGGACATCTGGCTCATGCAGATTGTCCGTTGAGCTTGGTGTTGACTCCTTTGAATCTCCTGTGCTTGGTGCTCGCTTGTCTACATCCTCGCTATCTTCTGGTGCTTTGTCACCCTGTTCCACCTTACGTTCAACTGAAGAAATGGTGTCTGTTACAGTGGTGTCTGGCTCCAAGGTAGAAGTTGATACCTCGTCTGGAGGTACCTTGCCCTTCGTGATAGCCCGTTCGTCCTCGATCGAAGTTCGTGGCGACTCGATAGGCAGCTCGTTGCGACTCGTCTCGGAAGGCGACGTCGATGATCGTAGAGATGCTAGATCCGGCTGCGACTGGGCCGTGAGTTCTTCGACGTTAACCTCATCAGCGACCTCGTCAAGCTGGGACACAGTCGCTGAATCCGAGGGTTCCGAATCGACGTGTTCGAAGTCCTGGACCGTATTCGAGACAGCTTCCGGCCAATCCTCGTCGATATCGTCTTTTCCCTGGTGTGATGCGCTGCCCCATCGAGCGCTGTTCAAAGCTTGATCTCCAGCTGGTAGAGACTCCACCCTTGTCAAGGCTACATTTCCCGAGTCAACTCTTGGTGAAGTCGTCCAATCACCAAAACCATCGTCGTCGTTATTTCCCCAGCCTGCATCATCGACAAAGCCGTTCAGAGGGACAGGCGCGAACGTGAAGGCCGGCGGGAGTGGTGACGCTACCGCGTCCTTTGTTGGTGATTTGTGGCTGGCATTGTCGGCCCAAGGGTCGCCCCAATGATCCATGTTCGGACTACCGTGTCAGTCTTCATAGTGAGCAGCTTCTGCTAGAGAAGCATTCCTCACGGCGAGGTGTGGGAGCGTTTGGGTGGATTAGTGTTTACGTTGCGACTGGTGACGCCTGGCGCGCTCGGCGGAACTCGCGGAGTTCATTCTTTCCAGAGCTCCGGCTGTTCATCTGTTGGCCTGTGCGTTGCCACAAATAGACCACACCACAACTGTCTCACCTTGTTCATCGTTAAAACCCAACGCTTTCAACGTTGGTGTTTTGAGCAGATCAAGCACATATCCGTGGAGATGTGAAGAAGCCTACAATGTTCTGCTTTTGTATAAGGTCCAGCACTGTGATCAAAGCAGTAGAAAAGCGCTATGTGCACCAATAGCTCTCAAGCGCTCTGTTGAGCATCGTTGACGAACAAGGTCGTTTCCGGAAAAGTCTCAGAGAATATACACCATCCAACAATAATCCCTCTCACTCTTAGAATCGAGCATACGCTAGAGTGAGTAACCTGCAGACACATCTACAGCTATGGCACCGAAAGCCAGACTCTACCTTGACACTTCAGAGTCAAAGTCCATACCTCGAACTAATCTCCAACCTAAATGCCGCAAGCCCGTTGCAAATTATGTAGGCCTCGTTGATAAGCTGCGTAACCCCACAGCAGCTGGCCCCACCAACAAATGGATGACAACAGGTCGAGTTGAAAGCCACCCAGTCGGCGTGACATATCCTGATCAGCACCAGCCAAAGCTAGAGCCCTTTAAACACGAGTTGACTCTAGAAGAACATGAGGTAACTCCGGAAGAATACGAGAGCTTTTTCGGCGAAGACATGAGCGGCTCTTTGAGCGGCTCTATGACTAACTGTGCATCTGCTCGAATGGACCAGTCACGCGAGAAGAAACCTAAGAAGCTACAGGAATGCGAAGGATTTCCGGGGATTTTACTCCAATGTATAGCTGAAGAAGACCCGCGCAGAATTCAGAAGCCAATCGCGTATCAAAAGCCAGTGATCGAACGATACCCATATCCTCGGCAGATCTATACCCAGGACCGCTCTAATGAGGAGTATCTGGCAATTTTTGCTGCTCTAGTGGACACTGAAGGTCGCAAGGGTGACGTCAAAAGCTCACAACAGCAGCAAGCTTGCTAGCGTGTTCTCAAAACTTGTAAGAAGGTAAGTAAATATCATCACTCGAGTAATTTCGACGTCTTTGTATGTCTTTGTGGGTCTGCAGTTCACCCCACAACCACTACTATATCGTTTCAGTCTAACCATTTTCTTGTCTTCTCAAAGTCTTCAATGATAGCTTGTCTCCGTGCCTCACTCCTTGGCACGAAATTGACCTCAAACGGCTCAGAACCCAGCAGAAGCCCACCATGAAACCCCGTCTCAACACTCAAATCCAACGGCTCCTTCGCCACAACATCAAAAGCCCAAACAAGCTTGGCTGCCATGGCCAAGAACCCATTCTGCGCAAAGACATTACCAGGGCACTGGCGTCGGCCGCTGCCAAAAGCGTACGATATCTTCCTCCCTTCCGCCTGACAGGCTTCTGCTGACATCTGTGTTCCGTAGGGGTTGGTGAGGTAGCGCTCCGGATCAAATATGGATGGTGATGCATAGATCGAAGGGTCGTGGGAGTCAGCCCAGATGTTTTGCAACACCACTGTTCCTTTGGGGATGTGGTAGCCGCGAAAGGTGTCGTCGGCATCCAGGGTGTGCGGTAGATTGACAGCGGCTACTGGACGCCAGCGCAGGACCTACTAAAGTTAGTAGATTTCTCGATTGGCGTGACTTGCTGATATAGCAACCTACCTCGGAAAAGCAGGCTTTCAGATACTCCAGCTTCTCCAGATCCTTCGATTGGGGCGGCTGGCCCGCGGGAGAGAAACTATCTACCTCGGCCTGCGCCCGTTCCAATATTTCAGGGTGAGCACCCAATACTTTGATAAAAGTCAGAGAACTGAGGTACGTGGTATCCACTGCAGCATCGAGCAAGCCACCCCCAAGGTACGCAAGCTGATGATCATTAAATCCACCCTTCTCTCCTTGCTCTTGCAGAAGTCTCGCCATCAAAGACAAGAACCTGTCAGGCTTGTCGTTTTTCCCGTTTTCGGTACGGTCGAGCTCATCTTTGGCGGAGTTCAACATCATGTAATAGAAGCTCAGCTGATTTTTGCGCAATTCTTTCGCTTGGCCCTTCCACTTGGCCAGAAATGCAGGTACGTATTTCAAGACCGGAAACATGCCCACTGGTGGAGCCGATCCGGGATTGAGTAGCTCCAACCAATTCTTCTGGTTGTCGTAGAACAGCTTGATGAGGCTTTTGTCTTTTTGCGCTCCTCGATGGCCACAGATCGCGCTTAGCGGTGTTCCCATACCCCAGTTGTGTAGATGGTCTTGAAAATTCTCAGGCGCCAAAATCAGGTTATGTGCTAGATTTGCTGCAGCTGCGTTTTGTAGTGGTAGAGCTTCCTCGGTGCCGGCAGGTCCAAGCAGGTTCCTCACTGCAGATCGAAACCGCTTCAAATACGCATCGTTCTGCAAGAAGAGAATGTGTTGTGTACCATGGACGATATGCTCTCGAAATATGTAGTCTGTGGGTCTGCCAGAGTATATGTGTCCTCGTTTCTCGAGCAGCTCCCGGGTGACTTCAGCACTGTTCAGGACGACAATGTTGGCAGGTCCGGCCTTGAGTCCCACGATATCGCCGTAGGTTTTCCGCCATTCTGTGAATCTTGTATGCAGCTTGTTCGAAGCGAAGTGGTGTACATTGCCAATGAAGGGCAGTGTAGGTGGCCCTGGAGGGAAGTTTTTAGGCGCGAGGGACAGCAAAGAGAATCGCACAATGGAGGCGACTGCGTATAAGAGCGCTACGCCAAGCAGACTCCCCAAAAATAAGCTGCTGCTGTTCGTCATATGGAGCAATTGGTGTATTCTTGTCAATGGCGGGAAAGCTATAAAATGGTTATGGTCGTACTTGAGCGGGGTATATGTGCCCACAGAGTACCCCTGTGTATGGATGCAACTTAGGGCTGACCATGTTCCACTTATTGACCAGGGTTGATCAATCCTTCGTTATGCCGAAACTGTTCTGATGCTGTTCAGCTAGCCCATTTTGGATGTAAACAACATTTTGCCCTGGGCGATCACCTGATACAAATTTACTGTCTTGTCACGTCGGCCAGTGGCATGCCGGACAACTCTAATGGTTGAAAATAACGAATCTCGATGCCGTTCAGAGCCTCGGTGCAGCAAGACATCGAATGTTTGGATGGAAAAATGCTTCGCATTTGGTTGAGCCTGGTGATTTCAACTGTGCAGCAACAGTGTGAAAAGATCTGGACTGCTATGTTCAAGATCATCACAGACAGCCTCAACGGTTTCGATCCAAGATAAGAGATACTACAACTTGTCTCGCTGTATCGCTGACTGCAAGGACAACGCATTTTGAAAGGACTAACTCAAGACCAAGATCGGCTCATCGTGAGTACTGGTAAAGATGGCCGGCTCTTTTTGCTTCTACTGAGCAAGTCGAACTTCCACTTCTTCATGTCATGTCTTTTAAGAATGCTGTGTATCTACAACTATATCAGCAGTCAGTCCGATGGTCACGACAAAAGAGAGCCATAACCAGCGAGGTTTCACACAACCGTTGAGATCAGCCCGTCGTACTGATGAACATTCTGATAATGTGAGTTACGATTAGATGATGCCAGCAGGATACGGCACTTCAAATTTCATTTTCACTAGGAGAAAGAGTATCGTAATCGTAGCAATGATTGTCATGACAGCACTGCCTTTAGAAGCTACGATAGCTAACCACAATCAACTAAAAGACATTTCTCCAAAGGCTCTAGAGAGTAGAATTGGTAACACTTCTGAGAGCCAAATCGATCCAGCGGCTGACTTTGTTTTGCTTCAGCCTGTTCGGTCCGTCCGTACTCTTTGCATCAGAGTCATCCTTCGATGCGGACCCGTGTAGTTCGATGGACCTTTGGCCGGCATGCTCCTCGTGTTTTTCGATCTGCGCCGTTTTTACTATTGCGGCATTTTGCAAGTCATAGGCCTCTTTTTCCTCTGCGCTTCATAAGTCGCGATCTTACAATACTGGGCTGGGCCTACTCTGTTTGTCATGACTACCCTTTGAAACCTTATTTCTCATCTGCTGCAGCATCTTGACTTTCGAACTGCGCGTGTGTGCAAAAATGTGGTATATACCCAACCAGTCTTGCGGCTGCGATCGACTTCGATAGATAAAGAGATGTTAAACAGGGCTGTGCAGTCGAGCGCATTGAGCCGGACAACACGGAAGGGTCTCGGCAGAGGCTGAGTGCATATGGCTGACCACCTGATCAGCCAAAGGCGAATTACGAATAAGATAAATTCAGCCACGTGCATATCAACGTAACATTGATCTTTCCAGTGATGGAAGTGCGGCCCGGAAATAGGTAATGCCTCTCTGTCGAACCTTTCAATGATTTACTGTGCACCATTGGACGTTTCCAGGTACACCACAAGCACCGTGACATTGTCGGAATTTTTGACTTTGCCAGCACGTGTAGCCATATCTGCCGCGATTTGCTTCGCCGGTCTTCCTTCTGTTCTCCACCTGGTAGCCTGTTGAGTTGCCACCTCTGCGTCACTCGCATCACCTATGCCGTCTGAGGAAAGAAAGAGCAAGCTCCCTCCGCTGAGGTCTCGTACACTGAAGTGTGCCTTGTTGATGACCAGATTCGCTGACGCCTTTCTACCCGGTTTCAACCCCGTCTCGACACCGTCCAGATCTGTGAGATTATGACCGGCTAGCCTGTTGACTCTAGGCAGTTTCAAGTCGAGATCGCCCATGGAACGAGACATCGCCAGAGCGCCTGAAAGGTCTGGTAAGTGTTGATCATATTGTGGTAAGATGACGTCAGGTGAGTGCAGCAGCATAGTGAAGACGTTCACTTACCGACTCTAGGTGTGCCTGTATCGTAATTCACCTCACCTCCAGCATCTTCGATTCGTTTCTTCTCAACAGGGTTGTCAGGATCGTGAGGCGTGGACAGACGTGTGATGCTCCACTCATTCTTGCCCTTGACAAGATTATGCGCCCTCAACGTGTGATCTAGCTTACTAAGCTTGTTATGTTCTTTCTGGTTTCGCCTGGTATGTTCAGCAAGCATCACGTGAGAGTCGCCGACGTCTGCTTCAACGAGAATCTTCTGTGATGTGTCGATCAAAGCCAGCGCGAGAGTTGAACCATCGTCCCAGCCTTCTTGGTCGGCATGTTTGTCTACTTGATCGAGCGCTTCCTGAATAGCGATTTTGTAGGCCTCCTGCGAGTGCGATGTAGTTTTTGAAAGGGCCGCGTCGATGTAGTCTGCCAAGGTCTCCCGCAGATGCTCTGCTACATTTGCTCCTGCACTGCATGGAGGGTCAATATTTGCTGCGAGAGAACCTAAAAGAAAGTAGACGCACTGTCCATCAAACACTGCGAAGAGTGCGATGTCTTGGTTCGACTTGAAGCTTCCGGGTTGTAGAGCTATGAACCTGTCCTCTTGGTGCGGGCGTGCCCCTTGGATCTGCAAGGAACCAGTTAGCGAGTTTCCACAACCCGGCCTCCGCGATTTTTCTATGGAACATACTACTGACGTGCCAACGTCCGTAATCTGCACAGGATTTGTGTTTGTCGACGGTGGACCTGCTCCTCTGCCTCGGTCAAGCGACTTCCTGAGTCTGTGCATCATATTCCCTATGTCGTGTCGAACGGGGTGAAAGAATGTTTGGTATGCGCTGTTTGTTTTGCAACGGTAGTATGACGAACGCCATGGCGCAAAATACTGGATAGTCGAGCTCGCTCACGCGCGCAATTACGCTTGCACTATGACGCGTAAACAAACACTAAAATTGCAGCCGCGATGCCAGACGTACCATTTCAGATCTTCACATGGACCGCCTGACGCATCTTTCAAACCAAAACGAAGAAGCACGTGATGCTGGGTGTATACTTCGATACAACGTTAACATAGGTAGGTTCTGTTAGATATCAGAATCAACCTTGATGGTTGCGCGATCGCATGTCTGGTATCGCTTCGTTAAATTCTTCCAGAGACGCCACTTGTCATCCACTCGCCCCTTGCCTTCTTCCACGCCACGTTATCGCGGAAGCCCCAGATCCATCGTTCCATCTTCAGTATCTCCAGTTTCTCTTGCAGAAACGTCTTTTGTACCTCAAGTCTCGTATTCAGCTGGTTCTTCTCTGTTGACAACACAGCCATTAACTCTCCCACGGCAACCTCTTCGCTTATACAAGCACTGATGGCATTAAGACACTCTGCAAACTCCAGGTCGCACTCCCCCATCTCTTCTAGCTTTCTCCTGTTCAGAATTGCAGTCAGATCTCTTTTGACATGATCGCTTGTCTTAGCTGGCACCGCTGGTGCTGCGACACCCTCGATTTTGACGCGGCATAGCGGACAGCTGCGGTCGGGATATTTTGCCTCGTCGATCTTTGGTGTGTCCATCCACTGTTCCAGACAAGATTTTCCGACAATATGACCACAGTATTTGATTCGAACCGGGAAATCCGCCAGAAGCTCCTCGATGGAGCATGCGTTTGTATCGGTAAAGGGATGGTGACATATAGGACACATTGCTTCAGGGCCAGAATGCTCGCGCATGTCTTCGATAATCGACAAGGGCACAGCACACGCGAAGTGATCGACACATTCCGTCAGTATCCCGTCAAGTATTCTTGTCCGAATATCGTTCGCTTTCCTTGCCGCATCCTTGGCTCGTCTGGCTCGTTCGAGATGTTGGGAAGCCTTATTTTTTACGAGCGTTAATCGATTCGCGAAGTCGCCCTGCAGAGCTACCAGGAATGCGGTCTGCAGTCTTTGCTCCCAGGTATCAAGGTTGACATCTGTGACGGCCATGAAGAAGCGCTCCTGATCACTCCACTCGTCTACACGGCCCCGCCTCTCCTTCTCGATTGCCGACTTCAAGAAACCACTGTCACGAGCTCTAGCTGTGTGATCTTTGCGAAACTGCAAACAGATAACGTGAAGGACCCAGTCTCGTGCTTTTTCTGCTGCCGTTCCGGGAATCAAGACATCCGAATTTCTATCCGGAATGGACGACGTTGTATGCGAATCGATATATTGCAGCGTCAAGCCGCGTATCGCAGACGAATGTAAAGTTGAAACATCTTCGGGCGCCCCGCTATTGCTAGCTTCGAGCCGGGTTTGAACTTGTCGCAAGATTTCCAGGCGATATTGTACTTGTTGATGGACTATTCACTGTGAGCTTTTTCCAAACAGCGTTGGCTGAACAGAGTACAACACACCTATTGCGCTCGTAGTGGCGGTGTCGGTCTCCAAATCTGTGTTCGTGTATTCCCCCATGCTGACCATAGGGGCTGGTGTGGTGTCTGGTCAGTAGAGAGGTGAAGCGCAGTTGGCAATCGGTGTGAAGCCGACCGTTTGCGCGTAGGCACGTGCGCGAGTGGTACCAGGGAAGGCACACTTCGACCGGATGTCGACAGCGACAACAATCAACACTCGATATGCGCGTCGATGTGGAAAATCTGCATCGTCAATTTTTCATTGCTGGAGATGACTGGTGCATCTCGCACAATCTTGTTATCACCCGGTCGTGATTCTTTCACCTTCCTCATACCACCTGAGCACATTGTCAGTGTTGTTCGTCGCCACTGTTTCCTATCCTATACAATCATGACTTTAGTATCTCATTTTACTGATTGCCTTAGCCCGTCTTCGTGTATGTATGACGGAGCCACATCCACTTGCAAGGATTGACAGCAGAAGTCTCGAGAAGTTAACTTGATAGACAAAACCCTCCCAATCACTCACCGACCTCAAAAACCTCCAAAGCTGATGTGGCCATTGTCGCCTGTTTTGCAGTGATGAGGTAAGCTCAAGATGGCACTCTCCGATAGTCATGCTTACTCCGGAGGTCGTTCTCTGTCTTTCGGTTCCAGCATTTGTCTCGACGCTTACTCGCTGCATTCTTAACCTTCAGAAGTTTCCCTCTCGACAATGGGATCGTGTCTGTGTCTTAGACTTAGAGCGATGACGCTTCTGTACACTCTGAATAACTTAGATGTAGGTGCAATTGCACCCACGGGCGCTCAATCGTCGAAAGTACCACGGCTCTGGTGAAAATGGCTCTGCAAGGATCCTCCGAAGTTGTACCTAACCAGAAAAAAAACAGACTGGAATGGTACAAACACCAGTGTTTGTGAGGTTGTGTTCAGTAACGGCGACCTGATTTGATGTAAGCTGACATATGATCAAGATCAAGCCTGTCTTATGGTCGAAGAAGTTAGCCCAGTGGCTTTGGGACGGGCCAGAAAATACGCTACCCCAGCTCTTGGTCGGCGACAGTTTCTTGGAGTTCCCCGCATTTGGCCTCGGACTCTGCGGCGCCAAGCTCGCGAAGCGGCGAGATTCGATCTCTTGTTGGCCCATCTGCCGCATTGCGCAAATCCAGACCGTTGAACTGATGTTTTTGGGAAGGCTTCTGCGTAACAAAGGAGTTAAATAAGGATGAGGGTGAGCCGTGCCCAAGACATCCACTCGGCCCTTGGTCAAGGTGGCGGCCGCCGTTCATCAGGCGTGTGTCACAGGCCCAATCACGAACCGGTGCAACCGAAGCCAATTGCTGATTCACTTCCTGACGGCATGTGGCTTGCATAATCCCCTAGGCAGCTCCGATGTCAAATAGCGATGGATCCTGGCTTTACTCTGCGGTCTCCGATCTGGACATTCGCACTCCATGTAGGCCGCAGCGTTTGACCCACATTCCGTTCTAGTCGTTCGGCAACACTGCACCGTTTGTCGCAATGCCGACAGACCCGTCCTCCGCGTTCCCTATGTGGATATGTCTTCTGCTAGCTGTCGCGTTGATTGCCGTTCGGATCGGATTTCGATTATGGAGAAAGCAGCGTCTTATGCGTGGAGACTACTGGTGCTTGTTGGCTGCTGTGTTCACAATCGCGCGCCTAGTTGCGAATCATTATTTATTGGTCTATGGCTCGACAAGGAGTACGTAAGTCGATCTTGTTGCAAGGAATGCTGGCTGATCTCGAATGCAGTTTTGTCGACAGAGCGCCGCCTTCAGCTTCTTGAATCTGAGTACAGTTTCTCCGCCTCTGAGGTTGTGATAGGAAGCAAACTGATCTTGGCGACTCGAACTCTGTTGACATGCTTGTAAGTTTCTCGACAGCTCAACGAGCGCTTCAATTACTCACAATAGCAATAGGTTGTGGTGCCTAAAGATGGCGGTGTTTGATCTTTTAGCCACACTCATCGCTAAGATGCCCTACGAACGAATACTGGTATACGGCTTCTGGACCGTGCTACTCTCGACCTTCGTTGCTTCTGTGATCACTGTTTTTATTGGTTGTCGTCCATTTGAGCTGCACTGGCAGATATACCCAAACCCCGGGAATTGGTATGACGGAGTCGACTCGTAATGGTTATTCGAAAGCTGACCGCTTCAGTGTTGTTGGGAATATATGGCTCATCACTTACGAGACGAGTAATATCGTGACAGATGTGTTGCTCATGGTCCTGCCTTTTATCCTCATTTGTTCGGTGACAATATCTACAACGCAGTGAGTAGAGTTTGTCCTCGCACACAAGCAATCTTGAGACAGCTCTGTTCTAATCATGCATACAGGCGACTTCGTGTACTGTTCCTTTTCAGTATCGGTATCTTTCTTATTGCTATCAGCATCATCCGCATCGTTCAAGGGAAGGACTCCCGAATTCAACGCGGTCACACATTGTGGGCATCACTCGAGATCTTGTTCGCGGTCATTGTCGCAGTGACACCAACGATTTATGCGCTCGCGCACGGCCGCCACGAGGACAGCTCTCTCGACAGAACTCATTTGTCCGAATATCCAAGAGGGCGCACGTTCTCTGAAGATACAATTCCCAGCAACAAGTATACCGGTAGCGTGTGGACGGAAATGCACGAGGATACTTTGAACCGACTAGATAGCGCAAGCTCGCAAAGAGCACTGATAGGTATGAGACATCAGTCGCTTGATGCTAGAGTAGTATGAAGATATCTTTTCAAATGAATGATACAGAAATCTACAATTCACCATCGCGTTGGCCACGCTTCAATGTAGATTCAAGCGCCAGCCTCGCATCGGCCAGAGCTCGTCCTGACCTCTCGTACGCGCCGAAGACGCCACTCATCCACTGTCTTGCCCATGCTGCTCCTCTTTCGCTTTTTCCACCCATCGACTTGAACAAAAGCTCCGAATCTGATGCTAGAACCCAACCGTAATGCGCATCGAGATTGCGACGTTGGTCTTTCAGCTTTTTCAGAATTGCGATACTGTGTGGCGCAGAATTTCTCTCAGCTATGCTGGAAACGTTATTCATAGGTCTCATCAACGTTATTCGCTGAACAAATCTTTCGCTTTCGATGTTAACTTCAAGTATGGCCTGAACGAACTTTTTGATGTCAGTTGTTTCATCAACATTCTCGTGAACTTGGTTGTTATCTGTAGAAGACATTGGAACAACGAGTCGAGCAAATCTGTAGATGGAGAGCAGCAGCCAGGTCAAGATACTTTTTACAGCTAGTCATATTGAATGGTCTTTGTACAATTGGCACTCTGGTCCCGCTGTGATATCAAGTTACTTCCATGATTCGCGAACAGTCATCATGCAAGGCGTTCACACACAACAGACATTTATACCAACGGCCACCAAAAACCAACGAGCAAAGTCGCTGCTTCGTAGAACAACTCACCTACCAACAATAATGCCTGCAAACACGCTCCCAGCGCCACGCCTCACGCTCCTAGATCAAACATTTTGGGAAGTGTTACCAGCAAGCTACAACAAGATCAAACAGCGCTGGATTAAAATCGCCACATTACACGACGAAGCGAGATCGGACTTGTTACCTTCAGACCGTGCAGGCGCGCTCAATTCACTCAAAGTGGAACTTGAGATTTTGTAGAAGGACGTTGAAGAGTACCGTGTCATCGTACGCGGTATTGACATTACAGATGTAGCGGAGATGTACGTTATCTTGGGTAAAGCACGACAGCGAGCATTACAGATTGCGAAGAAAGATTTTGAGGATGTGGAGGCGAGTTTGAACATAATCGAGGACAGAGTCAAGGAGATCAGGGCTGAGTTTGTGTATGGGTTTGATCGATAAAAATATGATGTGAGGGTTTCAGGAGTCACAGAGAGGCTTTGACCGTCGTTGTCAGCTTTCGTAGTAAAAGTCGCCAATGTAGTAATGCAATGACTACGGCCTGACCTGCGCACCATGTCGTAGGAACTGGCCCTGTAGGACTTTTCATGTTTAACAACTACTCAACTACAGCTCCTCATGTTCCTTGAAACCACATGTCCATTCATTCTGGTCCGGCAGAGGTGCCGTATTCGGGATATTACTGCTCTCTCGAAACTCGATGATCTCCCTCGTTCCCTTGTTATCCTTTATGACGGCAAATGCGGCATTTGTAAAGTACAGACGACGCTTTGCCAGTCTATGCATACCGCCTGCCCAACCAACCATATAGACAAAGCCGCCTTTGTCACCGTTCGCGTTGGGCACGCCTAGTGTGTTGATAAAGCCATGCTCGAATGGCGAGAAACTCTTTCCGAGCGTGGCGTTGAAGCTGTGATAGAGGTCTAAAGAGCCTTCATAGTTGTAACGTGTGTCGTTGAAGGTGAATTTGATGTCATTGGAAAACACCGAGTTGCGTATCGAGGGCCAGTCGCCGTTTCCCGGGTATGGATAGAATCCTTGAACCATACCGTGAGTCTTCATAGTATTCACGGTATGAGACAAAACGCACCGTTAATCTGACACTCCAGCCAACTGGACAGCTGAACGCTAGCATTCACACGACCCGACTCGGCTAGTGCGCAAGGGTTTTGTAGGTCCTTGGTGGCGAGGAGTTCAAGAGCAGCTTGTGCATGGTTTACGATGTTCAACGCGGTCACCGAAACCGTAAGACCACATATGGCAACTAATGTATCTAGTCAATATCAGTACATGATGGAAAGCTGCGTGTTCAACTTACAAATGGACAAGAAAAGCCGCATCTTGAGGTAACTCGTTACAACAAATTAAGGACTGAAAATTGAACTTCAACAGGTTGTGAGAATGCTTTGGTGCTTCCATCTTGTAAATGGTGTAACTTGTTTATATTTTTATGGTGGTCTGACAGTCTCAGCTGAGGCTGAATAGAAACACGATAACTTAGTGCGGCCGTAAGTACGAAAATACCGATCTCCGGGGCCATTTGCCGCATCCGGACGGAAGCTTGAGAACAATACAAAGAAATTTGCTGAATCAACACAAGCAAGGTGGGCGTCTGAGATGGGATCGAAATAAGGTGATAGAACAGTAGGCAAGACGATGTACTGACTGATAATGGACAATAACAAACACGATGCTCGGAGACAGAGATAAGACAGGTTGGGAAGCATCTGGTTGCTGTGAGCGAAACTCTTCGTGTTCATGAAGCCTCCTCATCATGTGGTCGACAAGTCAAATGACGGCCGGCAGATAAGCAGTTTGGTATAGAAAGGCCCAAACAAAGAATTCTTTCATCAAAAAAGCAACAACAAGCCCGGCTGGCACAATCGGTAGCGCGTGAGACTCTTAATCTCAAGGCTGTGGGTTCGAGCCCCACGTCGGGCTCTGTCTTTTTGTCAATCCAGAGTCTCCATAGCTGTTAGGGTTGTGGAATTATCAATTTTTTTGTTGGGCGTGCGGCGTGTGGTGAAGGTCCGTGCACTGTTTGGGTTGCCTGTGCCTCCACGCGCCTCGGCAGATAGCCGCGCACGGCCCGTGCAGCCATGACGTATGCACGTGGCTGTCCTCCGACCCAGAGTTGCTGGTGAAGGGCTGCTCAGCACACTCTGTGGTCTTTTTGCTTGTTGCTTCGCAGAAACAATCCAGGGCCGTGTTCATGACTTTGTGTGTCTGGCGGAAACTTGATCTGAGTTGCATTCGACTGCGGGAGGCGTGGCGAGGCCACATGGACGTGCAGCGTGCCGTCGTCCGGAAGGTCATGCAATGTTGCATACCTGATAAAAGATTGCTGAGCTGCAAGGAGATCAGCAGTACTGGAGCACTTCGCAAGCCGTTTTCGAGGGTTCTACGGAATGACGTTAGCAAGACCCTAACATGAAAAGCAGCGATCAAGCTGCCAGTGGAGCGCAGCACCTGAGCAAGTCAATAGTCTCGGAGCATCGAGATCGCTTCAGCACCGCTCTGGGGAAGCGAGCGCGAGCGTTCCATGATGGCTTGGATGACTTGTCGACAACATCGATTGATTGATACACGGTGGCCATACATGTACTCACGAGAGGCGCGGTATCGGCCCGCACCTAGCGTGCTTGGCTTTACCATCAACATCGTCAGTGTGTCTTCGCTCACATAGCAGATCTTTTTCTTACTCTGAAAGCAATGGCTAGGGATCTTCGACAACAGTTTAGCAAGCGGGTTTAACACCCAGTAAGATCTGTAGTCCCCTGGGTTCGTGTAGGCTGGGCTATGGAAGGAGAGGGTTTGCTGTTTTGGAATGTGAGGTTGAAGATCTCACGGTATAGGATGAGACACGAATGACGGATTTGCATTCATAGCGCCGTGTTCGTGTTGTTCATTCGTGATTCGTAATTCGTGAACCAATACCTATACCAATACCAATACCGATATAAATGTCAACGCCAATAACGCCAAAACGCTGTGCCCAATACTGGATGAAAAATCACCGGTCCTTGGCGACATACTTGTACTCGAATAACTGCTTCTGTCCCCTCTTTTCCTCTGCAATACCGCACTCCTCCCTCCCCCATTGCCTCAGGAGCACTTTCCCCAGCAGCTCCTTCTCGGACGCGGCGCTCTTCTGCACCTCCTCCCACTGGCCGTCGCGCTTACCTACGACCGTACGGGCGCGTTCTTTCATGAGCTTCGATAAGAGGTGCGAGAGCTGCTCGTCCATGGCTGCGTTTATGGCTTCGTGGTCACGAGTTTGGGTGTCCAGGCGCTGCTGGAGGGTTGATACTTGGGAGCGAAGGGCTGTGAGGGCTGCATCGTGTGCGGTGCGCAGAGAGGACAGGGCGGAGGCGTGCGAGGAGTTCAGTGCTTTCGTGTCCGCGATCTGATTCTTGATGATGGCGCGTAGACTCTCGATCTCTTCGTTCTGGGTATCATCGAGCTGTCCAACCGCTGAGAGTGATTGGGTAGCATAATCGAGCTCGTCGGTTTCTTGCTCGTTGTTGGCGCGGAGTTGTTCCATCTCGCGCTGCAACCGCTCTACATCCTTCTTCAGCCTAGCTTTCTCTTTCCTCTCCTGGGCCAGGAGAGCACCTGTCTTGCGCACTGCGTCTTCAGCCTTGTCACGCACGTTCTCCAGCATTGCTGCATGCCCTTCGACCAAGTCATCGTGCTGAGACATCAGCTCCCTGAACTTGCTCTCAGCCTCTAGTTTTAGGTCTTTCGTCTTGGCGAGCTTCTTCTCAACATCAGCGACGCGGCGATCTGCCTCTGCACGTACGTCGACTAGACGATCGTTTGCATCATCAAGATCGTTTGAGACACGTTCAACATCTGTGCGAGCGCTCCCAATTTCGCGATGCGCGTCTGCAAGCTGCGTTCGTAATGCGGCGAGACTGGTTTCAAGACCAGAGACGCGACCCTGCGCTGTGCTGAGTTGGCGTTCCAGGACTTCCTTCTCAGCAACGTGTTGGACTAGGACTTGTTCGTTCGCAGTGATTTCTAGCTGTAGTTGCGACTCTGATGTCAAATGAGAACTTCTCCTCAACCTCAAGCTATCGAGCGCGCCTCGTTGGGTATCGAGCTCGCTGCGCAAGGCTCGGAGACTTGCGTTGAGATCCATGTTCGTCTGGAAGAGTTGCGCTTTTGCAGCGACGTCAGCCTGGGCGCATTCGAGGGAGAATTTGGCATCTTGAAGATGCGTCTCGAGGTATGCTATGCGCGAGAGGTAGTGGTCAGTTGTGCTCGTCGTGGAGGCATTCACTGTCTCTCGTGCTTGTGATTCTTCACGGATGGCCTTTGCCTCAGCCGTGGCACGCGCCAGATCGGCTTGTAGAGTGTCTGCATGGGATTGGACAGCTGCCAGCTTGCTCTGCATTTCGGACCTTTCAGCAGCAAAGTCTTGGCTGGTGTTCTTCTGAACATGCTGTTCGTTTGACTGTTTGAGCTGGGCCACCTGTGCCTGTACGTTTTTCAGCTCCTGGCACGTCGTCTCTGCTTCTTCGCTGGCTGCGCGCCTTGATTCTGCAAACTCTCTCTGCTGACGCTGGAAGTCCTCACGCTGGGCTTGGAGCTGGAGTGCATGGTCCCGCTGCAGCACTTCTTCGCGTTTCTGCAATTCCAGCTTGTGCTCGTCGTGCTGGGCCTTTAGACGTCTTTCAAGGGCCTCATTCACTGCAGTCTGCTTAGACTGCTGCTCTTCGAGCGATCGTTGCAGTCCAGTGATGTTGTCTTTGTGCTTGTAGTTGTCGTCTCGAGCGGTCTCGAGCTCGGTGCGCGTATAGGCGAGTATGGTCTCGAGCTCGGTGATGCGTGTGCGGGCAGCAAGCTTCTGCTGGTCTAGTTGCGCCTGCAGCTGAACGACGCGGTCTTGAGATGTCGAGCGTCCGTGTACGTGGTCATGCGAGTGGTCGTGGCCATGGTCGTGGTCGTCGTGGGCGGTGGGCGAAGGGTGGTGGATGACGGTCTGCTGGGTGGGCTTGCGCGGGGTATCGGCGTCCTCAACGGTGGGCTGCAGCGAACGGGCTTTGGGCGGCGAGGAGCGCGGGACCTGGAGCAGGCTGCGGTGGGGGCCGCGCAAGGGCGTGCCGACGGGGAGGTGGTCGAGATCGAGGTCGAGGTTGGCGTCGGGCAGGGCGCTGAGGAAGCTGCGCACCTTTTCGTCGTTCTCCATGGAGCGCTCCGAGGCCGGGGTGCTGCGTTCGCGGCTGGCCGTGGTCTCGTTGTCAATGCGCACTGTGGGTGACGCCGCCGTGGATGACTCGAGCGCTGCCGGGCCCTGCTGGCTGTGGTCCTCACCCGTAGGACGCTCTCGGCTCGTCGCAGGCCGGCTGTCCGTCTTCTTGGCCTCCTTACGTGACTTGACATGGGCGGGCGGCAGGTCGGCGGTCATCCAGTAGGTCATGTTCATGGTGAAGTCGTCTGGGCCTTCAACCTCGCTGCTGTCGACGCGGTCCACAGGCGGCTCGTGGCTACCCTCCAGAGCCGTCGACTCGAATGTCGAGTTTAGTCCCAACGCGTCCAGGTCCATTTCATACTGCGAGCCATCCTCGGAGATGCTGCGCTGCGCTGCGCTGCGTCGCGGCGAGCGTACGCGCATTGGGCTGGCCGTGTACGATGAGTGTGTTCGCGCCATCGCTCACCACCGGTGCATCCAGCCTCGGATTGTTGCTGTGGCCTTCGCCGTCGCCGTCGCTTTTGCGGGGAAGCTAAGAATGGCCTTGTTGTGTGTTTGTCGTGCAGGTAAACAGTGCCCTCGGCGCGTCGCAAAGCGGACCGAGCCCGGGCCACTAGTGTTAGCGCCTCTGCGACATTCATACTCATATTCACACTCACACGACGATTCTCTTTTATTACTCCAGTAGGGAGAAGCACTTTCCCAGTCATCGATCAGGCCGACGCCGCCTGGACCAAGTTGGAAGACGCAACAACGTTGTGTCTTTGGACCGGGCACCTGGAAGTCCTAGATTGGGCAGATCTGTAGGCGCCAGCGAGGAGAAGCTGAGAGCTCCTCATAGCCCTGTTATTGCTGTGCTTCATCGCTAATCCGTCAGAGACACCATCTACTATGCACTATGTACCTGTACTATCATCTATGCAAGTCCTCAAGCCTAGGGTCCGGTGACTAGAATAGCGCTAATTTAGCGCGCCTGAACCCTTTGTCGACTGATTTGCGGCGTTACGCTCTACTGTACTTGAACCTCACTCTATGTGATTGTACCGACACTTAAACACCATGCCATCGTTCCTACATAAGTTTTTACCGTTCGTTGCTGTCTCCAAGTCTTTGACTGTGAGCCAACTGCATCGAAGCAGCCATTTCTCCTCTCAAGTAATAGCATCCTCGCGGTTCGTTGTGAAGCATCTTGCACCTCTGCAAAGAGCCCTGTCGTCCTCGGCGCCCAAACGGCGCACTCACACCAGTCGTGAGCGAGATGTTCTGAAAAGCCCATTCCTCCGGATATGATCGCACAAATAATAGCCGTTCTTGGGATTTCTGAGTTTGTGACGGAAGAAAATGTCCGTGAACTTTTCGAAGAATCCGGTTTTTTGTGTGTCAGTTGTTTCGCTTATTCAATCATTGGAACAAAGTACGCTTTCTGACCTCCCTTACTAGACAACGCACCAATATGTTGTATAAGCCCAATAGAGGCGCTAATCAGGGCTTTTCTGATGTTGATTTGGAAAGTGCCAGTGCAGTCTATCCGTGAGTACGAAAAGATGTATAGGATGCTATACATGTACAACACTTGTGCCCTGAGTGAAGCGATGTCGCCACATTCCAGTAAAGAAGGCTTCCGATTGTCAGTTCATGTCGATTTCTGCACCCGAGATGAGACCGATCACGCTCAACACACCTTTGATGGGTGTAAGCTGTTCGACGTTCAATGCATGGTACGAAAACACCAGGTTCCCCTTAAGCATCTTGGGGTTTCCTGGGACTTTGGCCGGAAGGGAGAAGACTCTTCCGGACGTGACCAAGGCGATGCAGCGGGCACCAACTTTGAGCATGTAAGCGAACCACAAAGTCCATCTTGCGTCCTGCAGTCTCCGTGGGCTCTAGTTTCGCACTGCGCGTACGCATACACAGGCAAACAAGCTAATGTCTAGAGTCCTGATCATGCTAATATTCAATTGTAGACTTAAGAAGAAGTATTTCGGAAAGTAATTCTGGGAAAGAACGACCGTAAATTATGGGTGCCCTCTCATACCTACTGACGAAGTAATTAAAACGATGTTCACTGATACCACAGACGCATTGATATGCCACAGTACGCCGCACTCAAATACTTAACCACATCAAAATGCAGAAGTAGAGTAACAAGCCTCATGTTAAAACATTGAAATAATTTCTTAGCTCAACCACTCTCCCCACCATCTCACCGCGGCGCCCTTCCCCTTAGCCATCGCCTCCCTCTCGCCTGGCACCTTTTCGTCTCCTCTCGTTAGACATCCATGCGGCACGCCCGGAAAATGGACCCATTCAAACGGCACATTCTTCTTCGCGAGCAGCGTCTTAAAGGCATACTCCTTCATCTCATCCGGAAACAAATCATCCTGCTCCGGACTCAGGAACAGCACCGGCACTTCCACGCCATCGAAATCTTCATGTACAGCCCAGCTGGGGTGCGCACAGACGATAGCATCGACGAGCTTAACAGCAGCGAGGCGCAAGACAGCCCAGCCACCGAAACAAAATCCTACTGCGCCGAGCTTGGTGTATCCTTTGGCTTTTATCTCCTTGGCTGCGGAGAAGATCTCGGGCTCGCGGATCGAGCGGGCGTTGCGTTGGCTGAACCCGGCTAGATCCAGGTCGCCCCAGCGGCCTTCGCAGATGGCGTCTGCGTCGAGGACTTCGCCGCCGAAAAAGTCGGGGATATAGACTGTCACGTTTGCCTGGGATATGTCAGCGTCGCCGTTCTCAAGAACATGCAAAGCGCAGCAGATACAAGTCTCACCTCCACAATCCGCCCCGTAGAGAAAACCAACAGAGCGACTCATCCGCCCAAAGAAAAAGCACCACTCACCTCCCTCGCATAATGATCAGCCAGCAACCTCGCATTCCCAAACTGCCATCCCAGCGCATCATGCACATACAGCACCGCCTTGTCGCGGTTATCCCCAGTCACATACGTCGGCAATCCAGCCAGCTTCTCTTCCCGCCCAGAAGGCGTGCCACCCCATTGAAATGAAGTAAGACAGCAGGGCTTGAATACAGTCGATGAGTCGGCCATTGTGCGGATTCTGCGGTGGCTGTAGGATGGGTAGTGATGCGATGTATTGTGTAAAGTGGAGCGTATAGTGCAAGGACGTCCGAGAAGTCAGAATAACAAACAATTACACAGCAGACATCATCGTTTTTATATCCCCCCATTTCTCCTCATCACGCACCATGCACAGCAGGCAAATACAGCGACGTACCCCAAGAACGGATCTATCGCGCGAAGCCTGAGCTTAACTCCACGAACGGTCCGCTGCAATCGCATGCAATCGCAGTACAGAACCGTTTGCCACAGGATCGCTGTTCCACCATCGTGTGTGAATCTAGCTAGGCCCACACCACGTGCCTGGGAAGTGGGATTCCTGCTCGGACTTCCGCTGCGTAGATAGTGGTGGGGCGGAGGTTGGAGGTGCGAAGTGCCGATGTGAGAGATGGAGGGGTGTGCTGTACGATTGGCGACACTAGTTTCACGTGAGTACGAATTGTAGTCGCTGAGGCAGTGTTCTTGTATTCGAGAGTTGTTCTGTGCGCTGCTACTGTTTGGTTGTGAATTTGAACGCCGTGCATGGGCATTAATGTACAGATTTTAGCACATACTTCAGCCTAGTAGCGAGACACGATGACTCGAAGAATGGTAGAGTGCGAGCAAAGCGCAAAAAGTGGTATAAATGGGTGTGTAGCGCCTGTTGAAAGGCCTGGCGCTGTTGAGAGGCCAATGCATCTAGAATAAAACAACGCAACGCAAGCGCCGCCCTGAATGTTCCTTCCATGTCAAACTGCCTCCTGTCTTTGTACAGAGTGATGAACTCTACGCCGGAAACGCCTTTCTAATGTGCATGATTATAGTATATAGGAGAAATGGTCGAGGACCCGGTTGAATGCGCAATAAGCGGGAGCCTATTTCCTGTTGATCAGGTTCAGGAACTCCTCTCTTGTTTTGGCGGCGCTGCGCATAGCGCCCAGCATACAGCTTGTGGTTGTGGTGGCTCCGGTCTTCTGAACACCGCGCATTACCATGCAAAAGTGGCTGGACTCAACAACGACGGCGACACCTTGGGGCTGCAGCATCTCGGAAAGTGCAAGGGCGACTTGCTTGGTAAGTCGTTCTTGGACCTGTAGGCGACGAGCGAACATCTCGGCGATGCGGGCGAGTTTGGACAGGCCAATTACGCGGCGATTCGGGATGTAGCCGATGTGCATCTGTAGTTGTTAGTTGCTGTATGTTGACAGTGTGTTGCAGGAGCTTACCTTTCCGGTGAACGGCACTAGGTGGTGCTCGCAGAGTGAGAAGATCTCAATGTCCTTCACAATAACCAGCTCGTCGTGGTCCTCGTGGAAGACAGCGCCGTTGACAATGTCGCGCAAGTTCTCCTCATATCCTTTGGTGAAGAAGAGCATGGCTTTTGCATACCGCTCTGGAGTATCTAGCAAGCCCTCGCGGTCAGGGTCCTCGCCGAGGCATTCCAGCATAGTCCGCACAGCGCCGGACAGTTTCTTGAGATTCTCTGCTTTCTCTTCTTCGGTGGCTTCCTTCCTAGTTCGCGTGCCTTTGCTAGGCCAACTAAGCCCATCGAAGTCGATTGTGGGGTGCTGTGTGTAGGGGCTGTGGGCGCGGCTGGTGGCTAGGGGTGTCTGTGGCTCATAGTGGTCTTCTACGTCGCTGTCGCCATTCCTGATCGCGTGTCTGTTGCGCACGCTGCCGCCATCAATGTCGGCACTCGAGCCTGTCGCAGCAGAGGGGAAGTAGCTCTTCGGTCCATCAAAGTCGACTATCTGACGGCCGCGCTCTGAAAGTTGAATGGCATGGTGAAGAGTGTCACGCTCCTTCTGGTCGCGCGACTTGACCGACTTCTTCAGCGGCGAGCCACCGTTGGCGATGTGGGAGGGGATGGCCGTGGGCTTCGCGTGTTCGTCCATTGTTGCTGCGGGGGACTTTCGTGGTCGAAAGGATTTGGAGGGGCAGGATGTGTGGATGTCGACTAGTCTACCTAGGGCCCGATGTGGTGCTTATGTATAGGAAAGCGGCACAGGTGCCTGGATATTGCAGAATCAGATCTGGCGCATGCTGTCCCGGAGACATGGCGGAGGACGCGGGACCCGTGAGCCATATTCGAATAACTTTCTCTCGACCGAAACGGCGTTAGTCAAGGCCGATGACGCTGGGCTGGTCCAGGGCGGCAGGGTGGGGTGGGCAATTTAGTCAGCAACCGAAGGAAGGCGCGCCCGGTCACGGGAACGGCTTGGCTGCAAGCGGGAGCAGGAGCGCTGACTGCAGCAGCAACACGACACCACCGGCCACCACCACCCGTCGCAGTCCATCTCCACCGTCAACACGCCTGCTCCAGGTATGTGAGGTGCTCTGAGACCTGTCGCTGTCTGTCTCGATATTCACAGTGCTCCCGCCAGGATGACAACGTCGTTCAAACCGCCCTGAAGGGCTTGTAGTGACGCTTGGTCTCGACTCACCACCAACATCATTCCGGCTTCAGCAGACCTGGCCGCTCACAGACTGCGTCATATCATGGATGCCTCTACGATGTTGCCATTGTCTTGCGCGCTTCGACAAGTTTGGTACGCGGTTATAAAGCGAGAGCGATGGAGGCGCGACGTGCAGGGGAGGGGTGTTTTTGGCAAGCATTCACCATATTGATGGGTTTGCGTCCTCGGCCATCTATTGCGAAGCGCCAGCGTTCTTTTTCTTCTAACTCGCAGTCGTGTATGCCCCCATGGTTGACTAGAGCTGCACCCTGCAGCCGCGCCATTACCTACGGGCTTTTGCCCTTGGATCCAAGACAGCATCCAGTACGCCTGCGCTCTGGCTGCTTTGACGTGCAGTCTGTGCGGGTAAGCTCTGCATCGCTGTCGACTGCTGGCCTTCAGTCGAGCACACTGGAAGCAATCTGGCGCCTGCGCACTTGTAGTGCACGAACGTCTACCGTTCTTGGTGTAGCTGCTGCCATGGTGCCACAACAACATCTAGCACAATCTTGGTGGAGGCAGTGGCCTCTGCCGTGCGTGCAGTGGACCGAAAACATTTGCCCTCTCCTTGACCACTCCAGCATGTCAGCAGAGATGCGCAGCACTATCAAGACGGCGGTCAACTCGCTCATTTCCACACTGGATTGCATGACCTTACTACACAGCCTTTCTCACATACGTCTGGAAACACGCTGCCGCTGCAGTACACGTTCGTGCGTCGACGTTCACGACTCGGCCTTCTGCGCTCGCAGCTATCGCGACATCACCGGGCGCTCTGTCCACGAGTACGCATGTGTTCTTGTAGTCTCCAACATGTGTGCATTAGATAGCTGTCGTGACTGGTGGAGGAGAGCTGCACAGCGGCAGAGCTGCAGAGCTGCAGAGCTGCAGGGGCCTAAGCTGTTGGAGAGACGCACATGCAAGATACAGGCAGAAGTTGAAGAACAAAGCTGCAGCTTGGGCAGGCTTCCAAGGCTGGAAGGCTGCTTTCCAACCCGCTCCGCAGATCACGAGGCTGGCTTGGCGCACGAAGAGGCGGCGACTGCGAACCTCGCTGCAACAGCACAGCCATCACTGAGAAGAGCCACATCTGTTACACATCAGTGACTGTGTCCCGGCCGCAGTCCACCCTCGAATTTTCTTCTTTCCCGTTGTTGTCTGGCGCCTTTCGTCATCAGGCTGAAGAGTTGCGGTTTGCGGCTTGTTGGTGGAGTTCTGACGCTCGGTCCGGCTGTGACACTCAGACTCCCGCAACCGCGAACCTTCTGAAAGCTGCATCTACCCCAGTTCTGATGAAATTCCCGCCTACATGGCTGGGTTGCGACGGACCCAGGATATAGACCAGTGGAGACCCGAGGAACCTTCTATCAGGGACAGGGAAAGAAGTAGGGAGCGTCCTCGAGAGCGCACCCACGAACCAAGAACGTCGTCACCCGTGCCACGCGGTGCGAGGGCCACCTCCCCCAGGCGCACGCAGGACACCGAAGCCCGCCCATCAGCTAAGCACGCAGGAGGACGTTCGCGCGAGAGAAGCTTGAGCCGGGACCGTACGCGTCGACGTAGTCGAGGGGGCTCCAGAGACGATCGTTATCGAGTCTCGAAGAGAGAACCCAGCCCTGACCGGGTTTCGCACTCACACCGGCACCACCACCACCACCACCACCACCACCGCGACCACCGCGACACGACCCCATCCTCAAAGCGCCACCGCAGCCGCTCTGCATCTCCACAAGATAGTCACAAACGCATCAGACGGCAGAGAAGTCGAAGCCCCCTGCGCTCGAGATCAAGGACGCGCCGCGCAAATTCCTCGCACCGTCCTATTCAGAGGGCACCCTCTCCACGTCCACCACGCTCCGACCGAGACCGCACATCACGACGACCCACACCAGACACCTACATCCCGCCGTCAGCGGCTCGTCGCCGCTCGCCGTCTGCCGACTCGTATTACCGGTCGCTTTCACATCGACCACGCAAGCGGTCCACTTCACCTGCTAGGAGTATCAGACGTGATCTGAGTCCCAAGAGGTCGCCGCCTAGGCGACACACCGACCGAGTCAGTACTTCTGCAGTGAGCTTGAGCGGAAGGTCGCACAGACACCACGCCAGTCGTGAGAGAAGCCGTAGTCGCGCATCCAGGCGAGCCAGATCACCGTCCCCGCACCGTAGGCGATCTCCCCCACTATCAAGAAGACCCTCGCCGCCAAGATCACGAGCTGCCAGGCTTTCGCCACGAAGAAGTCGCTCTCCGCGTGCATCAAGCCGCCGGTCTCGCTCACCTGTTCCATCTTCCAGAGTCGAGAGTGAAAGGCTATCTCGTCCAGACCTGTCCACTTCCAGACGGGATTTGCCTGCACCTGCATCCGGCTACGACTCTGATACATCAAATTCCAAAGCAGACGACGCAAAGATGCGAGGAGCCTACCACTACCAAGGCCGAGGAGGATCTAGTCACCAGCAGTCCCCTCCGTACCCTGCACACAATCAATACTCTCCACCTAACCAATCGCCGTACCACGGCGGGAGAGGAGCTTGGAATGGAAACCAATATTCCAATTCAGGGTAAGTTGACGACGTCTGTACTTCTCTTGATCAATTTCTAACTCATGTCAGGTCTCCTATGCACGGCTACTCACCCAACCAGTCACCGTACAACCATAACCAAGGCTACTCACCAGGGTACCCTGCCAGCCAACCGTACGCTCAACCCAGCTATCAAAACAGCCCTTATCGAGGAGGTCGCGGATCTCATTACAACGGTCCAGATCGCCGCATGTCAGGGCCTGGCACCAATGCCGCCTTCGCACCATCAGGAGGCCGAGGCCGAGGTGCAGCGCCCACGCAATTTTCCAACTTGTCGTGGACACCAGCATCTGGCACCAGGGGCGGTCGACCTGCGACGGAAGCACTCCGCCCAAATCCACCTACGGCCCAGCCAGCAACCGAATCTACATCAGTCGACGCTGATGATAACCCCTTTCGACCTTCGAAAGACTTGCGTGTAGAGGACGAGGGACCGAAAGACGATAAGAAGATGCTGCCACCGACAAAGCCTGCTGTTGCGACTTCTACACAGCCTAAATCTGGCTTCAGCTTCTCGTTAAAGACCAAGAATCCAGTACCTGTGGCTAGCAAAGCCAAAGTAGAAGAACCTGAGAAGGTCGAGCCGAAATCGAAAGAGTCTTTGCTCGAACCGAAGAAAGACGTTGCATCCCGCGACTCGCGGTACCCTTCTGACCCTCGCAGCGACCGTGATCGGGATTACATATACGATCGCGAGCGGGAACGCGAGCGAGACCGTGATTATCGGGACAGGGATCGGAGGTTCGACTACCACGAACGACAACCGCCGTACAGAGATCCGCGCGATAGAGATCCTCGCGATCTACGAGACCCCCGAGATGCTCGAGACCCTTACTACCGTGAAAGGGAGAGGGATTACAGAGATCCTCGTGACAGGGACCATCGCGACCCTCGAGATATCCGTGATGTGAGAGACCGGGATCCACGAGACCTACGTGATCCGCGCGATCTACGAGATTCCAGAAGCTTGCGAGACCCACGAGACATACGCGACCCACGAGATGTGCGCGATCGCAGGGATGCATACCCTCCACGTCGACCAGACGATCGTCGGTCAGAACCGCGCGTTGATAACCGCCTCGACACTCGTCTAGACCGCAAAGCACCACCTCCGGATGTGCCAAAGACTGTCATGATCAAGCGGAAGAGGATAAAAGCTCGTCCAACACTGACCCCAGACTTCGCGGCTTCAGATTCTGTCTATTACCGTAAGCCTGGCAACGAGTCTGTGGTCGGCTCTGGCACGTACGGTAAGGTCTTCAAGGGTGTCCATGTCTACACAAAGGACATGGTCGCGCTCAAGAAGATCCGTATGGAGGGCGAACGTGATGGCGTAAGTACTGCATGATAAGTGGCATCTTTGATCATACACTAACCAAACCCAGTTTCCTGTCACTGCTATTCGCGAAGTCAAGCTTCTTCAATCGTTGAACCACGAGAACATCGTCAAGCTACGCGAAGTCATGGTCGAGAAGAACGACTGTTACATGGTGTTTGAATACCTCTCTCACGACCTCACCGGTCTGTTGAACCATCCCACCTTCAAGCTCGAGCAATCACATAAGAAGGATTTGGCGAAACAACTATTTGAGGGCCTGGACTACTTACATCGACGAGGCGTACTCCATCGCGACATCAAGGCCGCCAATATCTTGGTTTCCAACACTGGACAACTGAAGCTAGCCGATTTTGGTCTTGCTAGATTCTACGCAAAGAGAAGCAAGCTCGACTACACGAACCGCGTTATCACTATTTGGTACCGTTCGCCAGAGTTACTTCTGGGTGAGACGCAGTACGGTCCGGCCGTTGACATTTGGTCGGCTGCTTGTGTCCTTGTCGAGATCTTCACACGGCACGCCATCTTCCCTGGTGACGGTGGAGAAATCAATCAGCTGGATAAGATCTACAACATCCTCGGGACTCCGACCAAAGAAGACTGGCCTGGCATAGTCGACATGCAATGGTCTGGGCTCCTCCGACCCACTGAGCGCAAGCCCTCGACCTTTGAAGAGAAGTATCGCGACCGTGTCAGTCCAATGGCTTTTGAGCTTCTCCAGGCCATGTTCTTGTACGATCCGTCTGCGAGACCTACAGCAGCCGACGTTCTTGAACACCCGTTCTTCACCAGCGAGGCGCCGCCGTCGAAGCGCGCCGAAGCGCTCAAAGAATTGGAGGGTGACTGGCACGAATTTGAGAGCAAGGCGCTCAGGAAGGAGAAGGAGCGGGTGGACAAAGAGGCTAGACGGGCGGCGAGGGAAGAGGGAAAGAAGGACGAAGGGAAAAAAGAGGAGGGGAAGAGGAGGGCCGACGCTACGGATAGCGAGAGGGAGGCGAAGAGGGTCAAGAGTAGTGAGGCACACTGAGTGGCAACGGTTGCATTGGGTGTATTGTAAATGGTATAAGATGGTCTGGAATGTCGTAATCTTAATGCACTGGAACCAAGTATGAATCTTGCCTTTGCCAGTCATGTAACAATCAACATGGTGGACACAGCCTCTGTGAGGAGATGGATGACTTTGAGATCAGCGTCGCGTATAAGAAGGCCTCTTCCGAATAGCCAGCGAGAAGGGTCTGTAACAAGAGAGTAGTTGAGGCGTGGCCCTTTTCGTTGTAGTCGCAGCCGGTAGAGTGGGCGTTTATGGTTTTAACTCACATTGCTATTAAAAAGAAAGAGAAAACCTCTTACGCGCTATGGCAACACAATGAGAACATTATTGATACAGGAGCATATTCTAATGACGAAAGCGAGTTCAAAGACGACGAAAGAACCAACAAACCAGAACTCGAAGACCAAAAAGGAATCCGACGAAGACAACAGTTCGAGAAAAAGAGAAGATGAGTACAGTGACGAGCCAGGAGGAGGTGAAGTCAGCCAGGTGCAGACGCTGCGGCGAACAGTGAAGAAAGCGCAGAGCAAGACGAGGTATAAGGGACTGAAGATGAGAGTCTGAATAAAGGGCACGTAATGCAGCGCATAGGGCGATCCTGCATTGTGATTGGCAGAATGTCATCAGATAAGGACATCAAAAGCGTTGGCAAGAGAGACGAGACCCACGTTTAGGTCGGGCGAGACCAGAATGTCATAAGAAGAAAGCAGGAAGGAAAGGTAATGGGTGAACGGCTGCGAAGATCCTCACCAGTTCCTCCGCCGCCATGTGCAGCAGCACTTTGCCGCATGTGGAATGTTGGTGTGAGCTGTATCCAAGACTGGCGTCCAGACAGAAGGAGCCAAACCGCGATGATTATAGATATCGAGGCGTTCTTTGCAGAGCTTGCTACCGGCAGGCACTGAGGTTACAATCTGCGTCTGCGTCATAAGACTGATTGACAACAAACTTGAAGTTGTTCTTTCGGTTTGTCAGATTTGTGGTATCTGATCGTCAGCTGTAGACGGTTAACTTCTTCCGCCGCAGACTATTCGTTCTCTCTCTAAGGCACCGAAGAACGATGAATATACAGGGTCTCAGAAGTCGTGATGGTGGGAGCACGACGCAAGACTAAGGGAACCAATCGAGAGCGAACATGATGACCCAGGGTGGTGTTGTTTCTGCTTTTCCTTGCATCAATCCACTCGAGACGCGAAGGAAGTTCAAGTATTCCGGTCGTACACATGATGTCTGATCAGGGCTGGCACGTTTGCATGTTACGAGTGTCTTGTCGGTGCAGAAGAGATTGGCATCTCGTCATCATTTCGTGAGGTCTTTGGATAGATTAGAACAGAGACCTTGAAGGCCGAGATAGAGGCATGCGAGTTATTAATATTTGGAATTTTGTTTCAAACATCTGCAGAACCTGTGGGGTATTAGCGGCCTGTCTGGAACCGCAGTCATGGTTTGACAGACGGTGAGTTAGTCTCTGCGTTGCAGATCGAGTACTGTGGACTGAATCTAAATATGCAAATACTTACAAGGTAGCCGGACACGCGAAAGAAACAAAGATAGGCAACGCAAGTGTCACACAAAACATCTTTTTCCTCTACCTTCAGCATTTCGTAAAAGCAGCACCAAAACCCATACACCTCGGTCCAAACCTGGCTATTTTTACCAGCGCGTCACCAGCTAACTAACCGACCCAATTTCCAACACCCGAATCTCCAACACCCGAATTTCCAGGGTCCAATCCATACATAGCGTCAAACACCATCGTATTCCCGGGCTATCTCAATTCAAACGCCCGCGCGCGCAAAACCTTGGTACAGACTAACAAATCAGTGACATTCGACGTAACGTGGAAGCATCGAAGGGTCCCAGGGATTCGGTGCTTGTGACAGCAAATGCTTTTCGTGCGCGGCATGCATCTGCGTCTGCAAAAGTTATCAATAATGGTCACCGTTCTCGTTCACGTTCTGTACGCGCAGACGCACACTGCACCCTTTATCCTCACTCTTCACCTCCCCATCCACGTGCACCTCCCTCGCCTCGCCTCCCAAACTCCATCCCACCGCGCACTTCACACAAACCGCGATTCACTCACCGTGCCACCACCCAACCCACCACACAGCCTGACATCTAGCCTACCAAACAATCCAACCTCCATGCCTTCTAGCGCCTTCCCATCGAACCCCGCGCACGAGCCACCCCACCCGCTCTTATCGCAGCTTGTTTCATATATACCCCCTCTATTTAACATGACGCCCGTGCACTCTCTTCTCTTCTCTCCGGATTAATATTGCACATCTTAACGGAAAAATGGGAAGCGCATGCGTGACTCGGCATCAGGGTTGCGGTTGCGCAATGCAATCTACAATGATGCGTAGTATCTAGATACCCAGGACCGTGAATGGCACCGAGATGGCTGCGCGGTGGGTAATCTAGCGGGGGGAAGAAAGTGCGATGGGCTGGTTATATGAGGGTTCATTAACCACGGGTGCGGACATGCATTTTCCCTGATGCTGATGCTGGTAGAGCGGGTGAATGACAGATGGTGCTATAGACGTGGGTGAATGGTTTGCTTTTCTTGCCGTTCTCGCGCGTTAGATATGCGCAACGAAAATCAACCTGCAATGTGATATCGAAAAATGACAACGTTGTCAAGTGTGGATCTCGACCGCCACCCCACAATTCCCTTCCTATTACGGACCCCTACTTTCCACTCCACTCCACTCCACCCTCTCTCTCCCCTGCACATCGCAACCCTGCCACCAAATACCAAAATGCGGACCAGTGAGGCGAGAAGTGGATTCGGTGGATTGACCGAGGCTGGTGCATGGAGCAATGCCTGTGCGTGTGGATCGTTGCACGGGAGAATATTCCCGAGCTGTCATGTCAGTTGCTGTCAAGAAGAGCTGTGTGAACGTGCTGTTGCTAGGCCTGTTGCGTGCGCGGGGCCTTAGTAGCTGCGTGATATAGAGTGCTGATGTACGTGTCCATCAGATTGGTACTATAGTTCGTGGGATGGCATTGGAATGTATGACGACGTGGGATGGAGCACGGGAGAATCACGCTTGGCACG
The DNA here is from genome assembly GCA_004335185.1 of Phoma sp. RAV-16-625. NCBI lineage: Eukaryota > Fungi > Ascomycota > Dothideomycetes > Pleosporales > Didymellaceae > Phoma > Phoma sp. RAV-16-625. The sequence goes on along the minus strand of SAUA01000070.1, from coordinate 42,887 downwards.
GGTTTCAGGTGGAATGATGGTAGATTGCAGTTCAGCGTCTATGGCGGGTATCGCTGAAAACTAAGTAATACCAATACTATAGGATATCATGATCATCGGCTGAGATGGCTAGGGGAGTTGCTTCAGATCGTGCTAGATGCAGATAGCGACAGATGTGGGCTGCGAGCACTTCGCAAGCCAAGATGTGGTTGTAACAAAACAAACGTGCTCAAGGGGATATCGTAACCTTGGAGCAGGGAAACGCCGAAAGAACGCCAGGTATTATGCAGGTCCAGTATGCTGAAGCGCTGTCGTAGTGTAACAGAGTGATGAGAGGTGACATGTACAAGTGCGGGGTGACGTGAGGGTGACAGGGGAATGCATGAACGTCGTCTATGCGTTCATGCAGGTTTGAAACGAAACAAACAAGCGAGCTGGAGTCGAAACACTCTACAGCAGATCCATCAGAGACTTGCGCTTCCGCAGCTTCCCACTCTTAACGTTGGCCATGGGATTGATGTCCATGTCTGCGAAAGGAGGAAGGACGAGTGTGGGCTCGCGCTCATCGGCTCCTCTTGCGACCATCCTGGATTGGCGCTGAGGCAGGCCCATAGTGCTGGCTCGGTTCAAGACGGGCACTGGTGGAGGAGCCATGTCCGGCGAAGGGCCCCTGGAGGAATCGCCTCCACGAGACTTCGGTCGCAAGATGGTGGATGCACGGCGCAACTTGTTAGGCATTGGGCTCGCGAATCCGGACGTGGCTTCGATGGGCGCGGTCTGGGGCGTAAGGGGTGTGTACGGCGAGGCAGGGGCGTTGTTGGCGGTCTTCTTTGAAGACGGAGTGATGGCAATCCTAGCAAGGGAGAGCTTCATGGAGATGGAGCGCAGACGCCTGTGTGTGGAGGGCTTGTTTGCAGGAATGGTGGTGTTGGCGGCAGGCTTCGCGAAGGGGTCAGTGTTGAGGAAGGCGTGTGTTGCGGGCGACATGGGTGTGGGTGGCGCCATTTGGTGTGAATGGCGGGACTGGGTCTGTGTTGTCTGGATTCGCTGCAGCTCAGGACGAGCTCCTGTAGGCACGTAGACTGACGTGCGTCGCGAAGACGCAGTTTCTGGGGTTGCGCTGGCAGGCCGGATGGGAGCAGCAATTGCGGGCGATGCGCTGCGACTCGAGGGTGCGGTGGTGATGGAAGAGGCGGCGGAGGTCAGGTCGCCCATGTTCAGTGTGCTGGTCTTGCTTGATGGGCTGTAGCTTGTGGAGGGACGTCGGGGCTCGACGACAGCGAGAGGAGAGATTGGGCGGGTCAGCGGAGAGATGGGGCGCTTCAGGACAGGCACGACGTTGAGCGAGTGGCGCTGGACTTGGTCGGCTTTTTGCAGCTTGCTCATGGCCGTCGCCGGCAGGTTGGCTACCGAGGCGGAGCGTTGCTGCAGCATGGGGCGCTCTAGGACGGGCGAACTCAGGTTGAGCTCGACGACCTTGGGACGACCGACGAAGGCGTACGAGACTTTGACGGCAGTGTCGCAGCTCTTTCCCTGGTTCCAGCGCGACATGGACATCCTCTTTGCGGAGTGGCACTGCTTGGTCAGATCCTCGACAACCACGGCGTCGTAGTCGTACTCGGAGTCGGAGCCGGAGTCCTCGTAGGCGGGCGACAGGTCCTCTTCGCTCGACATGTATCGGTCCTGGAGGGAGATGGCACCCTTTTTGATGGGCTGCGTGGCAGCAGTGTCGAGCCGCAGTGTGTCGTGGTCGTTGCACAGGGTAGGGCTGGAGGCAGAGCTGTCCGAGCTGCAACGCTCCGTGCGTGTGGTCATGGTGGGCTTCTCGTAGTTCCAAGGATTTAGTTGCGTCGATGCAATGGTGCTGGCCATGGTTTCTGGTCTGGTGGAGGAGTAAGAATCCGGGGGAGGCGTCTATTGTAGTGATTGTGGGCGGTTTGGCTAGGCTGGTGGTGCGGTATGAAACCTCTGGCGTGCAGGCTGAGGCAGTATAGGGCAGCGAGCGAGGGTCGTCACACACGGCTCTTACACGCTTACACTCAGCGGCAGCGGACTCGACGGAGGCTGCAACAGGGTAAGGCAGGGTAGGGTAGGGAACGTGGGCGAGTGGTCAGCTCGCAGATGGCAGTCGGGCAACAGCGTGCGCTGCCTGTGCCTGGGCGCCTGGGGTCGCTGAGGAGATATAGTGGACAACGCAATCCGGCCGTGCGCAGGGCGCCTTCCCTGTCGGCGGTCGCTCCTGCAGCGAGGTTTCAAGTACAATACGCGAACACGCGGACCCTTAGCGGCCAACCCCCAACCCGTCGTAGCGCGGGCCCAGGAGTCAGAGCGAAGACGGAAAGACGCAGGAAAGACGAAAGACTAGGCCGATTGTAATCTCCTCCATGTCATGACAGCGCCAGGACCAGCGACGGCAGGGTGCACCCCGCGACTCAGTTGCTTGCAAACAGCGTCATGTCCGCTGCCCGGACTGGCACAAGCAGATTCGCGCTATCCACACGATCGCGCAACAATTGACCGCTCTGCAGCTAGCACAAGCTACTGCACTGCACACACTGCACGCACTACCGGTACCTACTCGCTGGAGGGCTGCTCCAGCATCGTCGGCGCGCACTCCATACACTCGCTCGTCCATGGCGTCCCCGTGACACAAACGCCCTGCGACCTGCACCTCACCTCGCTGCCCGGGGCATGGCTGCACTGCAGTGGCAATGAATGTCACCAGAGAACGGCACGCGCATGCGATCTTCCTCCTTTCATCTCACCCCAAGCACACCAAGCCGCCTACAGGCACGACATGCCGCCTCCTCAGGGGCAGGCCAACCACAGCCTGTGCCGCCTCACGAGGTGCCATATCCCACTTAGCGACTGTGGAGACGCCTGGTCAAAGCAGCTTCGTCTCACGCCACAACCGAGAGAGTGATCCTCTTTGAGCGCTGGCCGCTCTCTTGCCGTCACCGTCTTTTCGATTTTCGCTGAACCCGCTCTACCCGTACTGCACTTCTCAAGCACGGCGATCTTCGCTGACCCTTTGTTCAGACTGCAGTTGCCCTGGAATGTGGCAACTCTACCGAACGAGCGTACAGCTGCCTTACTCGCAAGATGCGCTGTAGCACTCGTGCCCTGACTACCACTGTTAATATGCATCGACGTGACATTGTTCACCTACCCAAGTCCGAGGTCCGTATCAGTTGGCTCCTGCTCGACATGGGGAACCCATTGCCAATACCTTTGCGCAGACTGTGCAACACTGCGCTCTATTCCGGGAGTAGACATCTTCGCCGGTCTCCACACATATAACCACGCACGGTTGCTCCTGCAGTCCTGTCGTGCCATTCGTTCTGTGAGCGCTGAACCTTCTCCGCCCGACTTTTCAAGCGTACTCGCAAACGACCATTCACGTACTGTCGCCCTACACACCACCGGGCTGCAATCAAGGAAACGCCGAAAACGCAGCGCGTCTCGAAACCTCATCACTACCCATTCCACTCCCAGAGCCACATGCGCCTGCCATTGGCCTGAACACTGGCCGCGACCCTCGCCGATATCACTCGTAACTTATTAAACCTACTCACCACGACATCCGTGATAGGCTCGTGCCGCTCTTAGCACTAATGTTATCGATACCGGGAGAGTGCGATCACCACGATCGCGTCACGCCCACTGCTGAGGTTTGACAGCGGCCTGTTCGCTGCTCAGCTGAACGGTGCACTGTCCGGCGTACGCCATCACCATCTCGAATGTTGCGAAAACACTGCATTGGTCGATTATTATCCGCTGTCATTTCACCTTTTTCTCTCTTATTACGTCGTTATCAGCGTCGGTATTTTAATCTAAGATCTCATCAAAGTCACATCACATACCGCATGCTCAGCTCGAAAGTGGTACAGGCTGACGCATCAGCACGTTGTCGAGTCCACGGCAACTGCTTAGGACATTCCTGGTGTAACTGGCTGCATGATACCGCATCGAGATCTCCAGGCACTGCTGAGCCTACCAACAGAATGCAGGCCGGCGAGAGATCGACTGCTAGGATGCCCAACGTCCCAGAAAACTCGACGTTGCAGCAACTGCAGCATAGACACGTAATCCAGGCAGTCTCTCCACAAACGTCGCGATCGTGGAGGTCCAGAAGACAATCGACACACGATCGAGTTTTATCCTGCATAATTGAGAAAAAAGTGGCCAATTGCAGCGCGGTGCCTGGCGCTGTTGAGGATCGTAGGCGAACTGCCGGTCACGCAAGCCACAATTCGCTGGCTCCAAAACCTAAAGGTCACCACGACTTGTTAGTGGACAGGTACCAAAGCCACAAATGCAGAACTAAACACCTCATAGCCCTATCAAGCGTGAAGAAGCCTCTGAAAGGCAGACTTTTTCTCCACACAGATGCTGACGGGAATCCGGCGAGACATCTTTTCATAGCTCCAGATGCTCTGCCGAGCAGGATCCACGCCTCCGAGCGCCCCGCATTCAGGAGCTCTCGCTCTGGAAGAAGGTGACGCCGCAGTCGACTTCTCCGACGGCTTCCGCTTCAGGTCACACACTTCCGAGCAGGAGGTCCAGCTCCAGACACCGAAGCGCCGATGTTACAGCAACCAAGCGCTGACAATCCCAATTCGACTGCCCGTGTGGCACTCCAAGCGCTGAGAACCTCAGCTCCATCGTGTGACACAAGCAGCTTACCGTGCACCGAACGTCGCACACAACACGATGAACTAGATCGCCCGCTGTACGACAGCTAGACGTGTTAGCGCTGACATGCTGACAGCCTCGTGTGCGGTCGCACATGAGATGGATGAGTTGGAGACCGTGGAGCCGTTTGCGTTACCGTGGACGTCAGACTGAAACCGGGGCAGACGACAGTTGTACGGTGATACAGCATTGTTATTCTCCGCAACTCTCGACCGGCGGTAACGGATTCTTGATAAGAGTCTATTTGTCATGCAGGGCTGAACACTCAAACCATCCACGATGACTCTGAAGGTAAGCGTCATCGCACAGGCCGACGGATTCAGTGTCTCACAGCGTAACGGCTGGCAGTGACCGAGTCACTGCAGCTCCGACATGCCATCGACCCAAGTGCTTTGAGTATCTCGCAGGTAGACCAAAGCGATTACAAATTTTACCAGTCATCGTTGTCTCGGACATATCTCGCTTCCGCTACTCTCTCATGCGCGACATCGATTTGGACACAACGTCACTGACGGATACCATGCTGATCTGACTGTGTAACGGCCGTTGTGTCTCGGGTCCTGTATACCGTCATCATAAATGTCCGGAGAGGTGGGTATGGTAACTGGAAATGGGCTTGGGTATTTTGGTTTTTGTGTGGTGAGTGGACTGGTGTTACTGATTGAATTAGATATCGCTTTGTGTTTTTGGGGGGGCTTGAAGTTACCCGGAGTAGGGTTGGGTTGTAGATGTGCTGTAGGTTTTTGAGGGTTTGGGAATAATGGCATTCGTTGGTTATTGAAGGCTATCAGGATGTGTTGCTGAATATCAAAATGTTGTTGTTAGAGCTAATACGTCTACGCTTCTATATAGGATACTTTCACGGTGATGTTCAACATGGAAATGTCTTGCAAGATAAGAGCCTCGTACACAACCCCCAAGCACCAGCCCATACCTTTTTCCGCATCCTCACCCCAGCGTCTCCATGTACAACTCCAGCGCCCGTCCCAAATTAACCACAAACTGCCATTGCGTATTCCCCCGAAAAAACCGACACCAGATCTTCAGAACCGCCAGACCCAGCGCAAACGGCTCGTCGGGGACAGCGAGCTCGGCCTCGCCGTGCATACTCTCGGCGTCGTCGAAATCGACTACGGCGTAGGCTTCTTTGATGATGCAGCGTACCCAATGGAGAATGCGGTGCTCGGACCCTGGTGTTGTTTAGTTGCTGTGTACTGAGTGATAAAGGAAGGAGGAGAACTCACGAGACAACGAATCCTCCAGCAGCGGCTTGGGCAGCGAGCAAAGCCACTTAGCTAGGAAGACGGCGCACTCGAAACTGGATATCGCGTGCTGCACGCTCCAGAAGAAGGCCTGGCTGCGCGCGACGCGGTCGATACCTAGTCGCACCGGGATACTCAGGGCGTGCGTCGAGTACAGCAGCGCGGAGAGCAGGTTGTCGTTACGCTCGATGTCTGGCAGCTGAGCGAGCCCTGCGGCGGTCGTGGCGGGATCGCGTGAGTCGAGGTGGCGGTACTGTCCGATGTCGAGGGATAGGCGCACATAGGCTACGACGAGGAGCGCGCTCGAAGTGAATGGGATGGGCCCGCTTTCGTTGTTGGGGTCGAGGATTGATTCTGGGGTTTGTTGCCAGAGGGAGGTCCAGGAGCGGAGGGCGCGGCTTACGGTTTGCAGTTCGGAGGCGGATATCTTGGTGGATGAGGTTAGGGGGAAGGAGAGCTCGCGCACGACGTGGATGCGCTGGAGGAGGGCGTGCAGGAGGATGTAGTTGCCAATAGGACTGGGTATGGGATGAACGGTCTCAGTGCCTGTCGGACCCTGAAGCAACACGGAAAGTGCTTGCTGGAATGGCATCTGATCTTCTTTGTTATCTCGGCGCAGAGCGCACCACTGTGCTGCACTGGAGGCCTGCCATTGCGGAGTACAGCATGGCAGCTTCAGATGTAGCTCGCTGCTCCAGAGAAGAGGGTGTATGTTGTAAGCAATACTGTGCACGTTTATGTAGCAGAAAGCTACTAGTTTCGTACGTCGTGCAGATTCCAGTTGCACCCATTGATCCCACATTGCCGATCTTGAAGTAGACACAGGGTTGCCGACGCCCTCTTCACGAAGACCAATGTCGCGAAGAGTCTGGACTAGTAGCCCTCGAAGGCAAAACGCTTGTTGAAGTAGGTCCTTACGCTCCCATGTTGCAAAACCCACAAGCGTAAGGAGTGTCTTCGCCATATCAAGAGGAGCCCACGGCCCTGTGCGTCGCGTTGCAGGAGCCGCTTCAGGTGTATACATGTTATTCGAAGCGATCAAGCCCAGAGTCTGCGGTCCAAAGTATGACTCTTCTTGTCGAAGTCTTTCGAAAACAATCGCTTTTGCAACGCGAAAGAGGCGTTCAGAGCTTCGCTTTTCAAAGCAGTATTGGGCTCCTGCTGCGGCCATCGATAAAGTTAGTTCCAAAGGGGAGCACGAAGGCTGGAATGTCGACCGATGGATGTAGGGGAAATGGCTGTGGAAACCACCAAAGAAGGCTGTTATATAGCGTGTGAGGGTATGTCTTGAGGGTATCTCGAACTCAGATATCGGCGCGGGAAACCCTCTCAGCAGCGAGACTAGAAAGTTGCGGTGATCGTCAGTCACATTGTATGTCCCGCTCCGGCTTCGTTTCTCGCGAACGTCTGGTCGTGTTGAGTCAGCGCAGTAACATAAGGATAAAGTAGGGTCTAAAGCGTTTGCATACCATCTCCCGAGTGGGACCGCAGATGAACCTGGTCATCAGCTGGCGCTGAAGGCAACCAAGTACTGAAAGGTGTGCCAATGTCCTCAGTCGCAGGCGAATGGGTCCTTTCTCGTTCCTGAGAGTGCCTCCTTGATTCCTGGCGTTGTTGCTGTTGATGTGGCTGCTGCTCTCCAGGTTGCAACCAGTCGAAGCTGAATTCAGGAGACCACTGCGCTGACAGGCCTACGCCATCGATGAAGTTTACGAAGTCGCGGAAGTCCTGGAAGCCTTCTTCGTGAAATGTATGAGGATTTGACTCTGCTCGTTCAGTTAGCCGTTGACCAATAGTGATAAAGGTGCGCGTTTTCTCTAAAGGTCGGTATGTACTCAGAGAAACTGAGCGAAAGTGTCGAAAGCTTTCAGGTCGTTTGAAGGGAAAAATCCATATAATGCTATGTTCGCGATTCTGCACAATACAGGAGGGTCTTCCACAAGAGGAAACTCACCTTGAGTGATGAAGGGCACCTGGGCGTGATGCAGGTTGGTCACTGGAGTAGGGTAATCTGTCCCACGCATAGCGTGATATCCATTCTCTGCGCCCAAGTTGATGTTTGTCACCCCATCGTACGTGAGACGCTGTGACTGTGCTGTATCTTGTCGCTGCGGCGTGGCTCTGCTGTCTGAAGGATTCGATTGTGTCGTGGCTGTAGCAGCTTCTTCATCATGTTGCGAGATTCGCCAATGACGCGTGAGAAGGTCGCGGCGGGTGAACGCCGATCCGCAAGAACACTTGTAGGGCTTGTCCCTTGTGTCTGGAGGATTGATCAGTCACGTCCAGCGTATCAAAAGTGGGGCGTCAGACGAGTGCGGAGGTGACGGGTCAAGTGCTCTGCGCGCTTGAAACTCCGAGCGCAATAGCTGCAAATATGGGGCGGTTTATGCATATGGTCCTTTGTTGTTGGAGCATGGTGTTTTGGAGACGTTGGAGTCAAGGCGGAGGGTTTTGGAGCTGGTTTCGATGGAAGTCGACTCCAACCGTTTCGGCACTTGCCTCGGCCAATTGACCAATCAGCGCGATCTCAGCGATAACATCACTCCAAATCAGCGCTCTAAGATAACGCTATCCAGGCCTTAAGCGGAGAACGAGCTGCTGCAGCAACGTCATCCTATCCAATCTGGATGCCGAAGCTTCCTGTGATGTCTCTCTTATGTAGCAAAACCGATTGGAAGAAACGGCTGCCCATCCTTTCCTCAATATCTGGAGCCATTGAATGTCTGGAAGCATTGAGCAGATCTCCGTTACCTGTTTTCTACTATAGGTAAAGTCGAGGCTTGCAAGACACAGATAGATCTGCTGTGAACCATTACAGTTTCCGAGGGTTGTGCGCTTGTGTTCGGACTCCTCCCGTGACACAAGAGTATCTCTGCGATCGTTAAGGGCTTTTTGCAGGAATTCCAAACTCACCCGATCGTAAAGCTATGGCATCAATTTTGGCGAGATTACCTGGCGTCGCTATCGTCACTGGTGCTGGTGGAACTGGTGATCCAATCCCCATGATCAATGCAGGACCACCTATGCTGACTGCTATATAGGTATTGGCGCAGCAGTTGCGAAAGGCTTCGCACGCTCTGGCTGCACCAAGATTGCCATCACCGACATCAACTCCGATACACTCAAACAGACCAAAGATGCCATTCTGTCTATCAATCCCTCTATCAAAGTCTTTGACCAGGCTGGAGATGTCGCAGATGAAAGCTTTGTAGATTCTTTCCATGACGAGGTCACTTCGAAATTCTCCAGGCTCGACTACGCGGTGAACTGCGCTGGAGTTCTTGGGGGCAAGCCAGTCAAGGCAGTTGAGATGACGATGGACGCGTTCGATCGACTGAACAACATCAACTACAGAGGGTCATGGCTGAGCTCCCGAGCTCAGCTTAGGAACATGCTGAGACAGGAACCGTTGTCAGAGCAACCCAGGCAAAGAGGCTCGATCGTCAATATCGCGAGTCAACTGGGTGTTGTGGCGAGACCTGGCGCTGGTGAGTCGAGACGTTCACGATGCTTGATCAGAACTAACAGACAGGTGTAGCTGCGTATTGCGCCTCTAAATCTGCCATTATCAACATGACTCGCGCAAATGCAATCGACTATTCGAACGATGGAATCCGAGTGAACTGCATCTGCCCTGGTGTCATTGAAACTCCAATGACGACGACATCTCCGGAGATGGTGGAAGCATTGAAGCCTGCTATCAACATAGCGCCGATGAAGAGGATGGGTACCCCTGACGAGGTAGCAAACGCAGTGTTGTTCTTGTGCTCTACTCAAGCATCCTTCATCCAGGGTCACGCACTTGTAGTTGATGGAGGCTATACAATCAATTGAGCCACAAATAGAATGAAGTCATGTTTGCCGCAACAACAGTCCAGCGCAAGACATTTCACCCAAAAAGTTGCAATTCAGATGTGTATAACAATTGTATTCCATAACGGTCTACATATTTCGTTCAATTTGACCCAGCTATAGTTTCGGAGGTACTGTCTCGGTTTGAGTACAATCTTTGTCAAACTTCCTCCAGTCGTTGGCTGACTCCCACGCGAAGCCTGCATCGAGAATCTTTTGTTCCTGATACAGACCTCCTACAAGTTGTAGTCCCACTGGGAGCATAACGCTGACGTCTTCCTTCGCTGGCGCAAAACCAACGGGTAGAGACATGGCTGGATGCCCTGTGACGTCGAAGATGGCAGTATTTGTCGTAATGCCCATGCTGGGTTTGAGGGCTTCCATTGGGGAGTCTCCACGCTTCCATTCCACGTTTGCTGGGGCAACGAACGGCGTTGTCGGCATTATGATGATATCGTACTCCTCGAATAGCTTCTCGTACGCGTCTCTTATCTGCTGTGCTATGTTCATTGTCTTAACATAGAGGCCAGGATAGTTTTGCATCAAAGACAGTCCGTTGATAATGGTGTTTTTCGTTGAAGGGAAAAGCTTCTGAAACGACTCGTTGGTCCATGGCTGGCGTGCGGCTTCGTACCTTGTCGAAAATACGCCTCTTCGACCATGTGCAAATCCCATCATTCCAAGAGTTCCCGCAATGCGTTGTTGGATAGTCCAAACGGCAGGCCCTTCTAGATGCAGCGGGAGTGACACCGGGTGCACAGTAGCACCCAGCTTCTCGAAAGTTTTGGCTGCACTGAGTACCACATCTTTGACTCCTAAATTGACAAGGCGGTGTTCGAACCCTTCCGTCAGCAGTCCGATCTTCATACCAGCTACAGAGCTTTTCAGGCGTTCTGAATATCGTGATGAGCCATGCAAAGGAGCGCCTAGTGTCTTGTCGTCAAAGTCATCTCTCCCACTGATGGCATCTAAGCACCTTGCAACGTCTGTCACAGTCCTGGCGATCGGACCAGCATGGTCGTTGACGGAGTCGCCACTGGAGATTCCGGTATATGGAACCAGACCATGTGTGGGTTTGAGACCAACACCTACAACATATGCTCAGTACAGTCACAGGGGGTATTTCAATTAGACTTACATCCGCAAAATGAAGCAGGAACTCTGATGCTTCCTCCTTGATCAGCTCCAATAGCAATATCAATCAAGCCGCCGCCGACTAGAGCCGAGCCACCTGATGTACTGCCACCAGCTGAGTAACCATATGCGTAAGGGTTGTGGACTGTCCCTTGGGCGCTGGTGAATGACGATGTGGAGTTGCAGAAGTTCTCGCAGACAGTTGTCCCAACAATGTCTGCTCCAGCTTCATACGTTCTCCTCACAACGGTAGCATCAGCTTCTGGTATCCATGCAGGTATAGCGTCCGTGCCAAAGAACTGCGGAACACCAGCAACCGCGATATTGTCTTTTAAACAGACAGTCTTGCCGCTCAGAATCCCTCCACTGGGGTTTCCTCGAATCCGGAATTTATGGGCCCAGGCATTCCCAAAGTCTTGGTTGTTTTCAGTAGGACGATGTAGTTGCTCGCGAGGATATCTCTGTGTATCTGGTCGGGGGAAATAATCTGGGAGCTCAAGAATGTGCTCTGCGACATCGTGCACAGCTGCTAACAACTGTCGGTATTCGCCTGATTCATCTGGAGCTATGCCTTCATCGATTCCGACATTGGCTAGGAGCATTTCTGCATCGCCGTCACCAACAAGACCCTCCCTTCACTTCCAGTCAGTGATATTACCTGGGTATATGGATTCAACATGACAAACCTTATCGGCGAATCAAAGAAGACTGACATCTTGAATGTTCTGCGGTCAACCCCTTTGGTCAAGAAGATAGCTGAAGAAATCAGTACTGACCTAGTGTTGTTATTGTCCCGAACATATAGCTTCCTCTCCAAAGCAATGATAGGATTACGTACTAGCCCAATTGCGGAGCAATCACGCCAAGTGGGTCGGTGAGATGCCTCCAACCCGGCCGACATCGCTCTAGCGCAACTCCAACTAACCCCGACAAGTCGCCGTGTCACTGTGTTGCTAGTCGACTCCTTGACAGACACTATCTGGCCTTTGAGATGGAATTTCATCTGATTGTGGTCTATTGCGCTATTTGTATGACCAGCCGGCCTTTCATCGACGCACGCTGGTATCTGTCGACAAGGCTGGGGATCTGGTCGAACTTCAAAATTGTCAGGTGTGAGGAAATGTTGTGCTCTGCCACAATCTTGAACATCAGCTCTGCCTCTTCTGCACTGGAGACATAGCTGCCTTTGATGACCAGCTCTCGAAAAACCATAGCCTCCGAATCGAACTGCCACTTGTCTTTTGGGAGACCCAACGGCACCATCACACCCTTGTTTCCCAACTGCTGAAGGCTCCAAGCATTTGCTTGAATGGAGTCGGTGCAGACTACGATACCAGCAAGCCCTTCGCCCGAAGTGAACTCTAGTATCTGTTTCTCTGCATCGTTGGCAGTGGAATCAACGACAAGGTCCGGTTGGAGATGGTCTGCAACTTCAAGTGCTAGCTGTCGTCCTTCCTCTCTATTGTCAATGGCCACAGTCTTAAATCCCATCGCTTTGGCAAACTGTACTGCAAGATGGCCAACGCCACCAATCCCAACAATGGCGACTGCTTCACCGCTCTTGACATCCGGTCTCAGTTTCCGCAAAGCACCCCAAGCTGTGGCCTTGAACTGGTCAGTATAGTAGTGGTCAACGTTCGGTGAGGAGGGTGACGAACTCCCGCACACATCAAAGGCGCCCCTTGCTCATACGACACTCCTTCGGGCAGGTGGACAGTGGTGTTCGGATCAGCCAACATGTACTCCGCGAAAGCACCATCATGCTTGAAGCCAGCCATTTGCCGCTTTTCGCAAAATCGTGGGTCAGCGCGTGCAGATCTCCGCATATGTTGCTCACACCCAACGCACTGGCGACACGCATTCTTGAAGTTTAGAACCCCAACGCGATCCCCCACCTTCCAATGGCCTTGGACTTGAGTGCCAATTTGCACAATCTTGCCAGCTGGTTCGTGGGACGGAATCATGGGCAGGCTTGCGCGAAATTGGCCCTGCAAGACCTGGAGGTCGGAATGACAGAAGCCAGCTGCATATACCTTAACGAGGAGGTCATTCTCGCCGCAAGTCGGTATGGGCGTCTTGCAGAGTTGATACGGCGTATCGAACTGCATCTGAGGTTAGCCGTGCCCTCCTTGAACTTCGATGACGTCACTCTACCTCTATGATTTGTGCAGCGTTCATATGCCCGGCCATATCTGAGACTGCTATTGTGAACGACTTGAACCAAAAATTGTAAAGATTCCTTCTTAGAAGACATGCTTGCTTCTGAAGATCCGGGAATTGGGTGCAAGGCCGAACTCGGCCGTTCCATGGGTTGGAGAAGGCCGTTGGAGTTCTACACGACCCAGATAACGTTAAGTCGAGTTGAGATAAGCGGTAGGTGCTCCAAATCTGGAGGTAGCCCCGCGATGACGCCTATTCAAGCCGCCGGCTTCGAATTGTTGCATAGACAACTTTCCCCGCAACGGCTGGATAATATCATAATCAGAACGATAAGTGCCGTCCGAGCCGCTTGCATTGACGTTCATCTCCATTCTCGCATCTCATCATCATAACATTCTATCTCCAATCTTCACAATGGGCAAGAAGCGCGTTCTCATTTCTTACGGTGTAGATGTCGATGCTGTCGCAGGCTGGTTGGGGTCATATGGCGGCGAAGATAGTACGAGCGATATCAGTCGAGGGTTGTTCGCCGGTACTGTAGGCACACAGCGTCTCTTGAAAATGTTCAAGAAGGTACGTATGATGTTCCGCATGCTTTTACAGCACGAGATCTGACAGGTTTCCAGTACGGGATTCGTACCACGTGGTTCATCCCTGGCCACAGTCTGGAGACATTCCCCGAAGACATGGCAGCAGTGCGCGATGCTGGCCACGAGATTGGTCTGCACGGCTACAGTCATGAGAACCCAGTCGACATGACTATTGAGCAGCAAAGAGACATACTCGACAAGACATATCGCATGTTGACTGACTTCGCTGGGAAGCCACCGAGAGGCAGTGTTGCACCATGGTAAGCCGGTGCAGTGAAGTATTTTCGATACGATACTCAGTATTACGCAGGTGGGAGACCAGCCGAGAGGGTGCCGAGCTGCTGCTATCATATGGCATAGAGTATGACCATAGCATGAGCCATCACGACTGCCAACCCTATTATCTGAGAACCGGTGACACGTGGACCAAGATCGACTACAAGAAGAAGGCAGATGAATGGATGAAGCCACTGGTCACAGGTCAAGATACGGGACTGGTCGAGATACCCGCAAATTGGTACCTGGACGATTTGCCACCACACATGTTCATCAAGGGTTCGCCTAACAGCCACGGTTTCGTGAACGCACGAGACACCGAAGACTTATGGCGCGATCACTTCGACTATTTCTACAGAGAGTACGACGAGTTCATCTTCGTGAGTCTCCACCCATCTATTAAAAGCTGTATTACGCCTACTGACGAACATTCACAGCCGATCACGATTCATCCAGACGTCTCTGGCAGACCACATCTGCTATTGATGCACGAAAGGTATGTGTTCACGTTTACTATATCTTTGTCTCGATATCTAACAGGAAGGCAGACTGATTGAACACTTCATGAAGCACGAAGGCGTCGAATTTGTGACAATGGAAGAAATGGCAGACGATTTCAAGAAGAAGAATGCACCGCCTGAGGGAGCTCTAATGCCAGCCGAAGCAGGGCTCAAGCTAAAGCAGTCGAATTAACAAGAACGCCAAATGAAATAAAAAAGTTCACCATTGATGTTCGTATGCCCAGACTATATGACAGCTAGAGATGGACGTTCCAGAATTACCCAAAGAGGTTACTTCGGTCTGTTCGACCAATCCGTAACCCCAGTTCCAGCCGCAGCAAATCGGGTGCACACGTATTAACACGCGCGTGTCACATCAACTGGGACTCTTGTTGCGAGCAAGATATCAAAATTCAAATTGATACCGCTGACCAGAGTCCCTGCTAGATCGGTAATCCTCTTTACCGCGTTCCTCGCTTCAGGGGCCAGGGTTCCGTTGGCGCGACTCCAATCCTGACTCCTGTCCAGTTGGAGTAGTGTTCCACGACTCATACGACAGGAAGAAAAGGCCCTATCGCCACTATCTACCCCAACACAATGGGGCAGTGGAGCCCAACCCACCTCCCCAGATTCCCAGTGCGCGCGTGCTATCAGGACGGGGGTTGTATCTGGGTTGTACCAGCACGGTGGATGTATATATTAATCTACAAGACTTCGAAAATCAACCGTCATCATCAAGACTGCATTATCGACTGTGTCTTTCTTCACTTGTACATATCCATCATGTCGAACGAGAAACATGAAGATGTCATCGAGCCCGCCCAGAGTAGCACCGACAGTATCGATATTGGGAAGGCCGACCTTGAAGATGGCGAAGTCTTCAGAACAGGAGAGGGTCTTGTCAACTTTCGAACGGTTTCATGGATTCACACTTCAGTGATCTTCTTGAAGCGTGAGGATGGCCACGCACTGAGAAGACTGAGCGATGCTGACAGTGAGAATCTACAGTCATCTTCGCGACCGGTGTCCTTACCATTCCATCCGCCATGTTCACCCTTGGAGCTCTTCCAGGTGCTATTAACGTTCTCGGTTGGCAGTTCCTGAACACCTGGTGCGCCCTCGTTCAGGGACAGTTCAAAGCCAACCACCCCGGGTGCCACAGTATCGCTGATATGGGCCAACTTGTTGGTGGTAGAGTCGTGAAAGAGATTACAGGAATCTTGTTTCTGGTAGCGTTCATCATCGTTGGCGCATCCGGGATGGTTGGTGTGTCTACTGCGCTCAATGCTCTTTCGGAACACTCTCTCTGCACGAACTACTTCTCTATCATCGCAGCGATCATGGTCGGCTTATGTGCGAGTGTTCGGAGATTTGAAAAACTCACATGGATCACATGGGCCGGCTTTGCTTCAGTATTCACCGCTGTCTTCATCGTTGTGTAAGTGTCTTCTAATTCCAGAGTTTTGCTTCCCTGCTGACAGGACCATAGCGTCGGAGTAACTACACTCGATCGCCCAGCTGCAGCTCCTCAGACTGGAGATTACGACTTTGGCTACCATGTTATCGCCAGTCCGACGTTTGCTGCTGGAATCACTGCAGCGTCCACAATTTTCTGCTCCGGCGCTGGGACGTCAGCCTTCCTGCCAGTCATGTCTGAGATGAGGAACCCCAAGGAATACTCCAAGGCAGTGAGCTGGTGCATGGGCATCGTAACAGCTGCATACCTATCTTTTAGTCTTGTGGTCTACAAGTACTGTGGAAAGTGGGTCGCATCTCCTTCACTTGGCAGTGCTGGGCCGATGGTCAAGAAGATCTCGTACGGCGTGGGACTGATCGGTCTCTGCGTGAGTGGTGCACTCTTCGTCCACGTCAGTGCGAAGTATGCGTTCGTTAGGATCTTGCGGAAGTCGAAGCATCTCCAAGCCAACACTGCTGTGCACTGGGGAACATGGTTTGGTTGTGTAGCGAGCATGAGCATTGTCAGCTTCCTGATCGCCTCGGGAGTGCCGATTTTCAACTACTTGCTCTCGTTGGCGGGCAGCATTGCCTTTGCTCCTCTGGCATTGGGACTGCCTGGCTGGCTGTGGATCTACGATCACGCAGATTACTGGCGTGGAAATCTGTGGAGGAAGACCTTGTATGGTCTGCATATCGTCTTGATTCTTATCTCGGCATTCTTGACTATCGGTGGGACATACGGAGTGATTGTGCAGATCATGGACGCGTACAAAGACGGATCCATTGACTCGGCCTTTTCTTGCGCGGACAACAGCAACTCGTCTTGAGAGGAATGGCAAATTAATACATATCTTCTAGCGATATCAGTACTTTACACTCCTATTACTTGTGAACCATGTGATGCCTGTTGACTATGTGTTGTGTTGACGCGACCACAAAGCTGTAGGCGAAACAAAAGATTGTCGGCAGGCTCGGCCCAATTTCCACTTTTTCGGGTTGAGCTCGAGCTCCGTACCAGTACTCCGAAACCTAACCCCGCGGGGTAACGACATCCATATCCATCACTACCCCCACCAAAAGGTGAGCTCAATCTGCATATAATCGCAACGGCTACGTGACCATTTCATAAGCTTAGGCTCTCTCTTTGGTTCTTCATTGCTGCAGTCGTGGCTCACGTTGTTGACTCCTGCCGAACATCGTATCCGAGCGGCATCCCGGCAAAGCAACTACCGAATCATCACCTTCAAAACATAGCCTCAACTTCGAGCTCTAATCGTCTACGAGAATATAATTTGCAATGGCATCTGTTACTGCAAGCCCACGTAAGCTATGGCAGCATCCAGACCCAAAGTCAACTGCGATGTGGAAGTTCATGCAGTCGGCTAATGGAAAGCGGGGTTTGAACATGCAGGTAAGTCGATACATACATTATGTAGTATGCAAACTCATACCAAGCTTCGAAAGACATTTCGTGAATTGTACGATTGGAGCGTTGGTGATGAACGAACCGATTTTTGGGAAGACATGTGGGATGCGAGTGGATTGATCTACGAAGGTAGCTATAGCAAGGTTTGTCCACCCAAATCGCATGCAACGTCTCAATTGATTCAAGATTATAGGTGGTTGATACCTCGGTACCTATGGATAGTATTCCGCAATGGTTCGAAGGCACACGACTGAACTTCGCGGAGAATATCTTGTACTCTGCTTCACCTACAGACCCGTCGAGACGAACCACCGAGCACAAAGATGACGCCAAAATCGCTCTTACAGAAGTGCGCGAAGGTAACACAGAGGTCCGTCACCTCTCATGGGGAGAGTTGAGACGAAAAGTAGCCTTGCTGGCAAACAGCCTTCGTGCGAAAGGTGTTAAGAAGGGCGATAGGATTGCGGTCGTTGCAAGTACCAGCTTCGATACCTTTATCACTTTCATGGCAATTGTAAGTTTAGGAGGTCTTTTCAGCTCCAGCAGTACAGATATGGGGACCAAAGGCATACTGGAGCGATTGCTGCAGATCAAGCCTGTCTATGTCTTCATCGATGACTGGACAGTCTATAATGGCAAGACCCTGGATCTGCGCTCAAAGATCAAAGAAATCATAGAAGGCATGGAAACTGTTTCCGAGTTTAGGGGAGTTGTAACACAGCCTCGATTCCCCGGCGCACCAGCAAGTCTAGAGGGTATCCCACGAAGCATCACTCTGGAGAACTTTGTAGAGGCTGCCAAAGGCAACGAGGAGTTGGCGTTCGAAAGAGTCGCTTTCAGAGACCCCTTCTTAATCGTGTACTCCAGCGGCACTACTGGCGTGCCAAAGTGCATTGTTCACTCCACTGGTGGCGTGTTAGTCAGTGTGACTAAAGAAGGTATACTGCACCGCGAAATAAGTCCTGACAGCGTAGTGTTACAGTACACAACTGTGAGTAATTCTATTCATGTCGCTACCAGAAGCTGACTCGGGACAGACCGGCTGGATCATGTACCTTGTATCCGTACAATGCTGTCTCCTCGGCAGTCGATCTGTACTGTATGATGGATCGCCATTCATCCCGTCAGCACAGACTTTCCTGTCCATACTCGAGGAGCAACGCGTCACTGACTTCGGCACATCGCCTCGATTCTTGCAAGAATTACAAAAACGCGACATCGTTCCAAAGAATCTATTTGATCTCTCAGCCCTGAGGTCTGTCTGTACCACCGGCATGGTGCTCCCAGACTCACAATTCGAATGGTTCTACGACGTTGGCTTTCCTTCGACAGTCCAACTTCGCAATATTTCTGGCGGAACGGATCTCGCAGGCTGTTTCGGTATCGAAAACCCACTTGAACCTGTCTATACCGGAGGTTGCCAGGGGCCATGCCTGGGCACGAAACTGGAAGTTTTCGATAGTACTATCGAAGATGGTCCTGGCAAAGCTGTACCTCATGGTGAGCCGGGTGAGCTCGTTGCGACGGCATCTTTCCCGAATCAGCCTGTGTTCTTCTGGGGTGATGAAAGCGGAGAGCGATATCAGAACGCTTACTACAAACGCTTTCCGCATGTTTGGACGCACGGCGACTTTATCCAGATCCATCCAGCAACTGGGCAAGTGTTGTTCCTGGGCCGCGCAGACGGAGTATTGAATCCTAGTGGCGTGCGCTTTGGCTCTGCCGAGATATACTCCGTGATCGAAAACTACTTTCCTGAAATATCCGACAGCATATGTGTGGGGCAACGCCGACCGCAGGACAACGATGAAAGTGTGATGCTGTTCTTGAAGATGAACGAAGGCTACGAGTACACGGACGGTCTGGTAAAGCGAATTAAGGATAAGATCGCGAAAGAGAGGAGTCGAAGACACGTTCCCAGATACGTCTTTCAGACATGGGACATTCCGGTGCGTTTCCCCATATCTACACTCCCTAAAATACGAATACTAATGCGTCACAGACGACAGTCAATCTTAAAAAGGTTGAACTACCAGTCAAGCAGATAGTGTCTGGTAAGATCATCAAGCCTAGCGGAACACTGGCGAACCCGGAGAGTCTGAAGTACTATGAGAGATTTGCTAAGGTGGAGGAGGTCTTACAGAATGAGAACAAGGAAGGTGCGTTGCAATTGAAGAGCAAGCTATAAAGGGTTACAAATCTATTTGAGTTTTAAGTGGAATTGAATATGTTTATTGTTCAGACGCTAGCCGTGTGTTACCTCTGTGGATTGTATGTTTATAGATCGCGAACGAAACCAATGTTCTCGATGTTAGTACAATATGTCCAGACCCAATCTTGATTGATTTTGACCAAGCCCGCCCCTCGTGACTGCTAGACCTAGATTACCCTACGAGCCCCCAGCCGATACTATCTCGTATACACAATTCGATTGATACGTTTCGAAATACTATCTACAGTATCGGTGAGCCCATATAAACCGCTTTACTACTCCACAAGTATCCGTGTGCGTGTAGAGAAGACCATATGACCCTCATACGGTTCAGCAATTCGAGCGGTTCGCCAGTTCTGCTTTCGTTCAGCACATGTTATGATATTGGTTTTAACATGGCTCCTTCTGTGGCGCATGACACTACCACGAGTACGTGAGCAGAAGCAGCATCGCTGGAAAGCCCCGTAGTCCGTGGGTTGTGACACACATCGCTTTACGATCTTCTGAAGCAGGCGTGCACCCGTTTGTCAGATCTTGCAGACCTAATTGAAATCTCCGAATCCGTGGTTGCATGCCAGATTCAATGGAGTGACACTGTCCACATACAGATTACTGTTCTTTCCTGTTGCTATAGGACGTACACATTCTGTAGAGAACATACCGAACAGCCAGTCCAGCAGGTACGCACTATCTCGGAGGCAGCTTCCCAAACACAACCACAGACAACTCGAACCCATTCTGCTCTGCTGCAATACACACACCCACGGTAGTGAAGGCTCAACCGTAGAAGCAGGGAATGGAGCTATATCTGGTCGCGTGCCAGAACCTTTCGACCGGACACCTACGCCCTGCCGCGCGTCGATCCCTACATGATGGATGCGCGCATCTCTGTTCCTGCTTGCGCGCTTGTTGCACCACGTAAGTGTCCCGTAGCCACCAGGTGTGTGTTTGGCACCAATAAAACCAATCTGCTACAGGTTGTCGATTCTGTCTGTGAACCAGATTGTGGGGCGTAGACGTCCAAAGCATCTACCAATCGTTCTATAATAGCGAATTGCAGTTCTGAGACCGACTTTCAGGTGCGGTAAGGAGCAACAGGCGCGATTGTTCTGGGTCCACAATCTTGGGATGTCTTCAACCATTGGGCGTGTGGACGCTCATATCGAGAACCTTCCTTCGAATTGTTGATGTTTGGGTGCGTCGTCGTACTCTCGATAGATCGACCCGCACTTGCTGTTCCAAACCCAGAAGAAAGTTTGGGTCAGATCCTGAAAGTCCTTTCTTCAAATACCTATTCCTCTCTCTTCACGCCTTCTCCACTCAACACCAACACATTTTAACAACAAACCCACCAATACACAACCGCATCTTCAATATGTGCGACTACAGTAAGTACACCTAGCTTGAAGATGCGCTTCAACACAATCTTCGTACCTGTGCATGGCACGAATCCCGCGTGCTGCGCTAGCTCTTGTCGTAGATCCAATTGATGATGATTGAACCGTCTGCTAACATTTCCCTAGTCAATTTCGACATGTCTTTCCGTGCTTGGCCCATGGGCACCTTCTCCTTCACGCAGAACCTCAATGACTGGCATATGCGCGTCCTGCGCATTTTGCCTGGTTCGTAGTGCTTTCTTTTGTTTTTTTGCTTGACTGACCTTCCACAGACATTGTCACCGACTTCTCTTCGGCTTGGAGGGAGGCGCGCTATTCCGGCAGGCAGCCTGAGGTTGTTAATAACGATCTGCCTCAGGCAGTGGATCTGTTGCACACTTCTGCACTCACCAATTGTGAGCGTGGTGCTCTTTGGAACCAGGTTTTCGAGGTTGCATATTTGCGGCCTCTGAACGCGCTTGAGACGGTGGCCTGGGATCGGGCACTCACAGACTTCGCCGACTATTTGGACCTAGATGTCCGTCCGTTGCCAAACTGGTACCTTCCTGAGCCTTTTTTGCCCACGCCACCAGTTTCTCAACATGTCTCTTCCGAAGAGGACATTCTCTCCCGGGCTGATTTCACATCCAAAAGCCCGGATCCTCTTCCCGGTGCGCTTTCCCTTGCGGATCCTCTACCGCCGAAGAAGCGTGCCCGCAAGTCGAAAAGCCCAGACGCGCCACCAAAGGAGAAGAAGCCGGTGGGCCGCCCTCCTGGTAGCCTTGATAAAGAGGCGCGCCTTCCCCGGAACACAATGAAGGGGATGTCAGCCGCGGAGAAGAGAAGGCTTGCGAGGGAACGTGCTGCGCAAAGGCTACAGCAACCGACTCCTCCCAGTGAAGAGACCTAATTTCCGGCATCGACTCCTTCTTCCTCTTCTTTTCTCTTCGGTAAATCCTCCGGATGCGGATTTCCTTCGTGGTGGCCATCGCCTCTGATTCTTCCCCAGATGATCATGAAGGCTAGGAAGCCGAGGAGAATAGCGATGATCGTTGGTGCAGCGGGATGGCGCATGGTCTTGTATCGTCCCTCTCTTTTGTTCGGTTGCTTTTGAGCGTTTGCTGTGCTCTAGTCAATGCTAGGCGTTCTTTTTTTACTTTTCGGTGTCTCTCCGGATTCAAGACAGATGGTGAAGAGCAGGCGTTCAATCTCATATACCCCATGCGGCGAATTTGCAATGATTCAAACTTTTACTCATATGATCTTCAAGCCTTTCACTTACCTGCTGTGACAGTATCTAAAATTATGTGATGCTACGAGAGATATCGTAACACTATTTTGATGTCGGCTTGAATGATCGATTGATGGTGTTGAGGTTTCCGTGGGCAGGAACTTTGGATGGGGTTGCGCACTATCGGCTATTCTTGCCACACATCTCGCGTGCATTTCCCAGCGACCTTTCGTCTATGGCATGGACAGTGCCGCTACCTGTGCAGTCGCATGTATATCTCTACTCATTGCTTCGAAACTGTTAAGCTATCAAGGCTATTAAGCTCATCTAAAATCACGTCTAAGCATTTCAGTGTCAGTCCAAGATTTGCGATCCTTGCAAGCCTCTCAGCACGGGAACAAAAATACAATTTTCGACAAGATCGCATCTTGAGTATTAGGAGTGCATTAAAAGCAACTGAGAATATGCACATGTCGTTATGTGTGGCCCACTGTTTTGACCATGGGTCTTGTGTCATGACCCACTACTTTAAAGCTAATCAGAACTTCCTTCAAGGCCCTGCGACAGGCGGATCGCAGGCTGCAAGTGCGAACGTGTCATCAGGGTTTGCGAATCTTAGTGGTGGGGTTCTCTTGGTGCAGGTAATGATGAATGCAGGGGTATATTGGTATATGTAGGCAGCAACGCCGTCGTAGATGCTCATAGCTCGGGTCATGGAAACAATGCCTCTCCTTTCAACCTCGTCCAGTGTATACCGGTGATGGAGGTCGTAAGACAGCATATATACAGATGTAAGGTCCAAGCCGAGCCAGCTCGACTGCGACACCGCGCAAGGTATGTTGGCCATACCATTTAGTCCATTCCGACGTACTTGAACCACAATGGGCGACAGTCCTCTCGGTTGAGCCACTTCTCGCCATCAGTAAAGCGGCCTGTGACGCAGCCCTTGCATTTCGGACTGTTGGGGCAATTGAAGAAAGGGATGTGCTGGTAGCCGATGTCGCGGAACCAATGGATCTTGCTCTTGTCCTCGAACAGTCCGAGGGCAACGCTATGCACAGGCGCGTCACCCCAACGCTCGTAGAAGAAGCCGCCGGCACGATCGAGGTGGTCAAAGTAGTCGCGGTATTTCTTGCTGCGCCAGAAGCTCAAGTCGCCGACCTCGAAGTTCGACCAAAAGTGGCACGTCGAGTATCCGTTCGCCTTCTTGTTGTTATCAGGCCTCCTGTTTCCGTCCTCCAACCATTCGCGTGCGTTGTTAGGATGCACATAGTCGGGGTGGTCGTCCAAGAACTTCTTCGTCTCTGGCCACAAGGTCGCAACGCTCTCCGCACTATCGTAGATGTTGATGTTGAAGCCGTAGGTCTTATTGTGATCCTGCATCCATGCAAATACATCGTAGTCGACGTCGCAGAAAAAGTGGACGTTGGGCTCGACTCGCCAGTAGTATTGCACGTCTTTCAGTGCCGGATGCTCGCTGAACATGCCGCTGTTCCATCTGCACATTTGGTGATACGACCTTTTCTCCATGTACTGTACCGACTGCGCCTTCAGGAGGGAGACAGACTCTTGGTAGAGGTCTTCGTTGATCCAGGAGGGTACGTCCCAGTGTTCGGCAGGGACGAGTTCTGTAAGAACAGGTCAGCGTTGGTTATGTGATTGCTGTCTTCCCCAAAACGCACCATATCGCACTTCCGCATTGGTAGCTGCCCGTGTTTTCTTCTTGAAATCCTCTGTGAACGGCTTGTCGTTGAAGAAGGTCCACGGATAGTTGAACTTGTGGTTCCACGTCCTTTCGAGATCGTGCATGCTTTGGAGTAGGTCATCAATCTCCTCATTTCGGACCAGGCTGAGGATCGTGGCGTTGATGCGTGCGCTGTTCGGGTTGTTCGGAGCGTAATTGTTCCCATCGACTCGCCGTAGGGGCTCTGGAGGCTCGCCGGATGCTGAAGTTGCATGTAAGCGCCCCTGACGTTCCTGCAGCTATGTATGGTGTATACGTACGATCTAATTGCGGATCGTGGTCCCATTGACCTTCTTTGGACAACGGGACCTTGTTCGGAACCTGCAGTTCACCTGCAGATGGTGCCTTCAGTATCTGCACGAACAGGAAGACGAAGACGCAAATTGTGGCGCCCGCCAGGTAGCGCATGCTCTTTGGCAGCGCCATGATAGAGTAAGAGTGCAGAAAGACGGGGATACAAACATTGTCCCATCTTGCGGAGATGATCTTTGAGTCGTCGATAAGTTTCACCTGGTGAGTTGCGTAATGTGCCAAGCCGCTTCGGGAAAGGCGCGCCCGAAAGTGGAGCCGGCAGCAACGGTGCACGTCAAGTGAGCGCGTACGACCGCACCCGCCTCACGCGCGCCACAGTCAACAAATGAGCGCTCAATGGGCTATCAGCTAAAGCCGCGTCGATATGGCCCAGAACGCGAAGATCGCGGGCCTCACAGATGAGCTCATACACTCGATCCTGCAATTCGACCCTGCGACCAACAGACAAGCGTACAAACGTGCGAAAGACCTCGCAGCACGAGGCCTGCGCGGACATCAATACGCTCGAACCAACCAATTTGATGTCCAGAACAGTTTCGTTGGCCTCGACGAGAAATGTCGTGTCAAAAACCGCGACGATCTGGCTGATGCCTTGCAGCTCAGATTGCAGAGACTGGAAAGCGTGACCAACAAGTTCAAACCAGAGTTCCTGTCCTTGTTGCTTCAACTTTCTGACAGACCGCTGGAAAACACACGCATAGAGGCATTGGATCTACTGAGACCACCAAGCCCACCGCCACAATTGACTTGGAATGAGATACTGGAAGACGATCCGTATAGTGACGACGATATATGGAAGGACATTGACTATGCCGTTGAGTCTTCCGGTGACGAGCAAGTTCCAGAGAAGCGCAAGAAGCAGCAAGTTACACCCGCGACAAGCGTCAATGAGGACGACACTTACAACCCGGAATCATGTCTCGCTCCGACCCACGATATGCTTTTGTCA
The DNA here is from genome assembly GCA_004335185.1 of Phoma sp. RAV-16-625. Classification (NCBI taxonomy): domain Eukaryota; kingdom Fungi; phylum Ascomycota; class Dothideomycetes; order Pleosporales; family Didymellaceae; genus Phoma; species Phoma sp. RAV-16-625. Next base: position 17,731 of record SAUA01000070.1, on the reverse strand, counting down.
GACATGGAAGCAGCGCAATTCTGGCCTTCCATGCCAGACGAGGAGGGCGCTAAGACCGAGATTACAGAGCTACAAGCTATCAGAGAGACACTTTTTATGCTCGGTGGACTGCAGACAAGCTTGTACACGATGGATAAGGGGCGAAGCAGTGTGCGTGTCAATCCACGCTTTAAGCTGAGCCACGCTATCACCGCCACCGTGGACCACCTTTTGGCCCAGCTTGCAAGCATTGGCAAAGTCATTCTCCGACTACGGCAATGGTCGCTGCGATCCTCGACACTACCACTTCTCCAAACTTTCGAATTCGTCACGCGGAAGCGTCTTACAGAGTTCGATGCTCGCATCTCACAAATACAGCAACGCTATCTCACACCCGAATCACCAGTGGCAGTGAGCTTATTGACACTGTACAGCGATGTTCGAAATGAAGCTGAGCAAATACTTCATCTGTCACAGATCGTATCTGACGTCGAGCCCCGCCTGCTCATCAACCCATTTAGTCATTTGGAAGAGCTCTTCAGCCAGACTACACTCGCGCAAATGACGCTTCAAAAGGCCAATTTTGCCTACCTCTCTGGTATGCTCTTCGATTGTTTACAGACCTACCTAAAGCCGATTCGGAGGTGGATGGAAGACGGTGAACTGGGCGCGAATGATGAAACATTCTTTGTCTTCGAAACGGATTCAGGCACTGATGTTGCCTCGATGTGGCATGATCGCTTTGTGCTACGTCGCGATGCACAAAACCAATTGCGGTCCCCATCTTTCCTACAGCCCGCCGCCATGAAAATCTTCAATACCGGGAAGAGCGTCGTGTTCCTTAAGGAGCTTGGTCACAGCCACACTCTTCTGCGGAAATCCGAGAAGGAACCAAGCCTTGACCACATCACTGTGTGTGGCTCCTCGGACGATGTGCCCTTGTCACCGTTCCAGGAGCTCTTCCAAATCGCGTTTGAAAGATGGATTCGGAGCAAGTACTCACTAGCATCTGCATCTTTGCGTGCGCATATCTTTGACGCTCAAGGTCTAATGCGCATCTTGAACACGTTCCAGATGCTGTACCTTGGTAGTAATGGTGCGATCTTCGAAAGCTTTGCGAACGCAATCTTTGAGCGTGTTGATTCGGGACACAGAGGATGGAGTGACAGATACATGTTGACCGAACTTGCTCGAGCCATCTACAGTGCTGTGCTACAACCACAAGATGCCGAGAGAATCGTGGTGCGCTCCATCAAATCGAAGGATCAGATACGATCTGTCAAAGGACTGGCCATGGTGTCAGTCGACTATTCTGTATGTGAAGCAAACCTTGAGCTCTGCGATACCACTGACAACATATATAGCTACATTGGTCTATCCTCAACATCATCCAGCGCTCCTCGATGCCCATCTACCAGCAGTTTCATACCCTTCTCATACAGACCTACCGCGCCAAATACGTCCTTCAACGGTCTCGCCCTACGCGCACGCACAAATCCAAACAGGCTGCCCAGCTTGTCTACAAACTTCAACACAGGCTTACTTGGTTTGCTGATATCTTGCGCTCATACTACACTGAGACTGTCGTGGCTTTCACAAGTCGGGAGATGGAGGGGGCGATGTATACCACAGCTGATATTGACGAGATGGCACAGTGTCATATAAGGTTTGTGGCGAAGCTCCAAGAGCGGGCTCTGCTATCGGAAGATCTAAAACCTATCCACAACGCTGTCATTGAGATGCTGGATCTGGGCGTTCTTTTCGCAAAGACTATCACGGACGCTGATGGTGGCGAGTCCGGCCGAACGCGACCCTCGGTACCAAGGCGAAAAAGTACTGCACTTCAACTCGTTATTGCGGAGAGCTCGGATTCGGAGAACGACGAGAGCGATGGAGAAAACCCAGGCAAGCGCAAGGCGGTCAAACGAGCAATAGGGCAGAATCCACATAAGACGCTTTATGTGATCGAACAAGAGTCTGAAAGACTACTACACTTTATCACAGCAGGACTTCGGAGTGTTGGACGAGTAGGCGCTGAGCCCATGTGGGAGCAGTTGGCCGAGAGGCTCGAGTGGGAAGGGACAAAAAATCGACACTGAGCGAATCAGATATTGAATACAGCTGGTTGATGATCTTTCCAGATGAACATCTACCCCACTTGATCTACGAAAGCTTCAGCGGAATCACGCCTCTTCTGTATCGTTTGTGCAACAGGCTAAGCGTACTAGAAAACATCAGAGAAACAAGCATGAGCGCTGCAGCATGTACCATGAATATGAACAAGTACACCGGAAGCCTGAAACACGATGCCAAAGCGTCTTGCATGGCGTAGATTTCTACCAACACAAGTCAAGAACAAGGGTATAAATGTACCATCTTGTCGCACTAAGGAGCTTGATGACTCCAACTGTGAGCTGGTTAATATAACGTGTCTAGCGCATCGTATAGATCAACGTGTAAGTGTCCCCCAAAAGCCATGTAAACAGCTCAATTTCTGATCATCAACACGAACGCAGTCCAAACGCTAATCCGAAAGCCCCGACGCTGGGGTCATAATTTTTGGTAGAGGCCCGTTACACTGAGCCCCCACCAAACCGAAAATCTGAGTCCCGAGTATCTGGTTTGCGGATTCTTGACAACACACTACGCGTCGTCAACCGAACGAGAGGGGTAAACGCGTCAGCAACACCATCACCCAACACAGTATCACCAGGCTTTCCAAAGGGAAAGGATCATATTCATCACTTCCATTGTATCCATCTCTTACTAACTAAACCAGTAAAGACCACGCAAATCAAAATTGTCAACGCCAAAGTCCGGCGGACGGATATCGTGTGTCAAAGCATGTACAAACAGGCATTTACCTTGTGCCATGTCAGGCTGGAAAGTGTCAACGCGTTGAAAAAAATAAAAAATAGGGCTGAGATCCGCAATCGCAGTCTGGGTATCGTGGTCGCGAACTTGAATGCTTCATGAGGGGTATACGCGAATCGCTGGCTTGGAAACACGCGGAATAAGACGGCAGGACGAACGAGGCAAAACAAACAATACAGACAACCATGGAAAAACGAACCGGGGCTCTGGAGGACGGCGGAGTCGTACAACGTTCCTCAGGCTACCCTTCAAATTTCAGGGAGAGGGATGCAGCGCGTCTCCGGCGGTACGCAGAACGGCATTCTGGCGGCGCTGGAGCTATTCGGCCTTTTCATCAGCCTCGAACGGCGCGAAGTCGAAAAACTGCGCAAATCCATACCGCGCGCCGACATCCGCGAAATCGGCATAGGGCCCCTCGAGGGCTTCATCCACAGGGGGCGCCACAAAGTCGCCCAGATCCGGCTGCAAACCGGCCATCGGCACCCACGCGCTGTTGGGGAGGGGGAGAATCTGGTCGGGCGGAGACTCCGACTGGGAGTCGGGGCCCCATTGAAGCCCTGGGGGAGTGACCTGGAGGTCATCCACGACCTCGCCGAAATCAACAAGACCCAGCGCCGGGTCGATGGGAGGGATCCAAGGCGTGAACATCGCCTGGGTGAAGTCCTGTGCTGGATCCGGGTAGTATCCAGACACGTCTTGCATGGGCATTGCCGCATGCATGGTGGAGCCTGGATAGGATCCAGGCGCGGAGGCGGCAGCCAAAAATGCCTGTCCGGCAGCTGTGGGGTCTGCACTACCCCAAGGCATTTGGCAGGAACCCATCGCAGGAGCGACGGGAGGGATTCCAATCTGAACGGCGGCAGCGTCCCAGTACCGACCTTCGCCGTGGAGGTCCCCAACCGACCCAGCCATGGTCTGCTGGGTGGGGAAAGCAGGAACGGCGCCCTGCATCTGTTGGGCTGCCCCCGAAACCTGGAACCAGTCGTGCTGGAGCGGTTCAGCAGGCACTAGCGCCTGCCACTGCTGCTGCTGCTGCTGGAATCCCCCAAACCCCCCCTGCGTCACCACCTGACCCGGATACGGCGCCACGTACCCTCCAACACGCTGCGGCGCAGGCGCAGGCACCCGAACCGACTTTCCGCGCGAACCCCTCCGCGCCTGCTGAACAGCTAGTTCACGTGCCCGCTTGTCCGCCTTATGCTTCGCCATCCGCTCTTCATAGAACCGCCCTCCTGGCAGGGGCTCAAACTCGCCAGGCTTCTTCCTCACTTTCTTCTCCACGGGCGCCACGGGCGCCATGGGCGGCGCGGCGTGCTGCTCCCGCTGCGCGAAGGCGGGTACACGCGCGTGGCTGGCCTGAGCGCGGCGAGCTGATGCTGGGGCTAGGGGGGCAAGGGCCCGGGGGTGGCGGTAGGTAGGGGACATGGTGGCTGTGGTGATGTGTGGGCTGGTGATTGGGAGTTGGTTGGAGGAGGTGGAGGACTACAGTGTACTGGACTGTAGTTGAGTCGAGTCCGGTTAAGGCGCTGGAGTGCGGTGTGTGGGTTGTGGAGAAGCTTTTGGAATGTGAAATGTCGTTGGGAGGTTCTCGTGGTGGTATGCAGTGCTAGTTTGCAAAGCAAAGTGTAAAGTGTGAGTGTAAAACCTCTCAAAGTAGTAGCGCAGATGCGACAGTACACACACCACACAGCCCAGAACAACCCCCCTTATATACTCCCCCAAATCCATAAAACCCACGTACAAAGAATCAATAAACGACAGACAGAGACCTACATCCGCCCAACCACGGTACGCAAAGGCGGTAACAACTCCATTGCTCCAATGCAACAGCGGTTCGAGGAATCTGCCACGTCTTCAACCAGGGAAAGGGGCGCGATTGGGATGCTGAGGTGCTGGACCGTTGATACAGGGACGCGCGGCGGAGAGGTTGCTGGGTGAGATCCGTTGGTAAGGTGAGGTGAAAAAAGGACGGCAAGAGATGCTGGTGTGGACGCGTGGCGGGTGAGTGAGGTGTGGGTGGATGGAAAGGGAAGGAAGGGAAAAGAGGACGGGGAGAGATGGTGGTGGATGGAGAGGGAAGAAGACGGTCGGAAATAGTGATATCGATGGTGGATGTGGAAAATCATCAATTGGGTGCCGTTTCTTGGATCGGTGGCCTTGTTGCTGTGCAACCTGTTCGTACAATACTTCTCGAAGATACTATAACCCGCAACGCCGTACCCAGCGCTTCCTATCAAGAATTGCAATCGCGGTCGCCGTCCTGCGATGGGGGACCGGAAAGGGCCTCGCTTCCCATGACCATTGTGTGTGTTTTCTGCTCTTTCTGCATGGCAGCGCGCCAACGGCGGGTACTGCTCGCTTATACGTAGCCTGCCAGAGTCGTATCAGCGGCCGCCCATACCTATCTATTGTGCACCAAGGTAGGATTTATAAAATACCTTTCCTTGCGCCCTGGAAGAAGAAGCGGACAACTGCAACCTGCAGACCCGCCATGACGACCATCAGGCCGCCCTCCATCAAGCTGAAGTTGAAGATGCGCTTCTCGGTGCTCTTGACGGTGCTGAAGTTGCGGTTCTCACGTGTGCGGAAGTACTTTTGGTTGCGCGAGATTGTGGAGAGTTGGGCGGAAAGCTTCAGGAGGGATTCTTCAAGGACGGTCGTCTGTTCTGGCGATGACCCTTGTTTGGAGGGGATGGCAGCGCGGGGAGTCTCGTTCTCGACCTGAAGGGTGTCAGTACCACTGCATTGGGAGCTTTCAGGGTGCAGTCGCGAGCACGCACAGCAATTTCAAAGTCAACCAGCTTCTCGGCGAATGTGCTCATCTCGTTGTTGAAGCAGAACTCGTACTCGCCAACCTCGTTGGCTGTGAAGACGAAGTCGCCCTGTCGCTCCTTGGTGCCATCGAGGATGACCTTCTGGCTTCCGCCATTGACTGAAGGGCCCACAACCGAGTAATCAATATCGAACGAGCCACCGGACTGTACGGCGAAGTAGAATGCAACCTTGGTTGTCTTGTGCTCCACGTGCGCGTAGAAGCAGGCCTTCTCGTGTGCATCCAGACGGTAGGTGAGGGCGGTCGCGTATACGGCGGTGCAGTACGCCAGGAGGAGGCTGGCAATCGTGGCGAAGGACCGCATCGTGGCCGTAGGTATGGAACGACTTCGTTGGTGTTGCTGTCGCTGTTGTTGTATTGGGTTAGTAACACTTGTCGACAACGAATGTCGGAGTTTCCTCAGCCGTTTCGCCGCTGCAGGGGAGGAGAAGCGCGGGGATGTCTGACCAATCAGAAGCATCTGCGGCCGACCATGGACATGAGCTGTCGAATGTAAGTCTACATCTGATGTACCTATGCAGGACCCGCACGACACATACATGTCTAGTTGAATGCTTAAGGATATTTGACATGTTATTCCAACCTAGTCTACAGTCCCAATCACCATACGCATCCAAGCGCCGTCTTGGACAGCCCGTAGTGCGACCAGTTTTGCTCATACAGCAGACCTTTCAGGCTTCCAGTGCGCCATCAATGTGTCGCGTCCATACGCATAAACAGCCGTCTCCGCCACAGTAACGATAATAACGCCCCTTTGCAATAGTGATGCCCTTTCATACATGCAACGCAAATCACGGCTGGTGTGTGCTACACACACTAGTGTGTTGTGGATTAACGGATGAAAATCGAGTCCGACTTCCCCCAGAAGCTCCTGCTTTTGTTCGGATGGTCCAGTCCAAGGGAATGGTCGTCAGCTACTGTGTCCCACAGTATCTCATCTGACAATTTGTTAGCATGTGTACCTGACCAGCGCTGACCAGAAGGCTTACCATCATCCTCGATATATGTGGGCTTGGAATATTGCGCTCTAGGCACCTTGGCAAACTTGATCTTATCGAGCTGCTTCCCCTTGATCTTCGTCAGATCTGACAGGCGCTGCTTGGTCTCGCTGAATAGCTCTCCTTCCTTGAGGGCAAACTGGAAGGGAATGCCGTGGGCTTTGGTGTGGTCTTTATCGAAGTGGAATACCGAGATCCTGCGCGGCGCATCGATTTCCGGGACAGGCATTGCGTATATCTGCGAGTACTCGGTGAGAGCCGTGATCTGGAGCTCCGCCGCCAGTTGCTTGGAAAACCGGTGCATAGAAACTTCCCATAATTGGACCTTGTTCATTAGCTCGTCGCTTATGTTGACCTTGCGTTGCAGTTCGTCCAACAAGTCAGCCACCTGGGCACTCTTTGGAATCATTAAAGTGACCTCCTCCTGAATGGTATTAGCATTGTACATGGTGGATAGAGTTTCAGACAGTACCTCTTTTTGAAGACCTTCCGGCAACCAGGTGAGCCTCACGGGCTTCCTCTGCTCGAGCTCTTTGAGACTCATCTCGAGCTTTTCGTAAAACAAGGCATCTGGTCGCTGGCCTGAAGCTTGCGCGTAGCTGTACGGTCCGGGGAACATGATGTTGTTCAATGTGTGGCTAGCATTGTACTTGACAGGCTGCTTAGGCTTGCCAGCCGTGCTGACCGTCGTGAATCGGAGATGAGTTGGGTCCGCCTGGAGATATTCGGCAACCTTGGCAGCCATTTGATCGTACGACATCTTTTTGCTCAAGGTCAGAGAGAAGGAAGGCAACTCGACACCCTCTGGCTGAGATCTTGGAACGAATTCGACGTTGATCCTGTTCAGGAGGAACTCGTAAAAGTCCTTAGCGTCGACGTATCCTCCTGTTGACTTGATCTGCTCGGTTTCTTTCTCGGTCAGCGTCCGTTGGACCGTGACAATATCGCCATCTTGGAGTTCCGATTGCGCGAGTGTTGTCTTGGGCTTCATCCCTTCGATCATGCTCATTTTGATTTCTTCCGACAACTTCATTGGGGTACCAGCAGGCCAGCCGAGAATGGTGCAGATGGCCGGAAATAGGTCGGATACCTTGTCTTGATATGCAGCGTAGAAGGTGGTGATACCAAACAGGCTCTGAGTCTTGATGTCGAAGTGCTTCAAGAATAGCATGATAGGTTTGTCGTTAGCAGCCTTCAGCTCCAGAAGCTTGTCGTCGAACGCAGGTGCGCCGTCAGCATCACGCTGCACAGCCTTCTCCATCCACAGCCTGAATGTCGACTGTTTAGTACCGTGCTTGGCTGACGCTTCCTCTACCGTCATGTCGGGGAATTCTAGAGGCGTGTCTGGGCGGATGGTGCCGTTTTGGCGGTTCACCATGGACCATGGCCGCAGCATGTCGCCATCAATACCAAGATCCTTACCTACCAGCACGTTGAATTGGGCCATGGTCATTGTACGGAGGACGCGGTACACCTTAGGGTTGGCAGCTGTCTCTGAGTCGCCCTTCCATGGGACAATGTCGAATCCTTGATAGACCTTGAAGTTCTCCTCGGACGCAACGGCAATATCCATGTACAAATGCGCCTCCTCGCGCTCCTTCTTCTTCTTTTCAAAAGCGGCGTGCTCCTCAGCAATACGCTCTGCTAGATGCTTCGGTGGTGCTACGCTTGCGGAGTCTGGGAGTATGCTGTCGATTCTGCTTTCGCGGATGTAGACCAACATGTATGCACTCATGGATCGCTTGGAAGACCAGGTTCTGGTGTAAGGGTTTCGTTGGCCGGCATTGCCGTTTGGCACCTGGGCGTAGTCGCCGCCGAAATTCTCTTCCAGCGCTTCACGCTGTGTTGCACGTGTTACGCGATCGTCGTCAAACTTGTAGTAGTGTCCGTCCTTTGTGGGTTTGATGAAGGCGTAGTAATGGCCAGCGTTGAGGTCGCCGCTGTGCACCAGGACGCTGTGCAGACGGTAGACGTACGGCTCTGATCGATCGGCGCCCTCAGACAGATATGGCGATGCGTCCCAAACCTCTGGGAACTCGTAACGGTCGTTGACCTTCATCATGGCATCGCGTTGAAAATCGTACTCGAAGCGCTTGAGCTGGAGGTGCAGGACCGGCGGGAAGCTCTCAAAAATGACTCCCTTCTTGGCGTCCTGCAGACCGAATCCTTCGGCGAAGTACTTGTTCTCGCCGTCCATGGTTTCGACCTGCACGTAATCCTTGAAGCTGTCGTCCAGGTTCTTGTTTCCGCTGACGTTGAGCTGGATATCCCAGTAGTCCTCTATCCGAGACGACTCGTAGTCCACGTTGATGCAGGAAATGTACGTCTTCATCTTACCCACAAACATTCTCTCCAGGGCACCCTCGGCTATCGATCCTTTCATTTTGGCGTCGAGGTTGTCCATCAGAACACGAGACAGCTCCTGCACATCCTGCTGCTCGAAGATTTGTTTCGAGTCCCAACCGAATGAGTGTGTCAGACCCGTAGTGCTGACAGCGTTGTTCGTGTTTTGCAGCAGATAAAAGAGGCGTTGCAAGGCGTACGAGCTACCCTTGTCGTCTTCGTCGGTGGGGATCTGGTAGACGGCCTGGCGGAAGGCGTTTGTGAAGTAGAGCGACTGCAGCAGCGAATTCAGGTAGCAGGTTGCGCCTTGGTTCTTCAGACCGACCATGCCGGTCTCTTTCTTGGAGTCATAACTGGAGTAGAAGTTAGATCGCAGGTCGTTACACAAAGCAAAGGCCAGACATACTTCAAAAAGTTGTGCCAGAGCACACCGGTAGGGTCTTTAAGCACCCGAACGTAGGCTGTAACGTTGGCAGTGTTGCCTTCGACCATTGGACGCCCCCGGTCGTCCCAGCTGTTGGCAAAGAGTCTGCGCAATTCGGCAAAGCGTGTGAAGCCCCAGTCGCCCTCGTCGGCGGTGAAGCGGTGGTGTGCGGTGTGTGTGATGAACATGGTAGGGTCGTTTGGGTTCCAGAGGACGAGCATAAACTGCACGCATGCGTACCAGTCTTCGGGCATCTGTTTGTCTTCATACGCCTGCTCAAGGTAGAAGGACGCAAACTCGACGTTGTTACCGTAGGGGAAGAACAGAATGCGCCAGGGCTGACCGCCGCAGTCGAAGACGGGGCCATGCTCCTTTTTGGTGAGGGTCCTCCAGTCTTTGATCTCCCACGTGTGGTGTGTCTCGGCCTCGACGTCCTGGTCGGGCAGCTCAGGCAGGTGCTTCTTCATGAAGGCGTCGTACTCGTCGGCGCGGGGCTCAGGGTCGGCGTCGGCGTCGAGGTCGTCCATCTGGTCGTCCGAGTCGGCGGGGGTGATGATGGCGACGTCGCCCTGCTTCTCGTCGTACTCGTGGTCGACGAGCATGTCGCTGCCGGTCTGGCGCATGGTTAGCGGTGCGTGGAAGGCCATGTTGCTGCATGTGCGTGCTGGGCGCAGCTGGATTCGAGGCGCTGGCATGTAGACGCTGTGGGCGGGGAACAGGCCAAAAGCTACGAGCCAGAAACACCAGGCTGCAGGTTGCAGGCTGGAAGCTGGTTGTCTGGTCCCAGCAACACATGCGCAGGCGCAAAGCTTACCTGATCCATGGCGGTTTCGGTAGCAGCGGGTGCTGGCGGGGCAGAGGCACAAAGGGAAGCAGCGAGCAGGATCCCAAGGCTTCACTGAACAGGGCAGCGACGCTGTGCGCTCAACGCAGAAAAGTCGGGGCGAGGAAAGCTGCGCGCCAGTCGCTGGAAGCAAAGAGGATACAGAAGGGCGGTCGCAGCAGGCAGCTCGATGCTAAGGATTAGATGCGTGCCTCGCTAAAAGGTGGCGGCGACAATGACAATGACGGCCGGAGCAAAGGTTGGCCGCACTGCACTCTCACACGGCAAAGGGGGAAAGTGTGAATGCTCGAGGTACGGGCGCACAAGAGCTGCGGTTGTGGAGGAGAGCTCGAGGACGTCGGCAGCCTACATGGCTCGCCTGCAGTGAACATCTTGCTCTTGGCGCGCTGTTCCACAAGGCCGCGGTCCGCAGACGTCATGCTTGTCCAGTCCTGTGAAGCGCGCCGCGAGACCTGACACCAACAACGGCCGAGTGCCACAAACAGCAGAGCAGACGCGCCTGGTATCCACAAACAGAAAAACACACAGTCTTTTAGTCTTCTGGCGCTCACAGCAGCCTCTTGTGTGACTGAAAAAGTGACGGTGCGGTGGTCGGACCCTCGAATCCGGGCCTGGTGGTGCGTCATGGTGCGCTGGTTCGCGAAGCATTTCGAGGCTTTGTTGTCCCCCACACACGCACACATCGAAGCTTCCACCGCCATGTATGCATCTAGAAGAAGCCTGAGTGCATGTGCGCAGCGTTGCAAGTCTCTTTCTAGAGCTCCACGCCCCAGTCTGTGGTCCTCAGGACAGAGGAGAGCTGCTCATGCTGCCGCTGTAGCCCCCAAATGGAAGCCTTCATCAGCACTCGACGAGTAAGGCCACAGCACCACACACCTTGAGTCCGACTAACACCCTTTAGATGGGTGCAGCGTGAGGCGCGGCCCATCAGCCTCCGCCAATTGACCTTCTTTGGCAGGACCCTCACCGAGTCTCGTCTGCTGGACTCGGCCAACTACTGTCGACTCGAGCTGCCAACAAGGTAACAAACGTCCCGTGAATGCATGCGCGAGTGACATTTGCTGAGATGGTCAGACTGGCTCATCGTCTGCGTGATATCCAGACCCTGCCATACGTCGTCGTTGCGAACCCTCACCTCGCCCACGTCTACGAGTCGTATTTGCAGGCCTTCGAACGGTTCCGCCGCGTGCCCGAAATTAAGACCATCGAGGACAACGACCGCTACTGCAAAGTGCTCGAGGAGACGGTCAAGGAGCATGCGACCGTCATACCGCGACTAGCCATTGGCGTCCTGGAGGTGCGCAACCTCATGAAGCCTGATGAGACCGACAAGTTCATGACCACCATGCTGCGAGCGGTACGCACCCAAAGTCGATGCTAACAATTCATGGCTGACACCCACAGCGCATATCGCGACGAGTCATCGCAGAACAGCACCTCGCCCTCACAGAGACGTTTAGTTCGCCGTGGCACTTCCCCCACGCCCAGGCGCCCCAGGATCAGGAGGCAATCGGAGAGATCTTTCTACGTTGTAACGCCAAAGAGATCGTCGAGTCATGTGGCAAGACCACGCAAGAGCTGGTCAAGCGTGCCTACGGCGAGCACGTTGACATTCCTGAGATCAAAATCTACGGCCACCTGGATGCGACCTTTCCATACATCTTGAGCCACCTGGAATACATTATCGGCGAGTTGTTGCGCAACTCGATCCAGGCCGTCATCGAGCAGCGCAAATCAAAAGACGCAAAGCCACCGCCAATTGAAGTGCTCATCTGCGAAACGTCTCAGCATGTCATCATCAGAATCTCGGATCAAGGCGGCGGCATTCCAAACGACCTGCTTCCCTACTTGTGGAGTTTTAGCAAAGGCCCGCGTCGTGAGAAAAGGCTGCAGAATCTGGCGAGAGTACCGAAGCTGCTTGGGACGCTGCAAGAACTGCAAGTCGGCGATAAGTCGGCCTCTGAGCTGCAACAGAAGCACAGCATGAGATCAGACGGCGAGATTCATCGTGGCTCGCTGGCGTCTTTGACCTCCAGGGCGCCTGATCTCCGTCTGGGCATCGGTCTGCCCATGTCGAGGCTGTATGCTGGTCAGTAGGGAAGAACTCGTTGGCCGCACAGATCGCTGACTGCTATATCTAGAGTACTGGGCTGGCACGTTAGAGATCCACAGTCTCGAAGGCTATGGAGTGGATGCCTTTCTTCAGATCTCAAAGTTGGGCAACAAGAACGAACGACTCACCACACGTGCCTCGATGGATGCTATTTAGAAGGCACGACGAACATCCACCGTCGTTGCCGCTTACGAAAGCAACACCTGCTTGTATCATGAGTGCTAGCACTACGGGCAAAGACAAGCCTGAACATCACTCCAACTCCGAAGTCCAACACGTATTGCTCATCATCGATTATCGCATAATAAAGCATCAGCATAGCCATGCATATTGTAGGTTCTGTACAGAACAACTGATCGAAACACTGCTTACTGTTAGTTGTAGTCCACGGACTCTGGCAACCTCAGCCATGCGCACCCTTCGCCCCCTGAGCCTTCGCCGCGGGTTTTGGAGGAACAACGCCTTCGAGCATTGATCGGCCGTCAGACTATCAATGTCAACTTGCGCGGACTGTCTCGCGAGCATGCGGTCACTGTTTCAGACATCCTGACACCCAAGATACGGCGCTCACCTTTCAACGAAGAGGGTATGTTGTGCACCCCTTCGGTCTACCTTCTTAAATTCAACACAGTAGATCAGCTGACTTTTGACAGTTACTGCCAGCCATCTGGATCTGACTGAGTGTTGGAAAGGCTTGTCGCATTCTCAAGCAACGGAGCTTTTGATGTGGTATCAATTCTTGCACAAGTCCTTGCAATCTGAGGTGCGGGCTAGCTTGTACAATGACTTAGTCGAAGGCCTGTCACAAAGCGAAGGTCAGTGTTGTTAGCGAGCATGTCATTCGCCGCTCTGGAATCTTGCTTCTTTCGTTGCAGGATTAGACCAGAATCGAGAATGTGTAGCTGACATGCCACAGAAGCGATCGATGAGGTCTATCTCGTACCTCGCATGCTCGGATACCTCCACGGTCATCGTCACCGCGTAATCGATGTCAGCTTTATCGACCTTATAGACAGCATGATGGGCATGTTCCACGACCGCTTCCCTCACGCAGCGGCATCGACATCCTCCAATTGGTCTCACTTCTCTGGCGGTCTCTCGCTCTTTCTACAAAATCTCCTCCGCATTCAAGACTGCTTTTACGAGCTTCCTGATGGGCGCTGCTTACTCGTTGACTTCGAGTTCACTTATGCAGATTATATCCTGACGGCTATCGGCGATGTGACTTGGCACTTGCCCGACGTCCGGCTTCTGAACCTTTCCAGTAGCTGTTCCCCGGGCGAAGAATACCGCATCACCCCTTTCATGCTGAAGAAATTTCACAGCCCTGTCAGTTCATATGATAGTGACAACTACGTCGATGAGGTCAGCTACACGCTCCCAAAGTCGTCTCTGAGCTTTGCATGGGATTCGTTGAAGCATTGCTTCAAGACTGTTGTGCCGGACTTCGGCGATGTGAGTTCGATGCTCTGAATACCGTATGGGCTTCGCAGGGCTTTCCATCAGCTGACGCTTTATTAGAGAGGATCACACACGACCGAAACGGTGATGTGCGCCACAGCGACCACTCCATTCCCTGACCACGTACAGTTTGAACGGCAGTCGCGATGGAGCATCAAGCTTGGAATTACGCCTGCCAATACTGAACAGAAGTCTTCGATTATGAGCAACAATGAGAGTGTCAAGCGTGGCGACTTCAACATCAACCGGTCCAGCTCTTTACGATACGGCGTCCCTGGGGCTAGGGCTAGGGTAAGCACCGGAGGTCTTGACCACAATATCGTCCTCCACAAGATGTTCGGAAGCGAAACGGAGTTCCCGATCTTGCAAAAACGGAAAGTGTCGAGGCCCGGACCTGTTGGTGTAGGCCTCGATACCAAGCGTCGACGCCGCAATCTGGCCAACGGCGCTAAACGCGAGGCGTCACACCAGACACATAATCACGAGGATGACGACTCTAGTCAAACGGATCAGCGCTGTGGGAATGACAGTGCTTGTGCTGACGACGGCTGCTCAAACGCCGCCGGCCCTGAGCATACCTGGTGCCAGACTAGGACCGTTTCATCACCGAACGGTCACAAACAGCCGGAACAGCACGACAGTTCGACGTCATCGCCTGAGGTTGAGGTACTCAGTCTAATCAACTCTGCGTCAAACAGCACTGTCGAGAAGGCCTGTATTGGCTTCCAGCAACAGCAGATCATGCACAATTACCGGGAGTTTGCAGAGCGCAAACGCGACAAGGATGCTGGCATTATCAGTCCTGTCAGCGACGGCGAGCGCACAGCTTTTGAGAAGATTTTCCTGGAGGACGACGAACCGTGGTCGCCGGTGACTGAGGGAAGTGCTTTGGATCTAGACACGGTCATGGGCGAGATGTGACGGGGAGCTTGCCGTGTGAGGTGCCGGGTCTTGCTAGTACGTGTTGAGATGAGCTGGTCGAAGGCGTGATCGTCGTGAAGACACGAGGGTAGCGAGTAGGACGAATTGACTGAGCTATTGAATTAACGCACTTGCCCGTTTGCCATGTGCATTATATTCTTCCCACCACGTATAGGATATGACGTGGCCAACCTACTAGATCTCTACAGCGCTGCGTCTGCTTTTTATGCGAATGAACACCATGACACGAGTTGAGAAGTATATAACCTCCAACTCAGCCCACGACCTTCCTTCCACCACAACACTGTGAAGCTCATCTCTGTTATACATCTGAATTTAGCTTGGTATTGATACGTACCTTTGGAACTCGACTCGCTTTAGTGTCCTGGCATTGTTACAACACTGGAATCTCTGCGTCTTATTTGTTCGTCGGATTTGCATTGACGGCGATCTTAGGGGTTGGGGGATACATGTGACTTTGGCTTTGGATTTGGATTTGGATTTGGATTTGGATTTGGATTTCGACTTGACGCAACTTGACGCAACTCGACTCGACGCAACAAGACGCTACAAGACTAGCTTCCGGGATTCTGGTAAAGATACGGCTTTTTCGTGGAGTTTGCACTACAAAGCGCGTTGACCAACCAACTACCCAGGTATATTAATACAATGCCGTCGTCTCGCTTCGAGTCGAAGATTTTGCGCCCGGAAAGGGAAGAAGGGATGGAGAGGAGGTACCCGGGTGACTGGGATGGAGATTCCAATCGGGGTTCGGGGATGTGGGGTGGGGAGAAAGAGAAGGAGGAAACCCAGAGGCAGAGTCAAGTATCGGTACCACCCCGTGTCTGACCTGAGCGTCCGGACAATCACTTTGAGTATTTTTGGTGTGCGGATAGGGATTGTCACTGTACAAAGGACGAAAGGGATGGGGAAGAGGAAGAGAAGAAAGACAAGGATTCTGTACAGTTTCCCTCGGATCTGGAGAGGGAGAGTGGTGCCGTGCTTCAAGACGTCGTCGCCCCCTCAAAGTCTGGAGTCTATGTTGCGAGGCAGGTTAACATGCCTCCCCATGTCTGGCCTGAGCGTCCGGAAGATCATTTTGAGTACTTCTGGTGTCCGGATGGGGATTGTTGTTCTGATCACGGTGGTGGAAACGCTGAGAATAAGAACAGAGAAGAAGGTGAAGACAGGAACGAAGGCGGAGATGAAGATGGAGACGAAGATGGGGATGAAGATGAAGACGGAGACAAGATTCCAGATGACGAAATCGATAAAAGCGAATACGAGAAATACAAACATACAATCCCACCAAACCGGATCTTGAAAACGCAAACTATCTGTGTTGTATCTTCGCCTATCGCTGATGGTGACAATAACTCTACAACCGCCGCCGCCGCCGCCGCCTCCGCCGTCGAATGCAGATACTCCCCCACTCCTCCCACTGCACCTCGCTGTAGAGAGAAACGTACTGGAGTTGGTTGCAATCGGCAGTATGGGCTCGGTGCATCGTACCAACCCTATTGCGTGGATGAAGAGGATGAGCGGGGTGGAGGTATTGAAGATGAGGATAGTCAGGCAAAAGAGGAAGAGGAAGAGGAAGAGGAAGAGGGTGGAAGTTCCGAAGATGAGGACAAGAGAACCGACGAGGATGAGGATGTAGAAGAGCAAGAGCAAGAGAAGTACATACACGAACAGCACAGCGCGAACATCTTACACACGCCCATGCAGTGGCCCCGCGCCAAAGATGGCAAAAAGAAGGAAGCAAAGGCTGTGACTTTGTATCAAGAAACCCGGAGCTCGAGACTTGCTGACCCCGAGTCCTTCGATCCGAGGCTCCCCGCGCAAGGCGCATACGCGCAAGACCAGTCGCAGTTCGGCAATTTACAACAACGCCGCACGTCTGGCTCGCAGCGACGAGGATACGGACAGCTTTCTCGGCAGGAAACGCAGGATGTGGAACCAGTTAACCAGAATTGTCAGCATAACACGCTGGCTACTCATACCGCACAATCCGATAGACTGCTCCCCTCGCTAGTTCGTCAATATCGCTACGCAACCCCCTCGCACCCGTCTCAACTCTACCACACCTCCGACATCTCCATCCCAGCCCACCAGTCCCCGGACCTCACTTCTCCGCAAGAAAGGGTCGGGAATGAAGCCGACCCGCCAGTCCTCCGTCTCCCGCCGCCGCGAATTCGTGTTCCTCTGCCTCGAGAGCGTGCTGGTTATGTTCCGGGCGATGAGGGTATGCAGGTTATGGATTTGGATACCCAGCTATGGAGGATGTATGGACTTTATCTTGGGGAGGGGGGTGGTGATGATGATGGGGAGGAGGACGATGATGGGGAGGAAGATGGGGAGGACGACGAAGAAAACGAAGATGAGAAGCCACGCATCCCGGCCAGGAATCCAGCGAGGCGGTATCATATACGGCGGTGAAGTGCTGTGCAATGGTGTCTTGTACTACACTGCACACCATTGGTATTTTGAGAGAGGAGGTATGAAAATCGATAACGGAAAGAAAGAAGAGATGGAAAAGGAAAGAATCTGGAAAATTGGAAGAGCTGGGGAGATGTGATGGGAAAGGAATGTAGACAGACATAGACATGGACGTAAAAACAGACTCGAAACAGACAAAACATAGACATCAACTCTCTCCAACAACTCCCGCCCTCGACCCCCGCAGCACCCACACCCGCATCACTTCATCAATATACATCCCCCATCAACCCACCAAACTAAACCACCAAGCCCAGTCAGAGTTACACAATAGCAAGTAAAAACCCTAGCATCAAATCTCAACAACTCCTTCTTCTTCTTCTTCTTCTTCTTCTTCTTCTTCTTCTTCTTCTTCTTCTTATTCTTCTTCTTCTTCTTCTTCTTCTTCTTCTTCTTCTTCTTCTTAATAATATTAAAAGTATTATAGTACGAGTTGTTGGGG
>SAUA01000069.1:0-167373 GCA_004335185.1 Phoma sp. RAV-16-625 | reverse complement strand
GACGTAAGCCAAGGCTGGCAGAAGACGCCGTATATGGCCTCGAGCTCGCTTTGATCGCTCATTCTCCAATTAAAGACATTCCCTCCTCACAATCCATCGAAGCTAAAACATTAACACTGCACAGGAGATGACGTTACAGCATGGCTGGGCACACCTCTACTGCTCGGGAAACTTCGTCAACCCTGTCCAGCAAGTCAGCGTGCACCTCTTACTGTGAGCATGGCCGTCACGTTCTATACTGAACTTCTTTCCTGGCGCGCATAACAGCAGAACTTCTCGGGTATGGTGTAGGGTTGCACCTCCATGCAGGCGCGTAAGCGACTTACCTCATCCATTGTTGAAGCCCCAAAATTAATCTATCCCAATTGACACTTTCGCAGTGCCTGAGCGGGAGACAGTGATGCCAGTTAACGCCCAGTAGGCGAGGCTTGAGACGGACGGCTAAGGCCAACGCCAAGTAGAAAGGCACCCAGGGCACACAGGAAGGTCCGGACTCCAACAATAAGTTGCACATTCCTAATAGAACTCTTCCGCCCCTGTTTAATGACAATATTGACGCTTTCAACTTGAACGTCAATATCCATGGCGACACGGAAGCTGACCTGGACAACTAAGAATATACACACCAGTCTGCCAGCTCCCAAACATTGCATTCGATCAGCATTTGGTTCATAACCAACTTATCTGCCATGTCGACGCAATGTTCTGACCAGAATTCCGAAGCACGTCTTTGTCACCAGCAATACCCAGCCTCGTAAAACGGAATTCGTAGCATATGTCCACTCGAGTCTGCCTTGAGCGAAGGCTACCAATAACACAATGCAATACACCCAGATGCTATACAATTGGGTTAGTACGTCCTGCCTTTTCACATAGCATCCGTGGTAGTAATTGTAGTAATAGTCACGAGAGTCACCGATCCGCAGCCTCAACACAAACTCACTACAAAAGGATTTCTTTACGCAAAGGGGCACTCTTCAGATAGACTGATTTGTTATCTCACAACTTGGAATTGACCAATCTAGCTTAGAGGTTGAGGTAGAAGTAAAGGCAAGGAAAAGAGAACTTTTACCCTGCAGTTACTAACTACGAACTAGAAGTTACACATGTCGCACAGCAAGCTCCTGAGCCTTCGGCCATACCCGAGCAGCAATCGCTAATAGGAATGTAGGTGCAGCCTTCCAGGCCCAATACTCCGCAGACATCAGTTCCATCTGCCGTGCACTGTTTCCCGAGTGTCAGCTCCTGCATCAGCAAGATGCTTTCGACATAGCCGACGTAAAAGGCTAAGGTCCGCCTCTGCTTCGATGACTTGAAGACTGCGCTCTTTAGTAGTCTTTCCCGTAGATGGGTGTGCCATTGCGACACCTGCAGTAAAAAGTACTAGGGTCGTAGAGATTTTCATAGTGATGTAAGGTTTGGTAATTCGTATGTCAATAGGATGGATAGTAGTAATAGCGACTGTCTGCGGGAGTAACTCAGGCTGTTTGTATATTCCTCTCCGGTGTTGACTCGGTTGTTCCTCATTATCGTTGTACGAAGCGCTGGCTCATTGCACTGCTTGGGCAAGGTCACAGCTCTCTCTAGTGACGTGTACTGTCTGCGAATGATCACTTGGCCTGATCATTACGTACTTTGTCTAGACCGGATATTGCTGTCAAGACTGCCAGACCTTTGTCGGCTCGAGAGGGGACGGCAGTGTGTTCATCAACCGTTCTATGGGGAAAAAGTGGTGATTGAAATTGCCGGCCCGAGAGGATACAACTGTGTGTTTATGACTTATTCGGGGAGGAAGGATCTGGTCCTCGCACATCCCTCACAAGATGCTCCGGTTTCCTTTATCTACCAAGTGACCAACTGTCCGTTCACGCGCCGTGTGGGGTCGCACTAACCACGGGCGCCGCCGCAGTTCAGTTACAAACCCCAGAAAGGCAAGGCTAGATCGTGCAGTCATCTAATATGTCCAAGGTATTGGGAGAGACACTGCGTTTGCGTTTGTAGAAGTGGACTGCAGACGCCTGTCCCTAGGCGATACCAATGGAGAAGAATCGGCGCAGACGCGAGTTCAGCGGCTCAAAATTGCTCCCAAAGCCGAATTGCTTACGCGCCGTCTCGATCTCAGGAATGAGGAGTCCGCTCTGTAGTCCGTGGAAAAGACCGTCACTGGATTCGGCCGGCTCGAGTACGCATGCAACGTAGCCGTGATTGGGCTGGAAAATATGCCCATTCGAGATATGATGCTGTAGGGTTTTGATAGGATCATGCCGATCAATTCATACAGGGTCAGTAGAATCAACTTCACGTATCTCGAATAAACCAATCTGCTAATTCACCATTTTCACATAGACTTTTCTCTGCCATCGCGCCCAGATCCGACAGATGCCCAAGCAAGAACCAGGCTCCGGAGGAATGCGGGGAAACGTTATGTCTGGGTTCATCTCTTCCGGTTTTAGATGCTTCGTCTGGGCTTTCGGCTCACTGCAGTACGAAGCATGCCATCGTCGCCACGGTTCAAACGAACAAGTTGTACTGCAAGAGACGCCCCTGAAGGTAGAGCATCCGGCCCCACAACGGTATCGAGCTCTTGTTGTGTTTTTTCGGTGCTTCTAGAAAAAGCAGCATTGCCTTGAAAAAGCTCTGCAGTGTGTATATTGAAGTATCGGCACTAGCTTCAAAAGAGACGCGGCAATGTATGCAGCCGCGTGGTTTGCAAGAAGTTCACTATCTATGGTCCCTTTCCATCTCTTCTGAGAAGCGGCAATTTCGCGAGCGAAGCAGATTAGAGAACCCTTCGTTACCTTGTTGTAATACTTGTAGATCACAGCACACTCGCTTTCGCAAGCATGAAGTGCCTCCCGAGCGAGAGTGTTCCGCCGGTGGAGAATGATTTCAAGTGTAGGCCTTATTGCAAGAAGTATGACCAGAAGCTGAGATTTTCCAACAATGCTACAGCCATGGCTGTTTTGCAAAGTCCACATATCGTATTTCACGTCTGAACCTACCTGCGCGAATGTAATCCCTCATGGTCGCGGTGTAGCTCCTGCTGGTCACCCGATTCAGGCAATAAACTCCAATAGAGCTGTCGACATGCCGAATTCTTTACCGCAAGTTTTGTTGCATCCGCACAAAATTCGCTTAAACGCGGTATGCCCAGGATGGGCCAATGGTGCAAGCGACAAGGCTCTACCAAGCTCCAATGGATGAGAAAATTATGATGCAGTAAGCTTTTTAATCGATATACGTGATATAGCAAGCATTGCAGTTCATGGTTGGGGGGAATGCAAAGGCGATACATGGTGTGGTCTTACCAGTAGATGCCGGACGATGCTTAGTGCACAACTGAAAGGCTGCACAACAGCATGCGCTAGAAGTCTAAGACTAACCAGCAATGGATAGAGCTAGTTCCAGAAGCTGTACGGAGGTGGCAACAAGGAGTTGTGATGGCCTAATGTTGGAGGCCTCTTGGGCATACGGTATGGAATATCCATGTAACACATCAGTTCAGAAAGATTTGGAAATACAAAGTCTTGTTCGATCTGGTCTCTTCTAATCATGTGTGTCTCCCGAGAAGGACGGTAGATTCTGCCAACCTGCTATATCGATTGGGTCATCAAGCCCAGAGAACATGGCGAGGAGATCCGCATCTACGAACTCACCCACAGGTGATCCAGCCCGCTGATAAGCGGATGGATTCGTCATGACTGGGAAATGAAACGGTATACATTTCAATTTTGAGGCAAATCTTGATCCTCTTTTCTCAAAAACCCAAGAAAATAGCCGGAGCACTTTTCTGATTTCCGGCCATCTGTGTTCGACTAGTGTAAGGTATGAGATGCTATTGAGCACTGCTTCCTCGCAAATGACCTTCTCAGGGATAGAAATACTCATTACACTCAGCAGTTCAACCGAAAAAGCGATGTTCATAGCGACCGCAAAGGACCTGTAGAGATTGAGACGTTAGCAAACATCACGCGTATGTGATCGAGATGATTTACATTGCAAGCGGCATATACTCGCATAATCTGTGCAACGCAGCTCTTCGAACTGACAGGTCGAAATCAAGAATGGCATTGCAGAAATGAGAACGTGCTCTACTATCGTCCTCACCAGCAAGAGTTACATTCTTCCAAAGAGCGCGTCGAATCTGACACTCAAATGTCGCATGACACGCAAGAGGAATCAACGTCCATAACCCTTCGGTAGACCAGCAAGTAATAGATTCCGGCCAAAGGAGTGTTGGAAAGTTACGCCGCCACGCCAGCATCGAGTCCATTGCTTGTTGGATGTGGGTTCGATCCACCTTGCAAGGGTTCCCAGACAGAATCGACAAGTAGGTTCTTTTTTTTATCAAAGCGAGGTCGAACATCTGGAGTACAAAATGGGCATGGCGGGAATCAGTACGAGGTAAGATATCTCGAAGGTCTGGAGGGGTCAGTGTTAAATCCTCGGACAATTCATCTTCGGTCAGATCAGGTATGTCGTAGTGTAATGGAATTTGTGAGCTGTTAACTTGACCCAGAGTAGCTAGTGTTACGTCCCGGGTCTTAACAGTCAGTGGCCCTTCATGCGCTGTGGTTTGCTTTGCTAGGTACCAGTATCACGCACCAAATCCTCTTGAAGAGTTTGTAGGATCGAGGCTCAATCTCTCTCTGGAGATCTCTAGGAGCTATGTTAATATTGCAACTCCCTTACTCAGGATAGCAAAAGTGATTCCTACCTTTGATGCATTCCCATGTTTGTTGCAATGCGAAGCGCATTTGAAAACCAGTAACGATGGTCTTTGTTGCAACGAGGCGGTATGTAGGAAAACCCAAGTAGGAGACATCCCTGGAGCAGGTCTAGTTGGTCTTTCTCACAATTAAAGCTGTATAACAACGACGCACGACCAGAGAATATTTCCCGAGCTTCTTGGTGTGTCGCGCAGCCGGCGCGATGAATGGAATGATCGTCAACAAACGAGGTGCTGTGCGATAGAAGCGCCTGCATCACGAACGAAGAATGCTGTTGTTTACGGTATCGCATGAGGAAGTCGCACCGGTCCAATATGGGTGCGTATGGAAACGCATACATGAAGTATGCACGCAGGAACTCGTTACTATCATTCGTGTCTTAGCATAGGGGACCTTGCAGTGGTGGGACGAACACTGTACCAGATGCTGAACGGAGGCAGAGTAAAAGCATTCTTGTTCAATAGGCATGTAGTGTCGTCGTCATCAAGACCCGACATCTCGTAATCCAGCCGCGTAAGTGGAGTCCCCGCTGTATTGTTGGGTAAAGAACAATATGTGTGCACAGCGTGATTGACCTCGTGCTGACCTGAGATGACTTGGCCTATGATACTGACAAAACCTAGGCAATGCTGATACTCCAAGGTGCTGAAGCCCTCTCTCGCAGTCGATGTGACAAGCTTGCTTTGGCGAGGCGTCGTGGCGAGTGCGCATGCCACTTGTAGTACATCGTCGTCAGTATCTACGATCTCTTCCATATTATCGCGCTGTGTGGCAGCTGGGCTTTCATATTGCGCGTTTTCCGATAATTGAGGCTGGTCCAGTGAGGTCGTGTTCCGCAGGGTGTTCGATTGACGTTTGGTCCGGCGACAAATTTTGCGACGACCGTTTTAGCACAGCGAGGTCTTGTCGCAATAGTAATCATCGATGTCTGCTCTCCACTTATTTTCGCTTTACTCGGGGTGGCATAACACAATCGCTAGCTCTACCATTCTCGACACAACGGGAACAGGGTACAGTCAGGAACAAATCGCAGCGCATCTTCCGCTCACGGCATGGCAAACATGCTGCGCCTCTCATGTTCTTCAACTGTGGGCCTCCAATTGGTTTGTCCATGAAGACAAAAGATTCCGGGTAGAGAAACGCAAATGGAGCGGCACTGAAAATGAGAGCAACAACGTTGACAGAAGCTGCCAATGTCTAGCTTCCCCATGGAGTATGATCAGCTTGGGGTACACCCAAACGGTCACATTTCGGTGTACTACAAGCCGGATCTCCTAATATCCGTTATCCGTTATCCGATATAAATCGTTGTACGCCGGTATCTAGGGGTATGCGCTACAGGAAGAGAAGACATTCTCATGTTTGGCTGATGATGTGCACTATCATACACCCTGATTCGATCAATCGTTCACTGATTACTGACGTAGTTATGTGAGACAGTCTCCTCACAGTCATTGGAATCTAATAGAAAAATATCTCAATGCTGCGGATTGTGATGGGGCTTGATCTACCCTCTGGGAAGCCGGCTCGGCCCGAGCATTAGGAGCAGAATACGTATTACAATGCCGCCCAGGTTGCATCCCTGTGGACTTACGCATGTACTATGGTAAGCGCAATTTATTCTACAGGGAAGGTGCCTGAACGCAGTTTTCCACTTCATTGGTGCTTGGCGATATACGCACCCGCCCAAATTCGGAACGTTGATTCATTAACACAGACTATAAACACAGGCAGATAAATAATTGGATAGCTTTTAATAGTTGTTACGTTTTGCCCTACATGCTGTCACCTAATCTGTCACTTTCACTGTTAATATAGCTAGTCAGTTAGGATCTCTTGTTTATCTATGACGTATTCATGATTGTACTTGTCCGAGTCTGTGGGGTGTGCGTACATATCGCTGGGCATTACGAACATTCTACGTCTGAAGCTTCAAACAAAGGCATCAACTTGCGGTTCTCGATGCTGCAGCATGGGCCCGAAAGGAACAGGCGACTTCGAACTTCCTGTGACTTTTGTATTCAGTCCGAAGCTAGATGCAGTAAAGACAAACCATCATGTCGTCGTTGCATCAGAAAGGGCCACCCATATGTTTACGGCGCTGCTCGTCGCGCGGATCGACCAAGGAAAAGCTCTCAGGCAACCGATAGAGGCCTGGGAGTAGGCGGTCAATGTAGAGAACCCGAGCCATAGAGCCCTCCAGATTGGGCAATTCCAACACCGGCTTGCCTGTGTCAGCAACACTCAAGCAGCTTCTAGAGTTCGAGTTGACAGATTTTCCAATGCAAAACCAGTCAAAATGGAAAGAATATCGGGCTTGCAATATTGGCCGGACGAGTTTGTACATCATCAGATTTTGAGAACTATCGCACTATGCTCTACCCATTGCCGCTACAAGTTCCTTATCTCGTTCTCTGACTCTATTTGCTCATTGCGCTTCTGATTCTTACCCGGCTTGCAGAAGCACCGCAAGTTGACTCGCTGGAAAATCGCGACACCGCCGTTAATCCATTAGGGATCAAAATTCCTGGCAATGAACATACGTTAGTAGTCTAGCAGCAATATTATGCGAGAACAGTTGCAAGTAGAGAACGAATCACTCACTTCGTACCATCAAGGGACAAGTCGTAGCATCGAAACAGGGTTGCGAATGCGAAGTAAGGTTCGCACCATGCAAGCCTGTGACCCAAAGTATTAATAACAAATCATTGTGATCTGAGTACCGCAGAAACTTATTTAATGTCTAGACAGCTACGAAGGCCCTTGAAAAATGGAACGAAGTACTCGTCAAGCGGCCGCGTCTTTGACGAGCATCAGCGCATGTTTATTGGCAGCACGTTGCGACTGGTTGCGACAAGGACTGACATTGCTAGGTGTGAGTTTGCCAGCAACCCAGCCGTTTCGGGGAGGTAACATGCGCAGAACCTCAGATGTTGCAGTCGGTGAACTTCGTAAGGAGTCTCTGATTATTGCAGTCTGTGGAGATTATTTTGATAATAGATGAAGATAGCCGGTGATGTTACTCACTGAATAAGGAAAATTTTCGAGAATCTTGGAGGGAGGACAGTCCTTTAGATTCGGCCAGACTTCCCTGAGCTCTGCTTTCAGACGCTGACATTTTTCTGCATTGCGCAGTAGCCGATATGTCCCTATCGTCATCGTTGTGCCTGTGGTGTCTGTATTCGTAATGAAGAGGGCAATCGCCTCTTCGATCAGACTTTCACGAGATAGGAAGGGGCACCCATTACAATTTTCTGGTTTGAGAAGTTGGTTCGGCAAGTGAGCGATAGATGGTTGGATATCGATGCTCGTTGGGCTCTTCGAGCTGCGTAGTGATGCAGTCGATCTGCTTAGCGAATGTCTGCGCACCATAAGTAAATAGCTTGAGACAGAACTGTTGCTATATACTTTTCACAGTTTGGCGAACGCGATGCTCTAAGTCAATAGCCTCAGTAGAAACGATTGCGGGAACCTTAAAATTGTCTTGCGTATAAGAGCAAAATAACTTCCTCTCCATGCAGCTGGACGTTATGGCCAGGGTTCAACTAAAACAGTCCTGGACGAAGCCATGTCATCATACAGTTCGTCCGTCAAGGCTATCATACAAGCTCGCAAGGGTCGTGTCTTGGGTCTCACGTCTGGCAAGCTGGCCAATGCACTTCTAGTGGACATGACCAACACTCCAGGTTATCGAAGAACTGAATTTGCTGTCAAAGAAGTACGTATGGTAAAGGACCTTTGCAAGGCTGCATCTTGCGAAGTCATCATATCACCGCGACAAAAAGCTAACGTTATGTCTCACTTGCCAAGCTGCAACATATTTCGTTTCGCGGGCCATGGTTCTACTGACATGGTGGATCCTTCGCGAAGCTCTCTCTCTTGCTCAACTATTGCGAAAAGAATCCTCTAACAGTCGCTGATCTGATGGAAACAAACTTGCAGCAGCTCTCTTCCTTTCTCGCGTATCTCTCGGCTTGTGGAACTGGGAAAATAAATGATTGGAAGTACCTTGACGAGAGCATCCACCTGATGAGTGCCTGTCAGCTAGCAGGATATCATCATTTCATCGGCACATTGTAGGACGTTCAGTACGAGAGCTGCCTGTGCGTGGAAAAAGCTGTTTACGAAGGGATCTTGCATTCTGGCATGACAGATGAGCCTGTGTGCCTGAGCCTCCATAGGACAATGAGATTACTTAGAGGAAAGCGGCTTAAAGACCTGACAAAGTCGGTGAACAGGAAAGGTTTAACTAACGAGACAGGACCAGGTGCGATGGGGGTAGAGAAGGCGGATACCGTAAAGAACGGAGATTCGAGGTCTTTGCGAAAAGCTACCGCTGTTGACGATGAGAGGAGCGCTTCGTTCTGGGTTCCTTATGTTCATTTTGGCGTTTGATTCGGATAACTGTTTCGGGTACAATGGAGCTAGCGGATGAATTAGTATCATGTCATAAATTTTCACTTACGCCCCTTTCCTTCTCATGCGTATGTGGGAGCTCAAGGTGGTCTAATGCTCCGCAGCGTTTGAATCAACCGTTCCTCTATTTCCGTCGGGTCCACCTCTTGTCATCACGTCACCTAGTTTCGGCAATTCTAAAGATAAGAAAGAGGTAGGGCGACTGGTTTGGAACAACTTAATTGTGCCCTCGCACAGCTCTTCCCACTTGTCATCCGTAGGTTCTGGGGCCGTCATCCTCAATTTTTCCCTCCAGGTCCCACTCGCGCCCTTCTTGAAGTCGTCGTTGCAATTTGTTAACTTTGAAGGAATTACCGCGTAGTCTCCATCATGAATGTTTTCAATCTCCCAAGATGGACTCATGCAATAAGGATGGAGGTAGAGATTGTGATCTTTGCCAACATGTTTGTTCTTTACCTCCACTTCCACGATGGCACCGTCTTCTACATCGAGTGCGGCGCCGGGATCAATTCTAAGCCTGGTTGGACCAATGATCTGAGCGCTAAAAGATTCTCTGAAATGATCCTTCGAGTCGGACGAAGTCTCATTCACCAATTTCTTGAACATTTGAAAGCTTGTCAAGTGCTCAAGTGCTTTTAGGGCATGTCTTGCATCGTCTACGGGTCCGACAAGACTTTCTTGGATCACCCAGAGCAATCGATCTGTGTTGTCCCGAATCTCGTAAGATCTGTGGTCTGACAAGGTCACCTTGAACGAGAAGCGGCCTATTTCGTTCTCGTGTGCATTGCAGATCGAGAGAGAATCTTGGTCAGCCAGAGCTCTTGTCCAACCCTCAGGGTAAGGAGAACCAAGCTGAAGTTGGATGGGGAATCTTTCCAAAGCATGACTTTTGAGCGCTGTTGCGGCCAGTGTTGGTTCACTAGTGACGGCCGGTACTGAGAGCCTCATCAGCGAGGTAAGAGGTCGCACAGAGATGACCTCTGCTGTGCAGTAGTTCTGAACAGAGATAGTCTCTGATAATATCGAATCATCGAACATGATTGCACTGATGGTGAATGTATCGCCTTCACAGACGTCGTGTGATTCACCAGCGTCAACTCGAACGGTCTCATCTCGACATTTGGCCACTGGGATAGGGGCCGGCCCAATGCGTGGGTTGTCATAACCAAAGAAGCCGAGAGTCTTGTTTCCGAGAACCACGGGAGTTTGAGTGTGTTTGTATTGCTCTCGTTTGCTCTCAATTTGGGCACGCAGGATATGCTGGATGTAGTGTAGTTCTCCGCCGATTCCGCCATACTGTTCGAGCATATCTGCCAGGAAATATGACAATATATCACGAACCTGACCATAAAGTTAAGGTTTCTTTCGCCGTTTCGGTGGGTCCGCATGCTGTGATGACTGTATATCCGTCTGAATTCTTAAGCCAATCGGGTGCAAGATACGCACCGCGGTAGGCTGGACGTATGACTTCATCTCCAGAGCTGACACTCTCAC
This sequence comes from Phoma sp. RAV-16-625, assembly GCA_004335185.1. Taxonomy (NCBI): domain Eukaryota; kingdom Fungi; phylum Ascomycota; class Dothideomycetes; order Pleosporales; family Didymellaceae; genus Phoma; species Phoma sp. RAV-16-625. Next base: position 156,733 of record SAUA01000069.1, on the reverse strand, counting down.
CAGGTACCGGTGGATGCGCTTCATCGATTCGGTAATTGCAGTGGAGACATCGGATAGAAGCATCATTACGCATGACACTTCCTGAGTAGCAACAGTCGAGCACGAGCGTCACCTTCAGCCCCTTGTCCGCCATGCTCTTCAGCAACAGTGATTTTCGACCGCCATGTAGATACTGTAGTCCAAGCCCTTCATCGCAAAGAAGAACGAGGACGAGATCTCCTGTGGAAGGATACGAGAAGGCGAATGTTCGCCTGCCTATGTCCGGCGAGCCCGCGCGAGAGGGTCTAATAGCGGTTCCGTGTCCGGAGAAATGCACATACACAAAGTCGCCTTTTCTCGCATCCTGCGTAATCTTCTCGACGGTGTTGACCACGTTGCTATAAGTCGACCAGGACTGAGAGTTTTCAGCCAGATGACTAGAGGTCGTATCTTTAGCAATGCTTGCTGAAAGCACATGTACTATGACTCTGAGCTGAGGTACATCGTCCAGATGCGTTTTTGTCATGTGAACATCTTGTATACAGCCTTTCAACGGCCTATTTTCCTTGGGATAAGCGTCAATGCCAATGAGAAGTGTATAGTGGGAAGGGCCATAAGATTCTGTCATGTTCTTCTACTGTATATCTTTATGCTAGCTCGCTTTTCAGATACGCGGATGAGGTTTTCTACAAGATTCGCGAGATCCTTCACTGTTCTTGGAGGCGTCCAGGCTTTGATAGCGATTGTCACTCGTATCCCACCTCTCGTCATCGCTCTGAACAAACTTCCTAATTGTACCATGAAGCACTTATAGCTCGCCTGTGATAGGTACTACGTAACTCCACAGGATGCCCAAGAAGTCGTGGCATCGCTAGATCGACAGAGATCTTGGTTCGGACAAGTAAAACATCGAGATCCTGGATATACGGCAATGACCACTTCTACCTGCGTGTAGGCTACCTCAATTTCTGCTACTTCACCGGTGCGGGGAGTATTTCTGACATATCGTGAGAGGCTTTTTAACTACATTCTCAAACGCGGATGATGGTTGTTCTCTTATGCGAATTCCAAATCGTTCTTCTCAATCTCCTCTCCATCTTCAGCCTCCCAACCACTTGCATCACTGAGAGTATGAACCCCCACTGAAGCGATATTTGATACGTAGTAAGGATCATTACGAGTGCCGTTCGAGTTGACCACTTTCACTGCGTCTCCCACGCGAAACTTGCTTGCCTGATCTCAATCAGTGACCTGAAAGTACTCAAGGCATCTGCTTTAAGCACAGCGAAACTACCTGCGCGTACCGCCTAACCTGTGAACGATCGTTGTCGTCATCGAGCAACGAGCCGGAGTTTCTAGTTCTACGTGATTCTTATAACACGTGCAAATACACAGAGTTTAGTGAAACTTACTCCTCTGCGTCTGGCATCTTGTGATGTCTGTGTATGCAGGGACTCAACCAATGGTTGTGAGGATTATTCTCTGATATTCTCGGTGGCAGCTCTGTCTTAAATGCTCCTCGGCACTTTGGTTGCCTCTCGTTCCGACCTGCATACATCATCGAGGCTGTGCACGGATGCTCTGCCTGCCATGATACAATCTCATCAGAGCCGTACACACTTCCAGCTTCCTTACGTCTACATCTCCACTCATCTTTTGTGCTCCAAAATCCAGTCGTTAAACAGATTCTGTGGGCCTACTCTTACAGTGACTTATCATGGCGTCTTCTGCTGGCCCAACACAGGTCAAATACAGTAGGTCGACGGTTGTTGAACATGACCAAACATTAACTTTCTCAAGTCGAAGGCCACACCAAGGGATATCCTCGCTTTGCTGCCCTGCTCGGTGCCCACATACCTTTCATCATTTCCCGACGCTTCAATAGACTGCGGGCGCGAGTGCTTTTGTTGAAGCAGGATAGATTGTGTGTCCTCGAAGAGAAATTGGATCAGATCGACCGAAGTGAACGTTCTCCGCTTTTTCTGGGCGCAAGCCGACTGGACGCAAATGCAGAACGGATGTCAACTCTGGCTGCAATTGAATTAAGTCTTGATGATTACGGTATCGTACATGAAGAACATCGACAGAAATTAGGGTCAAGCACTTAAGGCAGACAGATCAATTCGTTCAAAACAGTCGCAACATGCTAAGCCTGGACGCCGCAGAGACAAGAGATGTTGAGAGTCTCCAGAACTGGGTGACCGGCAATGGGACTCCAGCTCGAAAGGAAACCGAATATCTTGATTACTCGAGAGAGCTGGCACGTCTGGCGCCTCTGAAGGATACTGTTCTCTCCAGAGTAGAGATCTGGGTCGAGACTATACTGATTCGCTGTCATCGCGGCTTTCATAAGGTGAGGAAGCTGGACTTGGAAAAGGACCCACTGACTTGGAAATCAAGGACCCTAACTACAACCTCTCTGGAGACTTGAACGTCTACCTTTACACAGGCCGCTTGATCAAAAGAATCGCACGAGTGATATTATTGTCCCTGATCACGTCGCTCTTGCTTATGCCAGTCATTATCTGCAACGTAACAGATACCACATTCATCAGGATAGTCATTGTCATGGTATTTACAATTGTCTATCTCTCCATCTTGGCCGAATTGACGCAGTCGAGGACAATGGAACTTGTCGTTGCTGGAGCCACGTAAGTCGACGCCTCTGCTGAAGAAAATATTTGTGGTCTGACAGGCGCTATTAGGTATGCGACCGTCCTGATTGTGTTTGTATCAGGGACCGACGAAGTTCGGCCCTTGAAGAGCTCTTGAGCCGTTGATGCAACCGCAAGGCATGTCAGATAGCGACGAGGCACATCTTTGAGTTCAATGCAGATCGCCATCATCTTTGATTCTTCGGCATGTGCGGGTGCCTCATCATTGATCGCGGTGCTGTGCTCGGCACTATTCGAGGCAAATCAGTTGTCACGCCTGTAACGGTCGCTGGAGTTTCGTCTCAACTACTTGCTCAACCATGCACGTCCGCGTGTCTTGCCTTCTTACCGTACTAGCTGCTTGATGGGGCGGTCTTTCTGAATGTACCGCAGTCTACCTCTTTGCATTTGCTGCGCGAATTCGCAACTTCGTATTATCAAACACATTGGCCCGTTCAACCAAACGATTCGTGAGCTGTGTCAATGAAGAGGTCCGAGGAGTCGCACACCGTATGGCATCGACTCGACAGTGCCTCGTGCCGAACATGGGATGTGCAAAGGTGTCAAAGCCGAATTCGGGTGCAATCGGGCAGGTCGAGCGCGTTTCTGCCGCGGTCGAGCGCATTGTGCGTCGGCTAAAGGTTAATCCGACCGCTAGTGAAGCGAATTCCAACAATTAGCCCCTGTAGATCGGGATCTCGAACCATTCGAGGGTGAATGCTTGGCCTTGGCGTCTCGTGGGGCCTGGAGTACAAAGTACTGGAGCGATAGGCGCTGGTCTCGGCGACGGTAGGCACGATAGGCTCTACAGTTCAACACATTCCTACGTCTCTACATTACTACGTGATTACATACAATCTTCATCTTCAACGGCCTCGCAGTTGGTATGAAAACCCAGGAAGGCTAAACCCCCGATGCCTGGGCGTGTCTTAAGAATTGCTGAGCCCCATAGTAGATCTCCAGGGCCCACGGGGGCTTCGTGTTATCTGGGCCCGATGCGGCTACTCTGCGGCTCATCTCTTGGACCCTGAGTCCCTGACGGCTTGGAAGTACAGAGCGTTGCGGCAGAATTCTCATCATCCATGCCTTGATAACGCAAGCAATACGATATGCAGCGAAAGCTATGACGGTATCTCTGGTTGCAGGCTTTGTGCGGTCGTCAGCAACATCGACCTCCATCAGACATGCTCACCGCATCGGTTTTCGTGTTGGAAAGCCAAGGCGGACTGTGCACCGACATCAAAATCTCGGTTCGAGACCCACTGTTTCCGCAAGAAAGGCGGTGTCTGTACGCACGGCTATCTTTCTGGTGTTGAAACGTATCTTGGGTCGTTTGAGCTTAGACTGTGTTGTATCAAGGGGCAGATTTTTTCGCCTCCTGCTCCGGGGCGTGTACAAAAGTTGAGCGCCCGGCGGCACGTAGCCACGTCCATTCTTCGATTCACCTTTCCCTCGAAAATGATTACGACAACGTCCCGGGTCCAGGTGCCTTCGGTCAAGACCAGGCTCACTGCTGTGGCCGATGTCAAGCCAGTCCCTGACGTGAAGACCCTTCGAGATGCTATTCCGGCGAAATGCTTCGAGCGCTCCCTCATTCGCTCCTTCTCTTACGTTGTTCGCGACCTTATTATCGTGAGCGCGCTCTTCACATCGGCTGTCTGGCTTTCTAGGCTCGAGGCGCCATTCTTCGTTACAGCCCCCTTGTGGATACTTTACAGCTTCGTCCAGGGCCTCTTCTTCACCGGTCTCTGGATCCTCGCGCACGACTGCGGCCACGATTCTTTCTCTGACAACCTCGCCATCAACGCCACAACAGGATGGTTCCTGCACAGCATGTTGCTTGTGCCGTTCTTCAGCTGGAAATTCAGCCACGCACGTCATCATCGCTACCACAATCACATGGAAAAGGACACCGTTTTCGTGCCCCACCGCAAGTCGGAGGCTGACGCGAGGACCGTTGAGCCAACCACCATGCAAAAGATCATGGACCACTCAGCTGCCGACACTCCAATTATCCAAGTCGGCGCGCTCCTCTTCCACCAATTGCTCGGCTGGCCGGCGTACATCCTGGTGAATGCTGGAGCGGGTGTGAAGAGCTTGACAAGGAGCGACCGTACTCAGATCTCTCGATACAAGCAGAGCCATCTGGACCCTACTACCCCCGTTTTCACTCCCTCCGAGGCTCCTTTCGTTGCATTGAGCAACGTTGGCCTTGCCATCACATTCGGTTCGCTGTACCTGGCTTCGAGGAGCGTCGGAGGCTGGACTGTTCTGTTGGCATATGGCCTGCCGTACCTGTGGATGAACCACTGGATTGGTAAGAGTGACTTTTTGACGTAATGAGGCATTTGAAGCTAATCAATCACAGTCGCCATCACATATCTTCACCACACGCACCAGGACGCTCCTCACTACGAGGCAGAGGACTGGACCTTCATCAAGGGAGCTGCTTCGACTGTCGATCGTGAATTCGGCTTCATTGGTCGCCACATCTTCCATGGCATCATCGAGTACCATGTCGTACACCATATGTTCCCGTAAGTCTACTCTCACCATCTGTCATTGAGCAGTCGTGAGCAAATCCACTAACCTCAAACAGTCGTATTCCTTTCTACCACGCCGAGGAAGCCACTTGGGCCATTGCACCCCTGCTTGGCGAACGCTACATTCAAACGAAGAGCAACTTCTTCGCTGACCTGTGGGAGAGCTTCACGACTTGCAAGTATGTTGAGGAGGGAACCGGTGCGCAGGCTGGAGGTTTGGTCTGGTCGAAGAACAAGTAAGGAGGGAGGGCTAACAATTGCCCGTCGACAAAACTAATATAGACGAAATGACTGTCCGCGTGCAAAAAATCGACACAAGATGAGTTGTGATGTTCTGGTCAAGTCTAACGCGATTTTATGCCCTTGTAGGAAAACTCACTCCACTTCGGCATCAACACGAACCAGGTCGTACGTCGATGCGCCCGTACCGTTATTCAACTGCAAAGAACTGGCCGATCGGCCCCTCGACGACGCATGTTACGTCTTTTGCACGTGAGGATACCAGACAGCAGCCGAAGCCGAGGACTGCACATCTTAAACACTTCACATACCGGCCCCCCGATGCTGTGCTACGAGAGCGTAGAGTCTTTTATTCAATCCAGTATCACCAAAACGAAAGCAGGCTTCATCTGAGAAGAGTAGACACGTCCCTGTGGAACCAGGTTACAAGGTACAGCCAATGCACTGCGAGTAAAGACAGCGCCGCATCCAATACGTACAAATTGCTTGTTGTAACCTCAGTCTGTACAATCGACGTACTTGGGAAGCCGCAACTTACAGACACAGCGATTATCCATTTGTCACAGACCCAAATGGACCGAAGGAGCCAGAGTACAAGAATGTCTTTCACTACGGCCTTGTTCAAATGAGCACCATTGGCGAGTTCTCAATGTTCAGAAACGACGGGTGACCTGCACCAGTAAGACCTTATCATTGACCCTAGCCCAGTGGACTGCTCTAGAAAACTCTGTCCGCAGACGAAGCTGAGGGAAGGCCATGTTGCCGACTACATCACTCACCATGTTCGTCACTACTCCAGTGTCCCATTTTAAGCACTGGCATACAGTTGTTAGATGCAGTGGACGGTATATGCATCTCAGAGTCTGTTGCAGGTACCATCGACGGTTTAGCTTACCGACACCTCCCACCTGGCGGGACTTTCATGGAGCAGGCAAAGAATCAGGCTTCATCAATTGTTCGAGCGATTCCGTCCTCGAATTAGGAGCGACCGAGGTCAGGATCGTAGGAAAGTTTGAAATCGGGTCGCACACTGTTGTGACCTGGACGCATCTATGATTCGGTTGTATGGCATGCTACGACTCAACGAAGACATCCAGCGGGAATCCCAGAAGCATTATGTAACGTACACTAGGCAACGGGACGCACGCGTCCACCACGAGGGGAGACATTGCACCGAATCTGTTCGTTGAGTAACACGATCTTGTTAGCGGAAGCTGATACCGGCTTCTCTCTAAAGGTGGATCAGAGTGATGAATAATCATGGACTGCGATCATTCCATGCTCTTGTTGAAGCTCGATGTATGAGTAGGGTGATGGGGTTGCAGCAGGGTCTAGCAAAGACTCGAGTCTTACCTCTATACAGTTCAGCGCTTAGAGACGCTTATTCGTCTCAATACAATCTAATAACACGAATATGGTTCCATTCGCTTATAGCTTACAAATGCAGCTTGAATCATATTCAGTGCAAGCATTTTGTTGGATCAACCGCTCCCCGTAGTGTTCGAGACTTGCCGGTCCGTATGCGGGGAAAGGACCGTTGTGCGCCGACTGCGATGTGCTCGAGCTGATTCGATCGTTATTGGGATCTATCGACGGTGTGTTGGCTCAGTGTCAGCATGTTGTAAATGCCAGTTTCGGGGTGCTCTTCTTGGCGTGGGATATCTGATGTGAACGGCGAAGGGACGCTGTGACAGAGCGCGAATCTGGACTACAAGCGAGTGTTCTTGGCTGGGGCGAAGTTTAGAGGTGGACAAGGGGGCAGTGGCAACCCAAAGTTAAAGGGCCTAAGTGTGAGCTTCTGATCGAGTTCTTCACTACTTGAGGAAGAGGAGATGGTGTCCAGAGCAGAGTCTAAGTGTTGAACTGATGTGATTCGACAGTGCGAGTCGCCTCGACAACAACGACGGTTTATTCCATGGGCGCAGTGAGACTTTGGAGCATGTAGTGTAAGCCGCTGACCTGGATTTGAAGAGCAGCTGTTCCGTCCAGAGCTTCAGCTTGTTAAAGCGCTCCCCTTACAGTTGCTATAGGTACCTTGCTCCTGGGTACGCGTACCGCACTCCAGTGCCGAAACATCATCCAAGACTGTGTACGAACAGGAATTATTGCTCTGCATGTCAGTTTTGGTTGCTCTGGTTGATTCTAGAGCTTGGCATTTGCGTGGTTGTCAGATATTACAGCCATCGACACAGTCCCAGCGCTTGCACGAGACCATAGCTGCGAGTATGACGGGCTCCCTGAGCGACCCCAGAAAGCAAGACTGGGGAAATAATGTTGGAGAAAAATTGGATCTGGAGAGGACGATGTGCGCGCGGGTGTGCGCGGGAATCGTTGCAATGGATCTGATCCACACCTACTGAATGACAAGTGGGCTGCTTCGTATTGCTGAAAGACATCAGCGGCTTACAGCAACGGCTGCTCTACTGCTTCTGGAGACGCTGCCAGGTAAAAGTTCGGACAGACGGTCAGCTGACAGGTCCTGAAACACTTCTCCGTCCCAGCGTCCAAGCATTACCACACAACAACACCAGCATGAATCGCATGTCGCTGTGTCAGTACGCTAGACCTTGCCGTGCTACTATGAAGAAAGCTCTGTACACCGCTGACCAATTCGAGATGCATCGAGACTCTTCTCCCTCAGCACACTTCCGCCAGCACGTAGCGCCCGGAAACGGACCACGGAGATGCCTTCTGCGTCTGTCGACTGTTCCGCTTGTTACGATACGAGCATTCATCATGCGGTTGTCCTAGTGAGCGCGCCGTTGGCTTTGACTAGCACTCAATAGGAGGTGCATCCGGGTGAGAAGTGCCGCTCAGCAAGTTTATCCGCCATGATGCGGCAAGGAAGCGGTTCGTGCATCGATAGCGAGCCTCAACCTTGGCTGATTTTGGTGACAAAGATTGGCAGCCATCGCCATTCCGGACACCAAGCGAGATAATCCACTAATGAGGGGTTAAGGATTTTGGCACCACTGGGCACGGGCGCCACAAAGCTTACTGCGGGGCCCCATGGGCGAGCCAGGACCAAATCAGACTTGCGCCGACCCCGAGCCGCGTGTTTGGGCTTCGATTGCCCAGTTGTTGTGTGCTCCTGTTGGGTGAGCCTGTTGTTAGCAGTGGTCAGCGTACCGAATAGCTTGGTGGCGCTTTTCGCGTGCATGCGGCTCTTCGGTAATGGCGTCCTCGGCATATCCTGCGATGAGAGCACCGCGTGTCTTACCCATGGGGGATGGTGGAGATAATCCTTGCTGGCGCATTGGCGCTCCGATCCCGAGCCCCAGATGATAGCGCTCACGAGTGGTGGAGAAAGAAGGTCGTATGAGAAACGGTATGTATTTAAGCTTGGGTGCCGCCCGCTTGGCTTAGCTTTGCATTGCTTATTGTCTTCTTCGCACTTGCCCATCAACAGCAAAGGATTAGCAAAGATGTCCGGCATCACTGACGAGAAACGTGACCTCGAGACTCACGAGAAGGGTGTCATCCAGCATGAGACACTCAACGAGAAAGAGGCTCTAGAGGCCTCCTATGAGGCTGAGAACCGCGAGCATGACATGGGTCTGTGGGAAGCCGTCAAGGACTACCCCATGGCCTGCTTCTGGGCGTTTATCTTCTGCTTCACTATTGTAAGTGCTAAAACCCTATGGCTCTGGTCAAAGCTAACGGTCAACAGGTCATGGAATCATTCGACATGTTCCTGAACGGTAACTTCGTCGCCCTAGCCGCTTTCAAGCAGAGATACGGTGTCGAGGTAGACGGAGCGTTTACCATCCCCACAAAATGGCAGAGTTCTCTCTTCCAGGCTGGGCAGTGTGGTGCCTTTATCGGCGTCTTCCTCGCTGGACCCATTACCAACCGCATTGGTTACCGATGGACCACCCTCCTGGCGCTGGTTCTCATGAACGCTACGATCTTCATCTCTTTCTTCGCCGACTCGCTCGAGGTCCTCGTCATCGGACAAGCCTTTGAAGGTATCCCCTGGGGCATGTTCATCGCCAACTCTCCCGCCTACGCATCCGAGGTCGTCCCCCTCGTCCTTCGTGGTGCCTGTACCGCTACTCTGCAGATGTCTTGGTCTATTGGAAGCATCATCGTCGCTGCCGCCACCTACGGCTTCAACAAGCGTAGCGATGAATGGGCATGGCGTGGACCCCTTGCTCTCCAATGGGTCTTCCCTATCCCGCTAATGGTTCTTATCTTCTTCGCGCCCGAGTCTCCGTGGTGGCTCATGCGCCACGGCCGCAAGGAACAGGCCCTCAAGTCTGTCAAGCGCCTTGGCCGCAGGAACGGAACTCAAGCTTCTGCCGAGGAGACAATTGCCATGATGGAGCGAACTGTAAAGATCGAAGCCCACCTTGGCGGTGAGCCCAGCCTTTTGGACCTCTTCAAGGGTGTCGACCTCAGGCGAACAGCCATTACCTGCTTCATCTACGCATCTCAGAACTTCGCCGGTAACCTAATCGCCAACCAGGCTACGTTCTTCTTCGAGCAGGCTGGCATGTCAACCGACTTCTCCTTCAAGCTCAACCTCATCAACTCTTGCCTCCAACTCGTTGCCAACGGCCTGTCATGGCCACTTAGCGCCTACCTTGGTCGCAGGACAATCTTCCTTGGCGGTGCTTTCGTCAACATGATTTTGCTCATCATCCTCGGTATCTGCGCCACGATCCCGCAAAGCATTTCGACAAACTACGCCCAGGCCTGCCTCGGTGTGATTATCTCTTTCGTCTTCGCCGGATCTCTTGGACCCATCTCGTACTCCATCATTGCTGAGACCTCTTCCATCCGTCTTCGTCCTTTGTCCACTGGTGTCGGTCGTGCCGCCTACTACGTTGCTGAGATCCCTATGATCTACCTCGCCTCGCAGATGCTCAACCCCACCGGATGGAACATGGCCGGCAAGTGCGGATATGTTTGGGGAGGAACAGCATTTGTCTGCCTTGTCTCTGCCTACTTCGGTCTTCCTGAGATGAAGGGTCGCTCTTACCGTGAACTCGATATCCTGTTCAAGCGCAAGGTGTCTGCCAGGAAGTTCAAGTCCACCGTCATCAACGTCGACGAGAACGAGTAAAGTATCGATAAAGGAGAGGAGGTCTTTCCGGTCTGCTAGAAGGATATACAAGTGTTGTGGTGATAAGTGCCACAATTACAAATACCATAGTCACCGTCTTAATTTCAAAGCAATGCTACACAATGTTCACATTTCAAATACTCGTGCACTTGATATGTCAGTAACCCTCGACAGTCTCTTCCTAACCATGGCTGCGTCTGTCCAATTCCGAATACCATACGCTATCTGTGTAGTAGTCAGGTCCAACTGTCGTTCTCCAGACTCCACCTTTTGGGCTGGTCGTGCGAACAGAATCGCTCCTTTCGGATCATAGACCATGCTGTCCATCATGATACCCCTAGGCCGGATGATAGGATGGCCTCCATGCTCGTGGATGCGTTTGAGCACACTGAATGTGAGATTGTTAGGGTTGCTGGCAGAGCGGAAAAATTCCACCCAGAACGCTAACTCGAACGAAAATGAGACGGAGTTGCTGTGCACGATTGAAGCCCCGCCTGCGGTTCTCGGTGCATTCAACTTGACTGCTTTGGAACATTCTCCGCTAGGATAGGTATGCACAGCGGCGATAAATTTGCGGAAACCCTCGATGTGCGCAATGAGATTGCGGCGGCAGTCTTACACTATCGCTATGATCTCAATATAAGAATGGCTGTTTGGGAGGCATTGTGGACTACGTGGCCAAGGTACTTCGATGGCTCCCTGCACGTGTGTCATGGAAGCGCGCATCTCAGCCTTCATTAGACCGAGACGGATAATTGTTGACAGTCCGCTGAACACAAGGTTACACTTGACTTTACAGCGTCAACCTTAAAGATAAACCTATTTCTTGCAGTAGTTTTGCCTATCATGTACTGTTGCTAAACCACTTCTTGAGACCCCCGATATCGTTTCTTGTGCTATTGAATGACGCTGTTCAACTACTTCTTGCGACTGCATCGTCTATAGCTAAGAAAACCAATCAAATTGGAATCCTACCATCATGAACGTGATCCTATGAACCGCGGGCGTTCTCAGTAGATAGCCGTCTAATGGGCCAATTGACACCCAGTCTTCGCTTGTCTGCTATTGAACTTGTAGAATTGTAATAACCTCAACCGACGATCTTGCTGATTTGTTGGCGAGATGCTCCTATTTAGTAATGTCTCGTCCGTCGAATATTCGCGGCCCGTTTCAATATCTCTTCCAGAGTACGGTCCCCCGTATTCGCACCCTTTGCAACCAGCAGCTCAATAATGCTGCTACGACCTCTACATATTGCCATTTCAAGTGGTCTCCAATACTCGGGACCAACATTGCAATCCGCGCCTGCGTTCAGCAACAATTTTACCATCTGCTCCCGGCCATCGAATGTGGTCTGTCCAAGAGCGGTGTATCCGCAAATATGCGCATCGATGTCTGCGCCAGCTTTGAGTAACATAGTTACAATTTGCTGACGACCACGCTCTGCAGCTGACATGAGAGGATTGTCTGGGGTGTTTGGATTGACGTCTGCACCTGCACGCAGTAGGGTCGTCACAACCTCCACATGGCCGCCTTCTGCAGCCACTTGGAGCAGGTTGTAATTTAGCAATGGCTCCGATTTGGTGCCCACTTTGGCTCCCTTCTCGATCAAGAGTTCGACAACTAGCTCTTGACCGAGCATTGTAGCTACATACAAAGCGGTCCTTCCATACTGATTCACGGTTTCAATTTTGACGCCTTTTTCGAGCAACAAACCAACGACCTCCGTGTGACCGCGGCTCGATGCCAGATGTAGCAGACTAGTCTCCGTGTATAATGGCAGTTGGCTCTTAAAGTTACCTGGTGGTTCATGTATAAAGAGCTCAGCCCCGTACTCGATGAGCACCTCCGTCATAGCCTTGTTTCCTTGATCCACCGCCATCAGGATGGGCGTCCGGAACCGATGATCTTGGGCGTTGACTGCGATTGCTGTGCTGTCTTTTGATTCGCGGAGGATCCTGCCCAGCAACTCGCACATTCCGAACCGTACTACAACATGTACATATGTTGTAGTGAAATGCGAGATTCCCGTGCTTCTCGCATCTTCTCTGAACAAGAGTTGTGCAGCACAATGCAGGATCGGGGTATCGAGAAGGAATGCACAAGCCTCATCATATATGTCAGCCTGCACAGATTTCGCATGCTCGCCCCAGTATGATCCTGCATAGTCGAGGAATTTGTTGTCGTCAAGTCGTTCTTGCAGTTTTCTCGAGGTGGTTACCGCTGGTCGAAAATCATCAAATGAGAGATAAGACAAGCACGACGTGGTGACATCTATTTGCGCTGCGGGATTCCACGTCTCCAGGATGGTTTCAAGGAAGTCTTGCGTGGTGTAGTGTACAAGTCGAATGGATCCACTTTCTTCTTCGACGTTGACCAAACCAGCACAAACTGAAACAATGTCCTCGATGTCTAGCATGTTGTCTGGATCGAGTTCCGTTACCCCTGGCTCCACTGCAAAGGCACAGAGTAACTCGGATACTTTTAGCGGTCGGCGAGCGAGCGCTATCCAGGATAGTGTACGTTTTGCCAGGACCGAATCCCCGTTTAGTGGGTTGTCGATGCGTTCAATTGCGTCACCATATGCGTCCTTGAGTGCTGATCGAGACTTTGGCAATCGCGTCAGTGTGGAGGTGACGGCTTTCTTTGTCTTCTTATCTAGGAGTGAGTCCACGTGCAGGCGGGCAAGCAGGAACCTAGTATAAATGTCAGTGCCGTGACTGGACGTAGTGGATAGCTAGTGGATATACATTCCATCAATCGTTTTTGTGATCTCGTCTCGGACCTGGTCTTGCAATGAGACGTCTCGCTGGATGCATCTTGGGAGTCGAACGAGTTGTCCTGTCACATATTGCTTGACATCGTCAGGGTTCGCTCGAATTGCTAGCGTCGTCGCAGCCGGGAACTCAGCCACAATGTCTGGCAAAAGCCGCGACGTGACCATCAAATGCAAACCTGTACACTGCTGTATAAGTCGTAGTCGGGCTGATAGCTGGCGTCGAGTGCCGTTATCATCAGAGCATTCGTCCAATGCATCGACTACAAGGTATGCTGTGCTCAATTCTAAGACAACAGCCTGGAGAGCATTCGTAAGTTCATCAACCGTCGGCTTCCCCATTCCTCCGTGTCGTGTATACAGTTCCAGTATATGACCAGCGATCAATGTTTGACTTTGTACAAGCTGTTTGATGATCGCACCAAGTAGATCACTAATATTTTGGTCATGATGTTCCTTGTAGTTGAAAAATACATAAGCAACAGCTTCGGAGCTATTGCTCATCCCACTTCTGAGATGTTCGATCACAGTGGCTGCGATCATTGTTTCGCCGGCACCAGGAATTCCCGGACAGAAGAGCGTTGCGCCTGCTTGGTGGAGCCAGGTCTCAAATATTAGCGAGGCTATGAACCAGCCTCCAGTCCCCTCTTGCCTTCGATTGATGATATCCGACAGTTGGACGGCGTAATTCGAAGGCGACAGCCACGCAAGAATGTTTCGACGTTTCTGACTATCTTGAAACAGCTGCACTGTATCAATATTCGATTGGATAATGCGGATGCGTGATTGTGTGACTTCGGCGTTTCTGTTGACGGATTCCGAAAGTTTGCTTAGGAGAGTCAGTGATGTCAGACAAAAATTGTGCCTATACTAAATCTCACAAGTGATCCATCTGGAGAGCGATTCCAATTCCAGATTTGAGTCGCTCCATTTGGTCCAGGATCTCCACTGTCTCTAGGCGTTTGAACTTCCACACAAGCGCCGCTCTAATGGTGTTCCATCTGCCTGCTTTGGGCATGCGATTCTGAAGTTTCAGCAATGCTGCTTTGAAGTGATCGAGTTCTCTGCCCTTCTCTGTGAGGGCTCGAATTGCCGTGTACCACGGCTCAGATCCAGTACTCTCCTCGAGGCGAATTCTTAGGTTTGTAAGAAGGCTATGTAGGTTCGAGGCTTCCACCGCACATTGCGCACGGTCTTTAGAGGCGTCTTTGACATCGTTCAGGTATGCAAGGACTTTGGCAGAGAGCTGGAGGATGGCAACGATGCTGGCTGCGATACTGAGTGGGTCCGCCATAGCGGGCGCGCTGAGAACAGGCTGCCCAGTTCGTTCATATGATGAGGATAAAGATTACATTGAAGGGAGGAGGGATCTTGTTCCAAAGAAAGAGGGGGTAGGTGACAGGATGAGTGATCATGCTGCGGCGACCGCAGCAAGGCGTCGCGGCTGTACAGCGCAGCCAAGCTTGCATACACATCGTTCGCCTACCTCTGACATAAAGATCATCGGCTGAGACTTTCGATTGGCAGAATAGCACTCTACTAGCTGACTCTCAGTCGTCGGAAGCTCTGGTTGGATAGGTGGGAACCAGGACAAGTGCCTGGACATGTGTGTTGATGAGGGTGCAACGGCGTGTCACAAAAAAGTCGCTCGAATCTACTTGTGAAAGTAAGTTTTTCAATGCTGTGAGCAATGTGTCCGCGTGCGCATTCCCTGTGCATCGATCACAGGGTAATTCGCATTGAGATGGAATGGCGCAAGTAGACAACATGACCCAAACTGAATGGCTCCAGCGACCTGATCATCACTGATACATCGCTCACACTCACACAAACGATCGCCGGGCATGAGCGTTCGGATGAGAATTCGTAGGCAATGCAGTCACATCGTTCTGCGTCGTGACTGATTACCTTTCGCACTTTGCCTTACTGACCTGAAGCACCTTCCGCTTTGCGCAGGGAAAGCAACAACGGCGCTCCTGCCTATTCGAACCAGACCCCGCCTGCCAACATCACGGATCTTGATAATGAGGCTATGGCAAGTAATCACCGCAAATTACAGTGCCAATACACGCCTGCAACGGCAGATAGTGACTGTCGCTCGTTCGGTTTTGCTGGCAAGCGGTCTTCCAGGTTCAAGTCGAGGTCCCTGCGCAGATCCAGGCGCATTCCAGGGCGAGCAAGGGGCGCTGACCAAGCTATGAGGCTCTGTTCGCGACACGTTCTTGACAGCTCAGCTTCTTATATTCCCCGGGCCGACCGCAAGCAGCGGAGAGCTTCTGGCCATGATTTGACGACGAACACTGGTTTGGCAAAGTTGGCGGTCCTGATGCGGCGTCATGTGCCTGGGCGCAGTCACTGCTAGTGACGGCGCTAAGTGGTGACCTCAGCGCAAGCGCGACCATGGAATCGCCGGTTCCTTCCACCGACGTACTCCGGCTTAGCAGTACGAGAACCAATACTTACTACGCTGCCCTGCTCTTTCGTCCGAGAGCTGTTCAGACGACGATTTACTTTTGCTGTCGCACGTGAACGGTGTGTGTGGCTCCAATGTGTTCGCCGTGAACGCTCATCTTATCTTCTGGTCTCTCGACTGTCGTCACTCCTTTGTCCCCGGCCACTTGCCGCCCAATAGCCAACCGCCCACCACCAACAGCTTGCCAGCGCCCCCAACGTCACCCTTCAGAATAACAGTAGGGCGTCTTGGAATGCTCTTTAGCTAGGGCGTATTCATATCAGCAAGATGGCCGAGTATGCGTGCGTTGCAGCGGGTCTCTATCAGGTCGTCCACTAACGTATAGTAGATTCATGCACACGGCGGCACCATGGGTCCAGCATGGCTCTGGCAGCATGACACCCTCTCGACTGCGGTCGCTGAGCCCCATGCCGGCGAAAAAGGAAGTCACGAGATCCATCTCGACACCACATCTCGCCAAAGCCGCCAACGAGAGCGACGGCATGAACACGATTCCAGACCCTCGAACACCCACGCCTCAGCCGCCCATCTCGCGCCACAACTCGAGCGACTCGCACCCAGACCTTAGCCAGGAAGTCTCGACGCTCAGCACGAAGCTTATCAATGCAATCAACCACTCGACTATGCTCGACGACTCGCTGCAGCAGACACGGCATGAGCTGGAGGCTGCTAAGAAGCGACTGACGCAGCTGGAGGTGCAGGTGAAGGATCACGAACAAAAGGTGGCACGCGGTCTGCTGGTCGAGAAGGTTGTGTACGACAAGATGGAGCGCCAGATGTCGACAGAGCTGCAGGAAGAGCGCAAACGCCGCGCAGAGGCGGAGAGACTGAAGCGCAACACAGACAGCGAGGTTGAGCAGCTGACTGCTGCGCTGTTCGAGGAAGCCAATGTGGTAGGTGAAGTCAAGATTCTGCCAAAGAAGAAATACTAACATTGCGCAGATGGTGGCTGCAGCGCGCAAGGAGACAGAAGCTTCTGACAAACGCGGCGAGCAGCTGAAGCAACAGCTTGGCGATGCTGAAGTACTGCAAACTTCATTACAGGAGCAGCTACAAGACCTCAAAGGCGTCATGGAGAAGATGAGCTCGCACGGTGACGATAACGAAAGTAACATCCTCGCAACGACTACTGCACCCTCGACGCCCGGCATCACCCCTGCCGATAAGATGACGAAGCTGCTCGAAGCTACCCACCTGACGCCTAACACGCCAGGGTCGGAAGAGTTCAGCCCTGATCACCCGCTTCACTTCTCCCACCTCATCCACCCGATCCTGCGGTCTGACCTGATAGCGTTCGAAGAGTTTCAGGCCATGCTCAGGACCGTTCCTCGCTCAGCACCTTCAAGCCGAGTGTCGAGCGGAAATTACAGCAGTTTGAATGTTCTTGGTCTGGGATCGCTGACGAACAGCTCGACAACGTCCTTGCCGTCGATCAAATCGCCCACCAACGGAAACAATTCGCCAAGAGAGCCCGTAGCCAGTCAAGCGTTGACAAACCTAAAGGACGAAAAATTCTACAAGCGTGCGCTCGCTGAGGACATTGAGCCAACGCTGCGACTAGACATCGCCCCAGGTCTGTCGTGGATGGCGCGCCGCACCGTTGTCAGCAGCATCACGGCTGGATCGCTCGTTGTGGAGCCAAATCCAGCATCGACGTCTCGATTTCGCGCACCCATACTGCCATGCTCGCTATGTGGAGAGAGCAGGAAGGGGGATCAGTATGCGAGAAAGTACCGCTTCAAGACCGCAGACAACGAGGATTCGCAAAGATACCCACTATGCGACTGGTGTCTGGGCCGCGTGCGGGCGACGTGTGACTACATCGGTTTCTTGCGCATGATCGCCGCAGGACATTGGCGTGCCGAGACCGATGAGGAGAAGAAGAACGCTTGGGAAGAGAGCGTACGGCTACGCGAGCGCATGTTCTGGAACCGCATCGGTGGTGGTGTGGTACCAGCTTTCATTCCCATGCGCGACAGCCCACGCAGTGCAACGTTTGCCAACGGGGAGAAGACGCGAACCAGCGAGGAGTCGAGTCAGTCGATCGAGATTGCTGTTGAAGCGCCGAAAAGCGAAGAGGACCCATTCCAAGCCACGAGCGCAGAAAAGGAGAAGCGCGTATCGATTGGCAAGACGCTCATCTCGCCAGAAATCAAAGAGACGCTCACGCAAGAAGAAGAGAAGCATATTGAGGAGATGGTGCAGCAGCAACTCCAAACCGAAGTGCGCAGATCGCTCGACGCCAAACCCGTCGTGGAGAAACCGACTCTGGAGCGCCAGCGGTCGCACTCGAATCCGCCGCCGCCGACGCCGCCGCGGAAGAAGGACGAGCGGCTGAGTCTGACGATTCCAGGGGCGTTTGAGTAGTGAGAAGTCTCTTTTCTATATCTTTATCGGGCGATTAACCAGTCGGCATTTTTCTAAGGCGCGCAAAATAGTTGTGCTTAGCTTAGCTTAGCTTTCTTTTGTCTTGTTTGTTGTTTCTTCATTACTCTATCAGTTATGCATTGGGACGGGAATACCACGAATCAGGCGTTTGGCGTATCACAGTCGGTCTCGGTCTAGTTGATAGCTGGAAGATGGATTCAGATGACTTTGGATGAGAAAGTAAGGATCGATGGAAGCGAGGATTGAAGAAATGGAGGGAGGAAGGCGGCGAATAGGGTATCTTTATTTTAACGCCTTTCACGCTGAGATCTCGTCTGCTGTATGCTGTGTCCATGCTGGTATTGATGGTGTCATCACGCACTCACCACCACTATCATGCCCCTGTGTGATTACTTTGTGTCTGCTTATTCCCCCTTCCCCTCCCTTTACTTTTTCCCCTTCGTCGCACTAGCGGGGGAATCAGCAGCCAGCGCCGCAAAAGCCTCGCTGCGCGTCTTGGGCGCTGATGAGCGGGTTGCGCGCGCGGGTGTTGAGGTCGCAGGTTCCTCGCTCTTCTGCGGTGTCGATGTTGATGCTGATGCTCTGTCTTTTTTAGAAGGGCGGCCGCGCTTCTTCTTCGCTGGGGTGGGGGAATCGGTAGTTGTGGTGGGTGGTTGGTTGGACGCGGGGGTTTCCGTCTCTGTATCTGCGTCGACGTCGATGTCGAGTTTCGATTTCTTGGCTGGTGTGCCCTCCTCCTCATCCTCTTCGTCCTCGATTTCCTGCACACCCCGCTTCTTCACAGGCGTGGCTTCGTCGTCGCTGAATTTCTTGTTCGTCAATGCCCGCGCCTTCTCTAACCCCCTCTCCTTCTCCCGCGCCACCCTCTCCTTCCTCATCTCGTCGTACCGCTCATTCCCTGCGAGCCCATGCTTGATGAATCGCTGCGCAGCGCCAACGTCCAGTCTTGCGCGCTTCTCCTCGCGCCCAATGTGCGCCTCGGCATCTTTGATCTTTGTGAAGTAGCCTTTCAGGCGCGCGAGCTCGGCGAACAGGGCGTGGGATTTCGCGTCTGCGCCCGAGGCGAGCAGCGTGCTGAAGAGGAGCGATTCGATGCTGTAGGCGGCTAGGACGTGGAGTTTTGCTTTTTCGAGCAAGGGCAGCGAGGCGGAGGTTTTGGAGAGAGAATTGGGGGGCAGTAGGGGTGTGAGGGTGCTGCCGAGCTCGTCGATGTTCACTTCGAGGTCTTCGACGAGGTCGGGGAAGTCGGTTTGCGGGTCCATGGCGGTGGTGTGGCGTACAAGATGTAAGTTGGAGGGTTGTTGCAGGTGTAATATGGTAATGAAGGGTCGCGGTCGCGACTTTGTCTGCTGTGTTGGTTGCGATGCAGGTCGAGTCGAGGTGAACAGAAAAGTTTGGGCCGAGGTCAGGCCGGAGAGGGTAGCTTAGCTTCACTTCAGATGGACTTTGTAGATGAGCGCATCATATCCAGACCACACCATTCACACCGCCCCCATTTTCCTCGGCGCATTCTATTCGCAAATCCGCCCCGCTGATGTGCGTGTGAATCGGCCAAGCTGTCTCTCTCCATTGCACACTTGATTCCCAGGCTGCGGCCTCGGATAGCCTGCACACGCCCCCGATGCAGCCCCGGTAGCCCTCGCCCGCGCCCGCTGGCTTGGACCCAGCGACGGAGTTTGATGGAGAGCTGGAGCAGGAAAGAGGATGCAGACGGAGGTTCGGCGGCAGCGACCCCGCCCTCGTCTTCTCAAGCCACCACGCCGTCGACGCTGGCCAACGCCGCCGACTTCTATCGCACCAAGCCCGTCCTCGACCCCCGCGTGCACATCCTGGGCGTGGGCAACGTGGGCAGCTTCATCGCGCACGCCATCCGCGGCATCCCCAGCCCGCCGCCCGTCACGCTCCTCTTCCCGCGCTGGGAGCGCCTGAACGAGTGGAGGGAGTCGCCGCAGCGCCTGTCGCTCGTCACCGAGGGCGACACGGAGATGCGCGATGGCTACGACGCCGAGCTGGCCATCCCGCGCGTCCGCTTCCACGGCAAGGAGGTCGGCCTGTCCAGCAGCGTGACGGACCAGACGTCCAGCTTCCAGGAGCCGCAGACGCTCGAGGGCGAGTCGACGGAGCCCATCAGCTCGCTGATTGTGTGTTCCAAGGCGCCCGTTGTGCTGCAGGCTCTGTCTGCTGTGAAGCACCGCCTGCACAAGGACTCGGTCGTGCTGTTTCTGCAGAACGGCATGGGCGTTGTGGATGAAGTGAACCGCGACATCTTTCCAGACCCCGCCACGCGACCGCACTACATGCTGGGCATCAACTCGCACGGCATGCACTCGGCCCCAGATGCTCCCTTCACCACAGTCCATGCTGGATTTGGCACAATATCACTGGGCATCCTGCCGCATGAGCGAGACCGTGACCCCAAGTCGCCATATGCACCGTCCAAGAAGCTCGCTCCTCACGGACAAGCGGCACAGCACAATTCAAGACCTCCAGGCACCCAGGACGACGACGTCGCTCTGCCCACATCGGCCTCCACCCCTTGGACCCCCAACCAGCGCTATCTCCTGCGCACTCTCCTCCGCACCCCCGTCCTGTCCGCCACCGCTTTCTCGCCGCCAGACCTCCTCCAGATGCAGCTCGAGAAGCTCGCCGTCAACTGCATCATCAACCCGCTGACCGTGCTGCTCGACGCCCGCAACGGCTCCATCCTCTACAACTACGCCCTGACGCGCACCATGCGCTTGCTGCTGTCTGAAATCAGCCTCGTCATGCGCTCGCTCCCCGAACTGCAGTACATCCCCAACGTCTCCTCGCGCTTTGACCCGGGCCGTCTCGAGACCACCGTCGTGAGTGTCGCGCAGAAGACAAAGGACAACATCAGCAGCATGCTTGCGGATGCGCGCGCCGGCCGACAGACGGAGATTGACTACATCAACGGCTGGATTGTGAAGAGAGGTGAGGAGCTGGGGCTGCGCTGTGTGATGAACTACATGATGGTGAATTTGGTCAAGGGGAAGGCGCAGATGATTGATCTAGAGATTGGTGAGGGCGTGCCGTTTGTTGGTGGAGGAGAGAAGAAGGATGGCGGGTTGGAAGTGAGGAGTGGTGTTGCGCGGGAGAAAGAGACTCGCGAGCGCAGCGGAGAGGACAAGTCGAAGCTGTAAGATTGATGGTTGTATGTATACCTGAATGATCGACACCCTATACCCTGGCGTTGGACTCATCGCTCAAGCCTCAAAACTCACACGCATTAATATCAGCAGTCAATGTTCCAATGTATCTATTTCCAACATTACTCTTCCCTCGGCATCCAACACATGAACTAAATATGCCTCCATTACGTCACCCCCAGCACCCTCGGCACCAACACGCCCCAGCGCCCAGCACCAGCGAATCACAGCGCCCCAAAGTCCGCGCTCCACGCGGGACATGGCAGAGGCCGAGGCTCCGACGAGCCGAACGGAGTTTTCGTCTGCGAGCGACGTCTTAAAGCCGGGAAAGTTATTTCCTGGTGAGAGGTTCGCCTCCAGTGGTCACTGGAATGGGTATTAGAATGCTGGCTCATGGCTGTTAGCACCGCTAAGAGGGAGCGATAACTCCTCTTCGGTGTTTTGGTTGTTTGTATATCTAGCTGGTTGATCTGGATCCGAAGATTTTGTTCAACTAGACCACGATTTGATATACACAATTCGACTCGATCCAGCCATTGGATTCACCTGGAGCGAGTATACACCGCACCATGGAAAACGTACGACGCACAACCTCGCGGCGCTCCTCGAGATCAAGAACAAGACATGACGGCCCACCATTGCACCGTTTGTTGTCGAGTCACCACCCGGACGACCATTCAGTGTACCATCATGAAGACGGCGATGGCGTGCACGTCAACGATGATACGTCATCGCTGCATAAAACCGAGACACAGCGGCGGGATGCAGACTCGAGTGATGACAGCAGCGTAAGCAGTGCGCAGGAGAAGGAAGACGCAGATGAAGCTGCACATGCAGAAGAGACGACCTACGAAGAGATCCGCGGCGGGATACCGTACGAGCACGACGTGGAAGCCGCAAAGCCCGAGCTGGCGAAGAAGAAGAGCAGTCGTAGCATCAAAGACCCGAATCTCGTACGTCAACCTCCACCACTCAAAGCAGCAATCTAACGCATCCAGGTATCCTGGGACTCGCCCGAAGACCCCGCAAACCCCAAAAACTGGTCCATGAAGCGCAAATGGGCCGCCACGCTCATCGTATCCTGCTTCACGCTCGTGTCCCCCATTTCCTCATCCATGATCTCCCCCGCGCTATCGTCCATCAGCAGGGAATTCCACATCACGAATGAAGTCGAGGCGCAGCTGACGCTGAGTATCTTCGTTCTTGCGTACGCCATTGGTCCGCTTTTCTTGGGCCCGCTGTCCGAGATCTACGGGAGGGTAATCGTGCTGCAGTTGTCGAATTTGTTTTACCTGGCGTGGAATTTGGGGTGTGGGTTTGCGCAGACTTCGGGGCAGCTCATGGCGTTTCGGTTCCTCAGTGGGTTGGGGGGGTCCGCGCCGCTTGCTATCGGTGGTGTAAGTCATGGAGGTGGAGTTGTGATAATACTGTGGCTGACATTCCCAGGGCGTCCTCAGTGACTGTTTCCACGCCGAGCAGCGCGGGAAAGCTATCTCCATCTACTCCCTCGCGCCTCTCCTAGGTCCCGCAATTGGACCTATCGCAGGCGGCTTCATCAGCGAAAACACAACATGGCGGTGGTGTTTCTACGCAACCACAATCTTCACGGCCGTAGTGCAGTGTTTCGGCGTCGCCTTCCTGCAAGAAACCTACGCGCCTAAACTCCTCGCCTGGAAGCGCGACAAACTCATCAAAGAGACCGGCAACACAGCACTCCACACCGAGTTCGACTCACCGGACAAAACCCTCGCCACGACGCTGAAAATCGCAATGAAGCGCCCCTTCATCCTCCTCGGCACCCAGCCCATCCTGCAGGTCCTTGCGTGCTACATGGCATACCTCTACGGGCTCATGTACCTGATGCTCTCGACCTTCCCACGACTCTGGGACGGCCAGTACGGGATGAGCGTTGGCATCGGCTCGCTAAACTTCATTAGCATGGGCGTGGGATTCTTCCTCGGCACGCAGATCACCGCCCCCTTGAACGACATGCTGTACCGCCGCCTGAAAAAGCGCAACAACGGCGTCGGCAAACCAGAGTTCCGCGTCCCCATCATGATCCCCGCTTCCCTCCTCGTCCCTGCCGGCTTATTCTGGTACGGTTGGAGTGCGCAGGCGAATCTGCACTGGATCATGCCGAATATCGGCGCTGCGCTGTTCTGCGGCGGCGTGATTATAGGGTTTCAGTGCATCCAGACGTATCTCGTTGATAGCTATACGCGGTACGCGGCCAGTGCGATTGCGGCCGCGACGGTGCTGCGGTCGCTGGCTGGGTTTGGATTTCCGCTGTTTGCGCCGGCTATGTATAACGCGCTGGATTTTGGGTGGGGGAATAGTTTGCTGGGGTTTGTGGCGCTCGCGTTAGGGGTCCCCGCGCCATTTATGCTGTGGAGGTTCGGGGAGGGGTTGAGGGCTAGGAGTCAGTTTGCTGCTGGTTAGGGTGGGCTGTGTAGTGTATGGATTCATGTTGAATGTTGTTGTAAGAGATGTGGATCGATTGATGTGGAGGCTTTGTTGATAATGCCTTGACAATGTCAGTACCCTGTCGATCTAAGTGATAAGTTCAGTCAGGTAAAAACAGAAGACGTCGAAATAAGCTCATTTCGTATACCAAAACCCACCGCACGCCAATTGGTCACTTGATCCATCAGACCATGTCCATTCAGTGTTACACCCACTGCCCAGGGTTATACATAGCGACAACGCGGTGAAGGCGATGATGGTGTTGACGATGACTGCATTTCTTTTTTCAATCACAACTCGGGTCTGAAAGAGGTATCGAGGTACTGTTAACACATGTATGTACCCATCGATTCCACCGCACCCTACGACCCAGCACGCAGGAAAGCAGCTCCCCAACACAACAACACAAAGAACTACCTACACACACCCACCCACCTACCGATCCCCCAACGTCGCGGCCGCAACCCCTCCAACCACCGCCCCAACCTCAACCCCCACAACCCCCTGCTGCTTACTCGTCAACCGCCTACTAACCCTATGCTCAGGCCTAATCACGCTCTCAGGCTCCGCAATCCCCATGAGCCCCGGCGGCGCATCTTTAAGCTGCCCATACCGAACCCGCCTCTTCCCCACCTCACTAATAACCTGCTCGAAATCCCCATGCTGCGCACGCACATTGCTAGGCCGGATGACAGGCGCATTGAACGCGTTTGCGATTTCCAGCGGCCCGAGCGTGACTTTGCGCCCCAGGTGCCAGAAGCCCCAGTACACAGGAAGCACGAGCAAGACTGTGACGAGGGTGGCGGCTAGCGCGCCGAAGACGTAGGAGAAGTCTGTGGTGTATTCTTCCACGATGCCGGTTACGGTTGTCAGCACGGTTTGAGAGGTCATGTTCAGTGCTGTGCGGTTCTGGACTGAGGTGCTTGGCTGGCCCTTGAGGTAGAGCGAGGCGACGAAGGAGAGCGTGTTCACTTTGCGGAGGAGTTCGATGGCGGGGTCGTCGAGGCCCGGGCGGTCGATGTCGTAGTAGCAGCGGCTGAATGTCTCCGTGTCGGTGTCGGCGAAGAAGGTGGTTTGGGCTTGGCCGCCGCGCAGCGCAATGTCCCAGTCGTCGCGGTACGTGAGGTTTGCAGACGAGGCGTAGAGATTGTTGAGCACATATGTCAGCGCGCCGATGGTGGAGGTCTCGTTGAAGCGCTCGTTTAGGTCGACGTACTCCAGGAACCGCAGCTGGTCGATCTGCGGCTCCGTGATGGGCGTGCTGAGCGGGTGCGATGTGTTGTCCGAGTAGAACTTGATGTGCGTGACGATGTTCTTGCCCTCGAGTTCTTCCTTTGATGGCACCATGACGGTGACGGGATACTCGACCACAGCTGGACGGATCTCGCAAGTTCGCCGTGTGAGGGTCCCGGGGCACGAGTCCTCTGTAGAACCGGCGTGGCTGTCGACATACAGCATATCGAGGTTAACACTCGCATATGGCTTGGTTTCGCTCGCCCAGGACGACGAAAACGCAATGTCCCACAGCGGGTACGAAGACGACACACCGCCAAGCTGAGTCTGGTGTTGCAGGCCATAGTCGACATCTTCCGTCGTAGTGCTGCAGTTGAACGCGAATCCCAGCGCTTTGATAGCGCCGGTGCACTCCTGTCTGTATGGGCAGTCGAAGAAACTCGCATTGTTCCCGAGCATATCATGCACTTTTCCATTCGCAATCTTGCCATTATACGCATTGATGACGCCAGCCCACGCCGTATCAACTGTCTTGATCGCGCCATTCTCACCGGGCACGCCGCCGCTATTTGCAGGCCACTTGGTCTCGACCCACGCCGTGACGGACTCGTTCTTATAGTTGACCTGTTGCGTGACGATAGTTTTGGTCGCTTTCTGAAACAGCGTCGAGTCGATGACGGCGAACTTTGTCATCAGCGCCGCCAGCGCGACAATGTTGAAGTGCTTCCCCGACGTCATGATCGAGTAGAAGCTGTACGAGTACGCGTGGTTCCTGTGCAGCGTGCTGAGCGAGCTGCCCTGCATTGCCTTGCGCCACCACGCAATGGCCAGGCCCTGGCTGATGAAGGTAATCAAGCCGAGGTTTTGGAACTGGTTTGCGATGTTGATCAGCACGTTGGGTTGGATGGGGAACCGTGTGAAGGGCCAGTCTTTGACGCGTTTGTTGTTCGATTGGCCCAGTACAGCAACGCCCATGGAGGTTGCGAACAGGATAATTATCAGCCCTGTGAAGCCGATCCAGGGAAACTGTTGCCGAAAGCCGGGACGCCAGTCGATGCCGTCTTCGAGATTGTCGTCGTCGACTTCAGCAGTCTCGACATCGGGGCCCTTCTTGTAGGAGGATGAGGATGCGGAAGTGTCGTTGACACTAGTTCTGTCATTTGAGCTTCGAATGTCGTTCGTGCTCTGTGCCGGCGTGATGGTATCTGTTGTATCTGAATTTTGAGACGAGGCAGTCAACTTGGCCAAAGTATTCTGGTCAGTGTGCTTTTCATCATTGCGTGGCGTATCGTTATCCATATCGGCGACTCAGTGAATCACTCAACAAGAGAGGGCGAAAGAAGAGTAATAGAAAGAAAGAGAGACTCAAGATGCGGAAGCTCAATGCAGGTCGGCGCTGACAGCACGCACGGGTGCGGCACAGCAGTAAGACGTGGAGATTGGCGTAAGACAAATAACAAGACCTCGCGTGGCCCCCAAAATACCTACATATACAACTATGCCTCAAGTCCAGACACCACTAGTCCGGCTCCAGGGCGTCCATGCAGAAGCTGAAAGACAGTCTCACAAACAGTGCTGTGCACACATGCATACACATTTGCTAGTGTGGCTGACGATTGGGTGCTAGGGGAACGCGAAGGGTCGGCGCGCGCGCCACGATGCCACCGCGCCAATCATGCGGTCAGGCGTCTTCCCAGCTCAGCTGAAACGCCATGCAGCTCTGGCGATGCTGCAGGTGCTGAAAGGTGGTAAGGCTGCGTGCCAAGACGCCAATTCGTGCAGCCAAGACACGACGTGGACGGTGCTGTCGGTGAGCGCGATGAGAATGACAAAGATTACTTGCTGCTGATTGTACAGTGTTTCTACATATCTTTGAGTACAGGTCTATGGTGTCATACATACAAGTACAGTATCGAGGACATGGTCTACTCCCAACGTGTCTCCTTCTTCAGCGGCTTCTCCCAGTCCTTGACGTGGTCGGCAATGACCTTTGCGGCCTGGTCGGCGGTGAAGTTGCGGCCGATGGCCTCGACGAAATCGCCCTCGGGGTCTACACAAATTAGCCTCAATGCTTCAAATCACAAGTCAAAACTCACCCATCAGATAGAAGTAGATGCTGTGGTCGACCAGGTAATCTTGCCCGGGTGCCACCTCCTTCGGGGTGCTGAAGTAGACACGATACGCCTTACACGTATCCTTGATCTGCTCGTGGTTTCCCGTCAAGCCAATGAAGTCCGGGTGGAACTCAGCCAGGTATTCCTTCAAGACAGCCGGGCTGTCTCGCGCGGGATCGCACGTGATCATGAGTGGGAGCAGAACGTTGCCGCACTTCTCGCGCACCTTGTCGTACATGAGGGCCATCTTGTCCAGCTCGTCCGGGCAGATATCCGGACAGTGCGTGAAGCCAAAGTAGACGAGCGAGTACTTGCCCAGCATGTCGTTTGAGCTGAACACCTTGCCGTCCTGGTCGACGAGCTCAAAGGGCCCGCCGACCTTGGGCTTGCCGACACCCTTGGTCTGCTCGGCGATGCGCTTGCGGGCCATGCGCTCCTTTTCATATGTGAAGTAGGCCCACAGACCGCCGGCTGTGGCGATGAAGAGCAGGGCGGCGGTGATGTTGAAGGGCCCGCCCTTGTTGCGCGCCTTGATCTGGTCGATGGTCTTGAGCGCCTGACGGTGGGACGTGTGCGAGAAGGGTCGGCGTGCCTCGAGCGGTCGCTGGGCCTGGCGCAGACATGTCCGCGAGGGTGTGGAGGCGAATGTGCGGGTGGCAGTGCGGGCGGCAATGCGCGGGGCGGGTGTTCTTGTGAAGGCGGTCGCAATACGCGCGCTGCATCTGCTTGGGGCGGCCATGGCGGATGTGGGGATGGAATTGAATGCGGGCGTGACGAGGGTAGTTGTGATGCATTACTTTTTGGATGCACCTCCGCACGGGCCAAGTGGTATGACATATCCTCGACTGCAGTGCCTTGGAGACCCTTACAAACCACGCCCACGACGACACCAGCCCTCTATCTACACTCTCGTCTCACATGATCCTCAACCCGGCCTTCCATCCAAATAACATGATCGCAAATAACAAAGTCTTATATACTCCCACTTCCATAGCTACTCCTAACAACGCACTGTATGCACGCACACACGCATACATGCATATATATATACATATATATACATATATATAGAGATTAGGTTTTAGAACATAGCTATCTACAACCTCACAACTCTACATTTTTATTGGGTAGGGAAGAGATATATGTTTGTTCTTCTTCTTCTTCTTCTTCTTCTTCTTCTTCTTCTTCTTCTTCTTCTTCTTCTTCTTCCTGCTGCACATCTGTGAATTCATACTGCCTTAAGTGTGACACCTTGGAGATACAACGCCATGAATTCAGATGCCGTCCTATCTAGAGACGAGTTCGGAGGTGTTTAGAATTCGAGAGCACTGTGTGCCCACATCTGACCATCCAAGCCGTGCTTCGTACTGTGCTCGTGGCCCAGCCAATTCTGCGTAGCACGCAACCCCCACAGCATGCTCATCACCAGCACACCAAGCTCTTCCAAGTCACTCGGACTCGCCAGCGCCATCACCTCATCCCACTCAGTGACAAGCACCTGCAACTCCAACCTCTCATCCCTGGCCCTCAACCACCCAACTTCGCTCTGAGCATTCCATAGCCCTTCTTGTGCCGTAAAGTACACACCCACCACTGTCGGACTATCAATCCCGGTCTTGAGGTAGTTGTACACACCGCGGAGTAGGAAGGTAGTCACAACCGTGCGTCGAATACTCTCGCTGAAGAGCCAGATATTCCAGTCAGTGTGGTTGTTTGAGAAACTTGCGATGGGGTGGAGGGGCAAGGCCATAGCACAAGCGCGCGTGCGCAACTCAGTCGCCCACAAGATGGTGGTGGACTCGTCAGATTCTGCGGCGGCGCGGAGCCTGATGTCCCCATCGAACAGACGCATGACCTGGTAGAGCAAGAGGGCTTGGAGTGCGGCGAGGAGATCGGAATTCGAGGTCGTTACAGAGTCGGTAGTGGCGAGGAGGTGTTGGACGTTTTGTTGTAGGACTTGGTGGACAAGAATTTTCGTCGTGGGTGTCTTCATGCAGTAGAGTGCACATGCGCTCATTAATTGTTGCAAAACTGGAGACTGGAGATTTTGGAAGCTTTGTCGATGAATGAACATGGTCTGGCCGGATAAAGCGAAGATATTCGGAAGGAGCGTCAGGCGGTTTGCACAGTAGTCGATGCGGGCATAGAGCTTGGTGTCAGGGTCCGTAGTGTGTATGTGCTGTTGGATGATGGGATTACCAGCG
Source organism: Phoma sp. RAV-16-625 (assembly GCA_004335185.1). Taxonomy (NCBI): domain Eukaryota; kingdom Fungi; phylum Ascomycota; class Dothideomycetes; order Pleosporales; family Didymellaceae; genus Phoma; species Phoma sp. RAV-16-625. Next base: position 127,431 of record SAUA01000069.1, on the reverse strand, counting down.
TTGGATATAACGGATTGACTCTCCAGGGAGAGGTTGAAAGGATGGTGCGGAAACTCAAAGATGCTCTCATTCAGGCTTGGAGAGAATAATATTGCTGAATGCCCGGGCTCCGCCTCCAGAGATCGCAGCGGCCATACAGAGTTTGTTGTCACTGGTAACTCTAATCTAAGTTGCTGCTCCAGGTGCTGCTGTCGTTCTCTTTTCCGCCCAACGTACTGGCAGTCAGAATCTCTCGCAATGCAACGCTGGCATCTTGGCTGGGTCCGGTCACACTTTCGCTTTGTTTGAATACATGCTACACAAGACTTGTGGCGGGTCGCTCGCTCCATGGCGACACATTGTGATGCCCAGGTGTCGAATGTGCCGTTTCAGGTGAATCTTCGTCCGCGGAAACTCTGGTCGATGTGATGAGAAGAGGGCAGTGTGGATGAGGAAACTCCGCTAGCTTCACCAAACTCCGCTAGTGACGAGCTAGTCGATGAATCTCCGCATGCTGTCCACATTGGGATGTCGGCATAGTCAACCTACGAACATTGATCTATGTTCAGACGATAATGTGAAGATCCGGCCTAGGGTAAAATGTATATAAATCAGCTGTGCTTGTAGAGAAAAATTTGTATCCGCTCCGCTTTGACTTTTCTTTCCATCCTCTACACAACGCTTGCTAGCATTTAATCAGCCATGTCATCCAACACTACCATCCTCATCACTGGCGCCAACCGCGGTCCGAAAGAATCCTCATTCTCATCTCAAGATGGCACTGACAGTTTGATCCTTAGGCATCGGCAAAGGCCTTGTAGCGACATATCTCAATCAGACCAATACCATTGTTGTGGCGGCAACTCGAAACTTGTCATCAGGCGCCTCTCTGAAAACGCTACCGAAGGCATCAGGATCGCGTCTTATCATGATCGAGATCGAAATCGCATCCACGAAATCTATCCAACGTGGCATATCCTCCCTGACTACAGACCACAACATCGATAGCCTGGACATAGTCATCGCCAATGCTGGCATTGCTAACATGAGCCCTGAGCTATCCAAGGCTGGAATATCGGATATCCAACCTTTCATCGACGTCAACGCATACGGCCAGTTGGAGTTGTTCCAGAATGTGGCTCCTTTGCTGCGCAAGTCAAGGAGCAAAACCAAGGGCAAGTTCATGTACATGTCGAGTGCTGCTGGAAGTTTGACAGCCATGAACAACATTGTTCCTTTATCAGCTTATGGCGCAAGCAAAGCTCTCGGAAATTTCCTCTTCAAGTGGCTCTCGCTTGAGCAACAAGATGTTATCGTTTGGGCGCAGCATCCTGGGTGAGTATACGTACATCTCAAACAGCCGTCAATACTGATTTGTTTAGCATGGTCGCTACAGAGATGGCTAAATTTGCTTTCGAGCAAGTCAAGCTACAAGGTCTTGATCTGGCGCCTTTGGCCATATCAGTGGAACAAAGTTGCCAAGGGCTGTTGCAGGTGGTAGGTAAAACCTCTTGCCACACTTCAAGGGCTCTGCTGATATTGCGACAGATATCCAATGCGACCGTGGAGAATACAAACGGCAAATTCCTTGGACCTGAAGGGGAGGATTTGCCATGGTAGATGTTTTGATTGAGTGCCACACGTCTTTCAGAATTGATGCCATGGTCGAAGATGAGGGTGGTTACGTAAAGTCTTGACTGCGTTTAGTATGAAGGCAACACTTCAACATAACATACCATTATGCTTTGTTCTGCACAGAATATATCTCTGACTCCTGTACCCAGGGATATCACAAGCCAAATACACGTAGAAGAGTTTCAACATGTCCACAGATGCAGCTGTGCATCGAAACAAAAACCTGTGTGTAAGAGACGTGAGGCTTATCGACAGTCGCCGAGACTAAAGGTCTGCGTGAACTCAACAATATTAAGCAATGCGCTACCACGATGATAATGAAGTTTCGAGGCATACCGAGACTTCGGAGTTTAGAGCGCAAATGATGGAAGAATGTTGGTGTGGGGCTGGACGGAGCCCGGCTTAGTAACTAGCGCCCTCCGGCTATATGGAATCGGGTTCTGCGATGTCGCGCGGGTGCACTTCACGCTGGATGAATAGCCCAAGCCACGTACGCGAAATGCACACAAGCTCAAAATGACACGCGCATCTTCTTCACGAAGATCCCGGACGCCAACAGATGATCAGACGGAAGCACAATCGTCGGCTACTGAACACCGCCCAGCTCGCGTTCGGACAGCTAAAGCATGTCGCCTCTGCAATGAAAAACGCGTAAAGTGCGATGCAAGTGAGCGTGGAACCCCTTGCACGCGATGCGAGCAGCGAGGAGAGCCCGACTGCGTGCTGATACAGTCTCGAAGGGGTATTTATGTTCGAAAACCACGGCGGCAACAAGTGCACACCCGCAGTACAGCAACTCGGCTAAGTGGACCTGAATCGAATGCTGCTTTGGCCGAACCAAGGGAATGCCCGGTCTCACAAGAATTCAATTCTCGAGTCTCTGCTCCGCCTTCAGAGCCCCTGCGTGCTAGATCGTCAACAACCCAGTCAAGTTTGCTGCCCCAGCAAGACACGCCCTCCAGAGCTACAGACGTTAGCTCTGACCCAAGACATCGTGACGCGAGCTGGTCTACAGTATTTGAGAATCTGCTGCAGCATCGTGAAAGACGAGAACCAATTGTTGACAAAGGTTCTATTGCCTATATTGGAGAGGCGTTCCCTCTTGGCATCATCCTGGACAGCTCGAGAAGTGGGGCTGGACGCCCCCTGCTTCACCATCCTGGGCCTGATGCTACCCCGAATGTGGACACTTCGTCACCTGACACGGCTCATCCTCACGGGATACCCCCAGAGGATGTTTCGTTCCTCGAAGCGAAGCAGGCTTTCACAGCACCTCCAGATGTCACGTTGGACGCTCTCATCACAGTGTTCCTTGAGCGATTTTTCCCTCTTTATCCGGTTGTCAATCCGCAGGAACTACTTATGCAACACAAAGCGCGAAAGATCCCTTGGATACTGCTGCATTCAATTTGTTTCGTCTCGGCCACATTCTGTCCGCTGCGGATCCTACATCGAGCCGGATACGACAACAGGAAAGAGGCACGGTCTAGTTTCTACAGCAAAGCCAAAGCGCTGTTTGATATAGGCTACGAAAGTAGTAAGATTGTTACACTTCAAGTATCAATCCTTTTGAGCTTCTGGGGAGGTAGTCCGAACAACCACTGGAACTTCTATACCTGGATCTCCACTGGAGTGACAGTTGCTGAGACAATTGGTTGTCACAGATCTATGGCAGGGCTCAATATCACACCTCAAGATCGAAGCCTTCTCAAGCGTTTGTGGTGGACTTTGGTTGTAAGAGATGCCGCGACCGCATCAATGCATGGACGCCCATTCCGAATCAGCCTCGACCACTGCGATGTAGACGAACTGACAGTAGATGATTTCGATTACGAGTCTACATCTTTTCTACATTACCTCTCGCCTGATAACGCCCAGCTGTTGGGCTTGTATCACGTTCAAGCAGCTAAGCTGGCGCTACTGCTTCGCCAGATCGTTATGATCCGCTTCTATCCACAAAGCCAAAACGCGTCCCCGCCGTCAATGTTACATGAACTGCTGGTGCTCTGGCGTAATGAACTCCCGCCTTCCTTACGTTGGGCGGACGAGGACAACGTGCATACAAATATATTCCGGACTACACTTTGTATACTGTACAACCATAACATCATACTGTCTCAGATCAAGCCGGAGCCTGCAATAGACAGCAACAACGCGCTCTCTCCTTCCTCATGGTTGGGCGACGAGGTGACGAGTCTCTCGGCGCAACAGATTGCTTCAATGGCATGCTCCATGGTCACCGCCTCTGAAGACCTTGTTCCGCCGCATGAGTTGTTCCACGGCCTCTTCATGGCATGTGTTGTTTTCTTTGTGCAAATGAGGAGCAGCAGTTCTCTGACTGCAAGTCTGGGCAGGTCCGGTCTCACTAACTGTAAGATGGCACTACATGCCCATCGCAACACATGGGATGCTAGTTCATGGATCACCCAGATCTTCGAGAAGGCGCTTGCACGACCCGTGCATGAAGTAACGCTCGCCACTGGGACTGATTTATCTTCTGGAACTTCAATGGAAAATTCGTACGCTGGCCTCAGTAACTACGAAATCAATGAATCAGGCGGCTTCTTCCTCGACGGTTTCGAAGGATGGCCCAACCACCTGTTCCTGGGGGACCTATTTGAGCCATCAGTGAACCCGACAGCTTTCACGCCCTCTAGCTCGGAATACATACCAGGCTTCCCAACCCAATTCCAGTCAGAAAGGATTCCATAATGTGTGTATTAGAGTTATCCCTTTAACAAAGGGTTACAATTACACTACTGGTGGCAGGATATTGGCCTGTCTCATTCTCTCCCAGGCTTTCACATATCCAGCCGGAGTATCGACTTCCTCTTCGAACCCAACATTCCTGCTTCCTGTCAAATCATATTGTCTGTCGAAGTCGAAGTCCACGAGCATGAAATGCACAAACGGCCAGTTCTGCTCTCTCACTACCTTCTCTTTGAGACCGTGCGTCTCGGCCATCCTCCGCCACGTGTCAGTGTGCTTCTTGACAAACTCTTCCATTGGCGTAGAGTCAGGTGCGGGACCCTCGCCGACCAATTTGAAATGCTTGCAAATCTTCGGCCAAACATCCTCCCATGTTACCGTCTTGCCGTCAGCAATGTTGAACACGCCACCACCTCCGCACTGTTCGATATGTGTCGCGGCGTGTATTTCCATCTTCGCCAGAATGCCTTGGGAAGTATCTGAATGTTTGCATTTCCAGCCGTTTTTCGAGCCAGGGAAATTCACCTTGGCGCCTTCGCCATGCACTTCTCGGTAGATCGCTAGATACAGTCCAATGCCCTGCGCCAGATTCATCGCGTTGCTTGTCGGTGTGAAACCCACAATGCCATCAGGTCGCACCTCGGTGAATGTCCATTTTTTGCCTTGCGAGAGCTCGGATAGCATATCGTATTGAGTGTAGTAGAAGATTCTGCTTGCGTAGGGTTCCGGTATGCGCGGCATGTTCTCGCGCAAGGGTGGGCTGATGGTCACTTTGTCTGGGAACTCGAGGCCGTAGCCTTTGCCGCCGGTTTGTAAGACCACTATTTTCAGGTTCGGGGAGACTTTTTCAATCGCTCGAATGGCCGTGTCGAGGAGAGCGGTGTTGACTTTTTTGAGGCTTTCGAAATCATCTGTTTGGATGTATGCTACTCTAGCGTTAGTATTCGGTTCTTGAGTTTGTCTCCTACATACGCCCTTCAGCTACGTACCAGTAAAGAACACATGCGAGATCGTCCGTGCCTCGTCGACTTTCTCCGTCAACATCTGCACCACCTCGGGCACAGATTTGGTCAGATCAACACCGTTCACAAGGTTCAACCGAGAATCTTGTGGTAGATACGCTTCTTCGAGGGTGAGCGGGCGGTTGGAAAGACCAGTGATTCTAGCGAACGACGTTGGTGTGGGATATTGGGTTAGCTCGTTGAGAAGCGCCCATCCAGAGATGCCTGAGGCGCCGAAGACCAGAGCATGCGACATTGTTCTTTCGTAATACTGGAAATATACCAAACGAACAAGGTGATAAATAGAGTGAATTGTGAAGACAAGAGATATAGGGACTTTATGCCTCTACATGTGCCCCGCTTTTAGGTAGATCGTTGCTGCACTCCAAAAATGATTACCAATCGCACCAGCATTTGTCATTTCGCGTTCATGTGCCTGAAAATAAAGCGTAGTTATCTGAACCAGCGGTTTTTACGTCTGGTGCAGGCGCTTCCACAGTTCCAAGTTCCAGTCAACCTTTGAGATACCGAAGAACCCGAAGAACCCGGCGCAATCGCAATAGATGGTCGCAACCTACCGTTATTGCAAGGCGACCTTTGGAGTGATGGAAAAGTTCTTTACTATTTAGTGATCTTTTTGTAGAGTATTCAAAGGTCCAAGCTATCTGTTGCCTTATGAAAGAACTTGACGCCTATTTATCTCGCTGCGCCACATGCATCAGATTTAGTGCTCGTTAAAGCAAGCCATAATTCGGAAGAAAAGATCAAGGTCTTACCGTAAAATCTTCCTTCCATTGTTGCCTGTCTTAACACATCCTAACGCCTGTGCTATCTCACCTATCGTAATTGACGGACAAGCTGGACGTGAAGCTCAAGTTATTTTGGCTGAAGAATACTCTTGATATCAGTTTCCTAAGCAATTCACTAACGTAGTATGACAGTGTGAAACGAGTGCTTTTGAGTAGATTCATGACTTATACCTGTGTCATGTCAGCTGGGACGGGCCGCACTGGAGAGGAGCCTTTACTAGATCAGACATGATGGTATAAATTACTCAAATAGCAACATTGCTTGTACTCATCTTCCTCCTCATCGTTTTTGGCCAATTGCTCCACTATCTGATTTCTGAGTTCATGAAGGGCAGCTTTGCATTCATCGTATCGCTCAGGCATGTAAAAGAATGACATAGTCAGGGGTCTGCCAGCAAATTTCGGAGCTTCGTGAAAGTCGTGTGCAGACGCCACAGCGCAGAAGTCTCGGCAATCAATTGAGTTCGTGAGTGCAAGAAAATGAAGCCTTGAAAACGGTGGCCGATGCGGCTGATCATGGTAACATTAAGGCCCAGGAAACAATCCTGAGTAGTACACGACCTAATGCAACAGAAGTGTACTGCAGAGAGCAAGCGATATGGCTTCAGCTCTCTACTCAGGGTTCCACGCCAGACATATCATTCTTGAATCTCTCCATGCACCTCTGCTTCGTCTTCTTCCAGTTGACATGAGGCTTCGGATACCCCAACTTCTCGAACTCCTCCTTACTAAGCCTTTCATATGGCGCAAAGATGGCTTTGCCCTGTACATCCTTCAACTCAGGTACCCATCTTCTGATGTAGTCTCCATCTGGATCATTCTTCTCAGCCTGACTGACAGGGTTGAAGACTGTGTAGCTTGGCTCCCAGCCTTGCGTGTTGTTACTCAGGTCCCAGTCAATCAGGGTTTCGGCGAAGTAGCGCTCGCCTCGGCGGTAGTCGAGGAGGAGGTTGCAGTAGAGGTACGAAGAGACGTTCATACGTAGGCGATTGTGCATATATGCCTCGTGATTAAGCTGACGCATGCCTGCGTCGATAAAAGGCTCGCCTGTTGTTCCTTTGTACCATTTCTCCCATCCTTCTTCGTCGTCTTCCCATTGTACGAAGTCAAATTTCAGATTCTGCGGCATGTTCATCGAGGTATGTGGAGTCGTCATCGTTGTCTGGCGATACAGTTCGCGAAATACGATTTCGCGCACCCAACTGTAGACACCAGGCTTTGAGCGTCCTTCGGTGAAGTCGCTGCTGCCGCCGTTGTAGTCGCTGACTTTCCGCAAAGCTTCACGCACGCTGAACATGCCAGCGGAGAAGTATGCGCTCATACGTGATGTTGAGTCCTCAGCTGGATTCGACCGTGTAGCTTTGTAGTTCTTGATCTGTTTGAGAAACGCGTCCATTCTCTTGCCACCAGCTTTGTGACCCGCAGGCCACAGTTTGCGAATCCTTTTCCTGTCCTCCTCGTTTTCGAATTGTTTGTCTTTTCCTGGTTTGGGGGGCTTTGTGCCGAACAGGTCCTTGAGCTCTTTGGCGATGTCCGCGCTCTGCTTCTTGGGGTCAGGCCTTAGGTCGAGTAGCTCTGGCTCTTCCTTGACGATGCCGAGCCATTTGCCAAAGTAGGGTGTGAACACCTTCATCGGCTTACCGTTACCAGTGAGCATAGTCCCCGGTTCGACGATCGTCTGGTCGTGGTATATTGAGACGTTAACATCGTTTCCAACTTGCTTGACCAGCTGTATGTCGCGTCGCATCTCGTCGATCTCGTATTCGTGGTTACTGAAGACATGTGACACATCGTGTTCCTTCAGCCAGTCGACTACTGTCGGCACGATCTTCTTTCGCTCTTCACATTCTAGAAAAACAAACGGAACGTTGAGTTCCTTCAGTTCCTTCTGCATGATGTTGAGACCTTCACACATGAAGTCCATTCGGGCTGGGCTCGTGCCGTGCCACGATTCGTCCGCTGCGCAATGCAGATATATACAGATGAGGGGCTTTTTTGAGCTTTGCGCAAGTTCCGAAGCATGATGTAAAGCGGTGTTGTCCTGAATACGCAAGTCTTTCGGGTGAAACCAGTGAACAACTCTCGTGACATCGTTCTTCTCCTCTTGCGCGCTCAATGCTTCCTTCAACTGATCATAAGGCAGATTTTCATCCACCTGCTTTGCGCGCTTGGTGGTAGTATGGCCAAGCTCATCACGATCGTACGCGGTTCGTTTCGACATTTTGGCTGGCTTTTTTTGCGCTTTGGGTGTTGGCCGTGTCGCGTGCTTCGAGGCTTGAGCTTTTGCAGCTATGAAACGAAATGAAGTTGCTTGGAAACGATGTAAACGTGCAATTGATACCAGAGATGGACGTTTAATAACAAGCATAGATGCGCAAAAGGACGTGACAGTGTGTTATTTGGGGCCTCGCCGACGCGATAGCGAGAGGAAGCTGAGTGGTGACGTCGTTGGTCAACACACTAAAACCAATTTCGGTCGATCTTGACGGCCAGCACGCGATCCGAAACGCAACCAAGGTTCACGGTCTGTGGGGTACCTGGTTCCTGCAGCAGTTCGCAGATGCACGACGATCATTTTGATGTCCAGCTGTTAGACGTTTTGAAGGCGACGCAGAAGATGCCAGGGGTACTATGTACAGTAATCCGGACCCGTTCTGAGATAAGCAGGGAGAACAAGAGGCGATTTGGCACCGCCCAATCGAGAGAACTAAAAAAATTAGAGGCTCTGACAAGAGCTCACTCGCGTTTGTTTGAACCAATCAGAGGGCGTGACGATTGTTGCGCGTGTTGTTGTCGTGTAAGCGGCATTAGCTGTACGATCGCATCTGCAACGCGAGCCTCACCGTCATCGAAGTATCTTCAACTTCTATCCTTTCCTTCACTTCGCGGCACGACATCCGAGTCGAAGCTCAAGCCAAAGCCTTGTTCTCTCTCCAAACTTTTTCTTGGCCAATGATTCCTTGTCCCGATACACGACATTGTCCGTACTGCATATGCCAAGAACGCCGCGCGAGCGGAGTGAAATCCACCAGTTGCGCCATGGCGAATCACAGCTTCACCATCGTTCACGTTTTGCCAAGATATGTACCACCCGCCGCAGATGAACATGAACAACGTGCGTCTCAACCTCGATGAGGCAGCTCGTCCGCCATTGATATGATGATAGTGGCTGGTGGCTGCATCTGGTCTGGCAGCTGGGGTGTTCATCTCGAGCAGTCACAGTGCTTGGACATCGCACGAGGGCGACTATGGACCGTTGGCCGAGCCGTCTGAAGCATAGGCAACCAGCTTGTGGGGATGAGCTGAAGACCCTGGTCGTATAGTAGCTCCCGTGTGCAGACTATGTCCCAAAACTGCGAAGAGCTCTGAATGCAGGTCCGAAGTTTTGGGAGCTATAAAGCCTGGGCCTGCAAGTTTCCAGGGAACGTTATCGCACTTCCTTAGAGTCTTGTGTATCACTTCACACTCTGTAGCGTTCGCCATGAAGTCCACCACATCAATTGGTGCCGCAGCTGCTCTGCTCGTGGGCGCTGTGTCTGCGCAGAGCTTCCGCCGTCTCGGAGCTTGCCCAACGCTCGGTACGACCATCATCGCGGAAATATGGACAAATTGCTAATCAGAAGATAGGATGCGTGTTTCCTCCAGACCAGTGAGTATTTCGCGCGAGGGATATATGCGAGATCATACTAACGAACTGGTACTAGGGCTGACTTCCTCGCTGGCCAGTACTTCGATATACGCCTCGAAGTCCACCAGCCAAAGAACGGATCTGAGGCCATTGGGCTGCCTCTGGATGAGAAGTTCACATTCACTATCACCAAGGAGGGCAAGACCGCGCCGGTCACTCAGTACTTCAAAATCCAGGAGCCCAAGCTTGAGAAGTGGAACTTCACGTGGTACGAGGGTCAGTACCTGCAGCTATTCTCTGAAACAGTTCTTGAATGACCTCTGACATACTCCAGACCTTTTCGCTCGTGACGCAAAGAACGCCAGCTTCGTCAATGTCGCAGCCAAGGCCTACCGTCGCGTTGCGCTCTATGAGCCCGGCGAGTACACTGCCACCCTCAACTACAACAATGGCAGCAAGACCGAGGCTACTTGGTTCGTTCGCGACCTGGCAGAGGAACGCAAGACCAAGAACATCATTCTCTTTATCGGAGATGGTATGACCACAAACATGATCACGGCCGCACGCCTGATTGGTCACAAGAGCATCAACGGAAAATACCAGACCACCATGGCTATGGACAAGTTCCCTGTGCTTGGCCACCAGATGACCCACTCGATTGACAGTTTCATCACTGACTCTGCCAATTCCGCTGCTGCGCTCAACACTGGTCACAAGAGCACGGTCAACTGCCTCAACGTCTACGCCGACTCTAGCAAGAATGCGTTCGACGACCCTAAGGTTGAGACCATTGCTGAGATGTTCCACCGTCTTACTGGCGGACACATCGGTATCGTCTCTACTGCGTACATTGCCGATGCTACTCCTGCTGCTCTCGTCTCCCACACTCGCAACCGTGGCGAGTACGGCGCTATCGTCGACACCTACCTTAATGGTGTCCAAAACTTCACCTGGACAAACGTACCAGTTGATGTCCTCTTCGGTGGTGGTGCCGAGCAGTTCTACCCTCCCTCGCTCGGTGGTGTCACTTACCAGGGCAAGGATTACTACAAGGAGTTTGCCAAGAAGAACTACCAGATCATCCAGAACCGCACCGCACTCCTGTCTGCAAGCAATACAGAGAAGGCTCTCGGTATCTTCAGTACCTCTAACATGGCTAAGTGGCTCGATCGCAATGTCTACCGTAACAACTTGAACCAGACCGTCTCCCCGACTGGTGACAAAAAACCCGCTTTTGACCAACCTGGCCTGAAGGAGATGACCCTCAAGGCCATCGACATCCTCCAAGCCCGCTCTAGTGACAAGGGCTATTTCTTGATGTCAGAAGCAGCTTCTATTGACAAGATGATGCACGTTCTCGACTATGACCGCGCGCTTGGTGAGCTCCTCGAGCTCGACGATACCATCAAAGCCACCATCGCCAAACTCAACTCCACCAACACCCTCAAAGAGACCCTAATCCTCGTAACCGCCGACCACGGCCACGGCTTCGACGTCATGGGTTCCGTCGACACGCACTACCTCGCCGCGCAAAACGCCGACCGCAAGCGCCGCGAAGCCGTAGGCGTCTACGAGCGCTCCGGTCTCTCCCAGTACGCCAACACAGGCAATCTCACCTACACTGACAGCAACTTTCCCTCGAATTGGGACCCGCGCTACACGCTCTTCCAGGGCCTGATGGCCGACCCGGACCGCACCGAGAACTGGTCTGTCCGCAAGTCGGGCCCTCGTGTCCCCGCCAGCGAGCAGGTCAAGGGCGATGATGACTTCTACGCCAACCCCAAGGAGCCTTCTGGTATCACTCTCAACGGTACGCTGCCTGTTGAGAACGACCAAGGTGTGCACTCGCTCACCGATGTCCCTGTTTTCGCTATGGGACCCTGCCAGGAGCTGTTCGGTGGTGTGTACAACAGCATCGATATCTTTTACGGTATGGCTGAGTGCTTTGGCTTGGCTAAGGGTAGCCCGGCTGCGAACAGCACTAAGTACTAAAAAGGCGGAGTCGATGATTGATGAGTAATGATGTTGTAGAGTAGAGCTGCGTGGTAAAAGCGTAGATGTAATGAATATTGCATAATATCACAATGAATCTCGAAACTCTTATTATACAGGAAGAATTGCCTCTTTACCGTGCGAAAGTTGTGCAATTTATCACAATACAAAAGAAAGTCAACGCACACGTTGATGGTTATCGCGTTTCGTATCCGCGTGCACATTCACTCATTTTGAACCACAAGCATACAACTTCGGAAAATCAGCACAACCGCCACGATTTTGACACAGGCGCCAAAGAACCTTCATTCGATTGAAAAATTCAACAGAATAATCTGTAGGCAAGAAAAAAGCATACGAGACGTTGAACGACCTCTACACGACAGACCTAGGAGAGGGCACAGATTGTCAACTCATCAATGGTATTTCTGAGCCTGGTGCGAAAGGAACTGGTTATATATGAACACAGCAGAAGAGCACGAGTGTGTACATGCGGCGTGCTTCGCAAACTCGACGGCCAATGTAGAAGGTGATGTTGAGGCAACATTCGGGACCAGGGACTTGTAATGCATAGTGTTCATTGTTTCATGTATTCGACACTCCTCCGAATAGGCGCAGATGCGCTATTCGCATTATGAGTATAAAGGTGTATCTCGTTACCGTCGTCTTCATCGTCAGTGCTACAAGAAGTAACAACTCCATCTCCATGCCAATCGTTGAAGAGCCCACGTTGATCTTCAATTGACTCCACATGTTGAAGGTCTACCCATGGCCACCCCAGCAGCCAGCCTGACGCGTATGGAGGCTTCCACGGATATCGATAGTGTCCGTCTAGATCAACAAAGCGATTGTACGGATAGAAGTTCTACAACTCTTTCCTTGCCTCTGCCGCTTGGTTGCGCAGACCTGGGGCAGTGGTCCTCTGCCCGCTTGCGTCCGTGTGTTCCATGTCTGCAGCCCACAGCGCTGCGCCGACGGTATTTGTGAACGAAAAGAGGATACCGGCGATGGGGACCATCTCCAGGAGAACGGCGGGCACACCAAAGCTTGCAAATGTTAGCATGGTGGGTCACAGAATAGCAACTAGGAGCGTACCTGGCATAGGCAGCCTTGCGGCGCTCGACGAACTGGTCCTTCTCCCGCTTGTTCATCTGCTTGAGCTGGAAATAGCGCGCGTGCGCAGTAGGCCCGAACTTGCGTCCTTGCAGAATCACGAACAGGACGGTACCCACAATGGGGATGAAGTTCAACGGGAGGTACATGAAGTAGCGGATGATGGCGCTGGGCGCAAACTTGGCAAACGGCTTGGTCGCGAGCTTGCCCAACTTTGCGATTGGGTCGCTGCCAGACTTGACGGCGCGTTCCTTCGCAACCAATGTGGTCATGTCGCGCGACATGAGGGTGCCATCGAAGGTGTCGATGAGCGCGTCATCGATGAGGAAGTTCTTGCTCAGCACATTGAAGATGGTAGAGCTCTCGCTGAGGACGAGCAGCACGGTCGTGACAAAGGCAAGGGGGCCGTTGAAGACACTGAGGACGGCAGCTTGGGGCACGTAGGTCACCACGAACATGAACACCGTAACACCAAGGCCGAGCGAGACGGTGGGGATCAGCTTCGCCGCGAGAGGACGCCATAGCGCGCGGTGCGTGAAGAAGTAGGCGATACCCTGTGCTCGTTAATCCCTGCTCGATTGTGGGGGTGCGTCGACTGGCATACCTTGAATGGATACAGGTAGGCACCTGACTTCAGAGCATCCTCCGCAAGAGCTTTGGCCTGAGAGAAGTCCTCCTGCGCGACCTGCTGGACCTTGTCGGACACCTTGCTGCTTGTTGACTTTCCTGACGACATTGTGAGATTGCGAGTAGGTATCAGGTGGGTGAAGGTCGCAGTGCAGGGCAAGGAGCTTCTGTACAAGGGGTTGGAAGGGCACTGCGATTAACGATGCATGACATCATCGTCCACCGGAGCTCTGGCCAGGCCCATGCATGGTGGGCTTTCGCAACAGAACCGCACGTGAACAGGATTGCGTTTTCAAGACTTCATCTTTACGTGCTCGCACACCACGTCAATTGCGAGGATGATGAAGAGATTTTGCATCCTCGTCGATACGGCACAAGTTGCCACTGCAATGGCACCGTATGCCGGGTTGATGACGGCCAAGAAGCTGCCAATATTCCCTGTCTCGGACCCTGCTGCAATTGAAGTGCTGAATACCTAGGTAAATCTGCCGAACATTCAGTTTCCAGCAAGGTCAAGTCACAAGTATCTATCACAGATTGCCCCTCGCGGTCGAGACTTCCGCCAGCACGAGCTTGGAGCGCTGTGTGACTTCAGCCTTTTTGCGCATTTCGCAACGTCGCCAAGTTGCAACGTCGATTGCCGTAAAAGCGGTCAGGCAATTCCTGCTTTGCTGCGGATAAACTCAAGAGCTATTCAATTGGTTCACTCTATTTCTGTGGTCCTACACTGTATTCTGACTATTCTTGGCGCCCTGCAGGAGGGCAAGTTTCCAGAAGCGAGAGGAGCGATGCGGGGTGCGTCATGATGACGGTTCGCTTCAGTTGCTGCCCCTCCATGCTCCTTGAGTCCTCAGGCCCAGTTTCGGTTTCTAGCACGCTGCTATCCCGCGTTCTCCACCTCTCCCGTGTCCATCCAGGAACAGCGTGCAGTTGCTGTAACGCCTGTCAGAAGTCCGCAGGTGGCGGATATCCGATCTAAACCTCGAGATCTTCACATGACGCCACACATGCCAGTCGAACCGGTCCTGCGCCACAGCTTCCTTGCCAGACGCGCGGTTGCTTCCCGATCGGCTGCGGATCATTGCGTGATACAAGCCAAGTGTGGTATAACGCAGATTCAGACAACAGCAAACAGGAATTGAAGTCGCAGGTAAGCTTTGTCTTTCTCCACAGTCCGTGGCAGAATGACGCAGCGCCATTCATGTGCTAGTCTCCGCTGTGGGCCTAGACTAGCCTTGTCTGTGTAAACTAGCACTCGAAAGGGTCCTGTTGCTGTGGGCTGTGGCCAGTGTTTGTGGCGCTTCCAAGCAAGACGTGAGTGCCAGGGCATGGGAAGGGTTGAAAGAACAATCCGCCGAAATAGCCCCGGCTCATGCTCGACGCTGCTCGAGGCTGAAGGTCTGGAAGCACGGAAGAATGACGTGACGGACACTGTAGCTGGCAGCATCTCAGATCTTCACGCTCGCTTCGTTTGCGGCGCTACCCGTTCTGGCAAGATTGCTGAAACAGGGATTGAAGTCTCATCCAGTCGTCCCCGCTGTTTGTGGCACGTCTGCTGATGCTGGAAGTTGTAAAGCCAGCACAACATGACGTAGCAAGATGAGGTGCTCCTGCCTTCCCGTGGTGATATATAAGATGCCATTGGGACCTCGAATATTCAGCATCACACAACTCCACAACAACCACTCAACACACTCCACTACTTCTTAAGAACTTCACCAATACCCCTCTAAGATACCCCACTACCACAACAAATAAACATCCAACATGGCTGGCACAATTGAGAAGATCAAGGCTAAGGTCGAGAACGTTCTGCACAAGGACAAGGACACCACCCACGATGCCACACACACAGGTACTCACACAGGAACCACCGGTACACACACCACTGGTACACACACTGGCACCGGCCTTCCCGGCTCCACACACAGTAAGTTGCTCTATTCTCTGTCCACAGTCATCAGCCACTAACACTCTCCAGACGACCCCACTGGTCCTCACAGCTCGCACACTGCCAACGCTGCCGACCCTCGTGTCGACTCTGACCGCTTTGGCACAGCTGGCAACACAGCCGGTGCTGGCGGTCACGGTGCTGGCCAGTACGGTACCACAGACACACATGGTACCACTGGCTCCGGCCTCACTGGCACACACGGAACCACAGGCAGCGGTCTGACCGGCTCGCACGACACCTACGGATCCAACACTCACGGCACCACCGGCTCTGGCCTGACTGGCTCGCACGGCACTACAAGCCACAGCACCACTCACGGTAGCGACCCTACCGGTCCTCACGACTCCAAGCTTGCCAACAAGCTTGACCCCCGTGTTGATTCTGACCGCGTTGGTCCCGCTGGCAACTCTGCCAGCGTTGGCGGCTACGGTAACGAGCACCACACTTCTGGTCAGCAGACCTACCAGACTGACGGCAAGAAGTTGCCTGAAGCTCTCCTTGAAGATCACTCAAGGGCTGACCACCACTCAGGTGCCGGTTTGACCAAGGGTGGCCACAGCACCACTAGCGGCCTTACTGGCTCCAACACCCACAGCTCGCACACTCACGGCAGCGACCCCAGCGGTCCTCACGACTCTCACCTTGGTAACAAGGCTGACCCCCGTGTCGACTCCGACCGCTACGGTGCTGCTGGCAACACCGCTGGAGCTGGCGGCCACGGCGCTGGTCAGTACGGTACCACGGGCACGCACGGCAGCACTGGCTCTGGCCTGACTGGCAACCACGGAACTCACACCGGCTCTGGTCTCACTGGCGGTGCTCCTCACACTGGCACCCACACCGGGTCTCACATTGGCTCTGACCCTACGGGCCCTCACAACACCCACCTCGCCAACCAGGCCGACCCCCGCGTCGACTCTGACCGCTACGGTGCCGCTGGCAACACCACCGGCGCCGGTGGCTACGGCAGCACTGGCTCTGGTCTGACTGGCCACAACACCACCGGTTCCGGCCTCACTGGCAGCCACGGAACTCACACCGGCGCTGGCTACGGTTCCACTGGCTCTGGCCTCACTGGTAACCAGGGCTACTCCGACCCCTCCGGTCCCCACGACTCGCACCTTGGCAACAAGGCCGATCCCCGTGTTGACTCCGACCGCTACGGTGGACAGGGCAACACCTACGGCACCACCCAGGGCTCTGGCCTGACGGGCACCAACCACCCCGGCCAGGTTGGCAACTCCAAGGCCAACGAGACCGCTGGACCTCACGGCTCCAACCTCCTGAACAAGCTCGACCCCCGAGTCGACTCTGATCTCGACGGCTCCAAGAAGGTCGGTGGTGACCGCACCTACGGTTAAGCGGCTAGGTCCAAGAGGACAAGCGCAGCTGAAGGAACAGGCTGGAATGGAACGATGATATGATATCCCAACGAGTATGATAGTTAGCTTAATGTTGAATCTCAATCAATGACTTTCAAACAATCTTTTATACCATTTGTGAAATTTTTCGATGAACAAGCCCAGACAGCTGTTTAGCGAGCGTCGAGCAATAAGGTAGGTGGATGTGAGTACATCAGAACTCTCAGGTCTAAAACAGCGGACAGCGAACAGTGAATAGGGAATAGGGAATAGGGAATAATGAATAGTGAATAGCGAACAGCGAACAGCGAACAGCGAATAGCGAGCGGATTGGAACGCACAGAGCTCTGCTTAGAAGGGGCGGAGGATACAGTTACATACGTTCGCCTACGCATACGTAGGACCATACCAGGGTAAGCGAAGCCATGCTGTAGTCCGCAGTCCGTGGTCCGTGGTCTGTGGCGTTTTTCTTAACATGGGAGAGGCTGCTGAACTATCAACAGCTTCTTTGGGAAGTAGGTAGTGCGCGTGTAGTCGCGTTGAAGGTTGGACACCGCTATTGTCGTCGGTGCGTAGAGACTGTACTGTAGCTGCCATGTTTGCTACTCAGACTGGGTTGCTGTCACGACGTGCGAGTTCGAGTTTCATTTCATCGTGCAGGATGCTGGATGATGAAGTGCATTGTTCGTTATCCACTCAACCTCGTCCTCATGATATCAAATCACTAATCGCTAAACCACAAACACAAACACAAACACAAATACACAGCCAACTAGGTAACAACTTGAAGACTATGACTCAGTCTTCCTGCGGCTCTACGGTCCCCAGTACCCAAGTGCTGGTGCGTGGGCTGCTAGCGCTGACGCTGCTGATGCTGGGGGCACGTATCATGCACGGAGAACTCGGACGGTAGTTTCGAGCATGTCGTTTGGGCGGGTGGCGGGCGCATGGAAGCTGAAGAGAAGCGTCCGTGCTGATGGCGTGAGATGGGGTGCTTGGTTGCCCACGTGGAGGCTTGGTGATTTAACCGTCTCTGCGGTGTGTTGGTGCGGATGGGATCAAGTGTGAGGGATGGTAAGGTGGGGGGTACAGGGCTGAGAAGTGTCGTGGTGCTGCTGGGGTTGTAGTCTGCAGCATGTCGTGTTTTTGGAATTAAGGCTCGGGTTACCGTTTTGGTAAGGGACGTTGTGGTACCGGGTTGCTGCAACACATGGCGCTGGTGTGGACACGAGACTGTATGCATAGATCCTCACCGAGTGCCTTTGCTGCAGGAGCAGGCCGTGAGAAAGTAGAGACGTAGTGGTCATGGCGCACAGACTACTTCGCGAAGTGTCGGCCAGCAGCCGTTGGTAAGGCGTTGGCCTACGGGCTGCAGGCCGGCTTAGCCCTTCCAAATTGGGCTTGGGGCGTGCAGCGGGAGTGAACGTGCGCCATGTGGGTTGAGCTGGGTAGGAGGGCAGAACTTCAGCTGTCAGCGCTCGGTCAAAGTGTCGCGTTCCTTCTGTCACCTCTGCTCGGATCTTGAAAACGCTGATATAGTGATCACTCCGTGATACGGCCGTATACTTAGTGAACGCGCCTTTCGGTCTGAACATCTGAACCTTTGCCTCTCCATCGAACCGCACCAGAACATCACCATGGATTACAGCTTCTACGGCGCTTCGCAGCAGCCCTACCACTATATGGGCATGCCGCAAAATGCCTTTGCAAATACCGGAATCGATCCAGACTCGATGCGCAGTGTGGTGAGTGCTCTGTTGCTTCATTGCTGCCGCGGCCCCGCACGCCGCCAATCCCCCACCCCGACTAACACCGCCATCAGGAACCTCTCGACGCAGCTTTGTTCCCAGGCACATACGACGCCTTCGCTTTCCACGGATTGCCGACCCCGCAGCATGGCGGCTCACCAGACAATGCCTCACAGACCCCACTGCCGACGGCAGGTAGCTTGGACTCGGGACTGGGCGGAGAGATGGACGACGGCGGCGCAAGCAGAACACGGAGCAGCAGCGAGGAGAAGGAAGCCGGTCTTAATCTCACCCCCGCGCAGAGCAGGCGGAAAGCACAAAACAGGGCAGCGTACGTCACCTCTCTTTGTCGTCGTCCACCACGTTACTGACCCAGACGCAGACAACGCGCCTTCCGCGAACGCAAAGAACGCCATGTGCGCGACCTCGAAGCCAAGCTCGACGCCCTCGAAAACAACACACAGTCCCTGCAGTCGGACAACGACCGCCTGAAGCTGGCTCTGCAGCGCGCCCGCACCGAAAACGAAGTCCTGCGCGCCACCTCTGGCCACTCGCCCCCTGCGTCGCGGAGAGTCTCGGCCAGCTATCCCTCGCCCGGAGCCCACCTGCCGGACGAAGACATGGAAGATGACGAAGACACATACAACGTGCAGGCACTCAGCAATGGCAGCGTCGTCAACACCGCGGATAAAAACCACGCCGCCTCGCGCCACACGTCCAAGGGCAGGGAGGTCCCAGCTGCTCAGGCTTGGGACGTGATACAGGCTCATCCGCTGGTCAGGCAGGGCCTGGTGGACGTCACCGATGTTGTTGAGCGCTTGAAAGGCGCTGCGAAATGTGACGGCCATGGGCCTGTCTTTGAAGAAAGCACGATCTGGCAGGCGGTGGAAGAGTCGAGGCGGAGCGGTGGCGACGAACTTATCTGAACTTTTTACTTCGTGCTTTGCCTATACTTTTTTTGGGTTTGTCCCTTCTACAAACGTTCTTCTTCACGAGACTGGGAATCAACAACGGCGTTATCAAGCGGCCACAGCTGTAAGTATCAGCTCGTAGGCATGGGTGTGGAGTTATTGTGCAGATTCTTTACCATTCACACCGTCCTGACAGACTGTTTCTACTACTCAAAGATTTCCTCTACAATATTAAATACCCCTGCTTTGCACCACTGCTATATAAACTTCAGTACGCAATTCAACTATTTTCTTACAATTTGGTACATTCACCATTTAGCTTCGAATCAACAGAAAGTGCTCAGTCAGTATCCCGTGCAAAACAAAAGCAGTCGCCATACCTTGCCGACATCGTGCTTCCCTCTCGCAAGGCGAAGTAATTATAAAAACATTACACAGCTGTCAAGCAAGTAAGATGCTAATTACAGGTGCTGTTCCACAGTTCTTTTGTTGTTGTTCTCGTAGCTGGAGTATGACTTTGCGACTACGAGTCGTTAGATACAGCTCCAGTCGACGAAGTTTTTATTGATGGTATGTTTCTGGAGAGGCTGGGTCTTGAGCTTTCTAACGCTGCCGAAATGTGTTGGATTGATGGATAGCGCTACGTGGACAGATACATTGAAGAGTGAAGGATCTGTAGGTGTAGTGCCCTAGTTGTTCGGTGTAGTAAATCTGCTGTGCTTATTGTTTGTTGCAGTCATCCGTCTTCTTGGTTTGTTGGTGTGAAATAGTCTCATGATATATCTTCACATGCAATGTTGCGATCGGCTGGATTTCAAGTTTGAGAAGTGCAGACGAGACTTGACAGCGTACACATTTATAAACAATCTCGAGGTGAGATCTTCTTTCAGCACTGCAAAATGGCACCGACGGACTGAAACGTCGCCCAAAAGTACTAGCTTCCTCAAAAGATTAATGTAACTTCTCACCCTACGAAGGTCCACATTGATACCGACGTCATGCCCTGGCAAGGTGTTCCAGCCTAAAGAAGGCAAGTGGGGGCGGGGCAGTTGATCGGCAGGACCGACCCTGAGCTTCAGAGCTCCGAGAAGTTTTAGGCGTCAATCTGAACACCACAATACCAGCATTGAAAACTTGTACACCTCTTCCTGAATCTCAAAACACTCGAACACCCCCTTTCGAACCCCCCAATCACAACCGCCACCATGCAGATGCCAGACATGCCCATCAATGTCGAAGTCGACCCAAACGAAGACACAGAATGGAACGACATCTTGCGCAGTAAAGGCATCATCCCGGAGAAGCCGCCTTCGCCCACGCCTATGATTGAGGAAGCCCTCACAGAAGCGCGTCGACTTGCACATGAGAACCGGTTGGAGGGGAAAGAGCTGGACGAACTAGCGGAGCTGGAAGACGAGGAAGACGAAGATTTTCTGGAAAGCTACAGGTAAGTGAGCTGTCAGACCAGCCAGCCATGAAAACCACAATCCAGATCTATGTTTACTGATGCTCCACCAGGCAAAAGCGCATGAACGAGCTATCAGCCATAACCTCCGCCTCCGTCTACAACCAAGTCTACCACCTCCAAAAACCCGACTACAGCCGCGACGTAACCGAAGCCTCACAAAAATCCCACATCTTCGTGCTCCTTACTTCCAGCACAGGGACAAACACCGAGTCGCGCGTGGCTATGGAGTCGTGGACGCTGCTCGCGCAGAAATTCGGCGACGTCAAGTTCTGCCAGATGCGCGCCGACTTGTGCATAGAGGGGTATCCAGACAAGAACACGCCGACCGTCCTCGTGTACAAGGACGGCGACATCAAGAAGCAAATCGTGACTTTGCGCGAGCTCAACGGCCCGCGCACGAAGGCGGAGGACTGGGAGAAGGTACTGGTGGACCTCGGCGCGGTAAAGATCGGGGATAGCAGACTGAGCAGGAGACCGGGGCAGGATGATGCGGAGGAGAAGACTACGGGGATACGGCAGGGCAAGATCATGGCGCAGGGTAACGACGAGGATAGTGATTGGGAGTGAGGCTGTCGCGGAGAGAATTAATGTCCGTTGGAGTGCGGGTGGCTGCACGCAGAGCGCGGAAGGCCATTCACGTCTGACAGGCGATTCGATACCAGCAATTATGTTGAGGAAATATATCAAGTTGTCGCAATGCGCAACTCCACTGCAAACAGACCCTCCAACAGAACCCATACACGAGCGACCTTCCCTCGAGTAAATCCCCTTGGACACAAGCCGAGCCACGCACTTCTTCTCAGATAGTGTGACACGCCCCGTGACGATCCCATCCCCTCCTGGTTCTACTGATCCATACATTCAGATTGATTCGTACATCCACACTGATTCCAGAACTCATACCAATTCCAGCATCCTACGCCTACTGCTCCGTACATCCTCACTGACCCGTACATCCATGATTCATACATCCATGATTCATACATTTACACCACTTACTATCCAAGACTCCTACCCCACGCGATGAACCAGGTGGAATACACTGCTATATCAGTCTGTATACTCAGGTATTGGTTTAAATTGTGGCTGGCGCGTGATTGACTGTGACTGTGATTGCGAGGGTATGGTAGCGTGACATGTAGTTTTTAATTTGTTGGAAGGGAATGTGCAGGGATGTGGATTTGGACTGGATCTGTACGGGTCGGGATGGGATATACGAGCGTGAGGCCATTGAATTCTTCAATGTACAGCTTGCAGAGAGAGGGTTGGTGGTTTGGCTTAAAAAGGGGATCGAATAGTGGAGGTGTTGAAGAGGATAGGTCACGGCGATGCGAGGATGCGAACAGAGAGCGAATGTGATTTATTTGTGCGTATTGATGTATAAAGTTACGCTATCCAATCCGGTGTTCTATCTCGTGCTCCGTGTAATCGCACTTCCACGTTGCGAATCCCTCTGGTGCTACGCCTCACCTAGGCTGTTATTACAAATCCCCCACCTCTCCCCATGCTCTTCAACTACCTTTCTTCCCACGCGTTGTTCGTGACATATTCTAGAAAAACCTGCCGCTCTTGCCAGCCTCGACGTTGTGCTCAAGGACGGTGGCGTGCTCGTCGGCGTCGAAAGCACCAGGGCGTGTCATCTCGAGGGGAACAGGGCGGTCCAGCGCATCGAAACGGTGGCCCTTGACCTTGGCCCAGACCCAGAGTGCGGAGATGCGAACAGCGCAGGCACCAAAAGCCCAGAGGAGACCGCCAAAGGGTGCGGCGACGAAGGCACCTACTACTGTCAGTACGAAAGATAGCAGTACCCAGAAAGAAGACTTACCAAATGCACTCCAATCATTAGCGTAAAGTCCACCTTCAAGAAGGAGGAGACGGCTGGCCAAGGTGACATCGCCATCGTAGTAGACCAGCCCGAAAAGGAAGATGGTGAGGATGCCGCCCAGACCGCCGACAACGAAGTCAAATCCACGGTACCAGTAGAACTTGTCGCTCAAGCCAATGACCAGGCAAGGCACAACCGCTGCACTGACCAGATCGCTGATCAGGAAAATCTGGAGAATGTCTGGAGATCGAAGTGCGACAACAACGACCGGGAAGATGATAGCCACGACACATGCGCGGATGAACCATATATTCAGCTTGTTGCGGAAGAAGTCGTTGGAGCCGGTGGAGATCATGGCACTTTGGAACGAGTCGAATGCAGCGGTAGACAGCGAGATGGTCATGACCAGGACAACACCCACGACCCAGTTGGGAAGCTTCGCGAGCAGAAGGAAGAGGGAGAGAGACCCGGTCTCTTCGTCGGTCATGTCCCATGCGCCACTCCATGCAGCAAGCAGACCTGCTACACCAACAAGGGTCAGGATGATGAGGACACCAACTGATGCGAGGGAGACACCGATCCAGAGATCCTTGTCTGTGCGCGACGCGAAAGTGCGCATCCAGAAACCACTTAGGAAGAAGTCGTTTGTCAAGATGGCAACGGGAAGAATGTACAGCAGCTGCCAGCCTAGGAGCGAAGAGTTCAGGTAGCCAGATTGCTCAATGAGTGGGCGTTGGATATCTGTTTCGACACCAACTGCAATGACACCTAGGATGATCAACCCAACGACCATGGCTCCTTGAATGTTGTCCGTTACGAATGAAACCTTGAAACCGCCCAGCGAGGTGTAGATCGTTGTCACTGCGCACTCAACAATCACGACCGGGAGGCCGTTCAGACCGGTGAGAAGGTTGACGATCTGCTGCAGGGCGGACAGCTCGGCAACCATGTACAAAAACATAGTGATGAGCGTGCAGATACTCAGAAAAAGACCTGCAACAGCACCGTAACGCTGGCGCGTCCATTCGGTCAGGACGAAGCCTTCGGGACATTTGCGTCGGATAATAGGCCCCAGGGCGCCGAAGATCAGAAGCGGGAGGGCCGACGACAGTGCATAGACCAGAAGGCCTTGTACACCAGCGATGGTCGCAATCTGAGGGTAGGTAAACAGGATACCAGAACCGAGTGCTGATGATTAGGATATCTAGGTCAGCTGACTGTAGCAATGAGAGGGGTTAAGGTAGTAGCGGCAGCACGTTCCTCACGCAAGTATTATCTTGATCGAGTTCTGACGGTACTTCTCAGCTTCACTTTGACCAACAACAATACCTCGTGAGGGGTGCTGTTGCGGTCTCAGATCTGCGCCCGCAGTGTAGCCACACAAAGACCGCTCTCGTTATGCTTGGGGCAGCGGTCCCGAGAGCGGTCTTTGCGAGAGATCTCAAATACGAACCTGGAGACTTGACTGTTGACTTGCGCTCATGGAGCGATGAATATTGAATGCACCTCGGTCAGGTGATGTCATGATATCGAATCGATGCTGCCGCTGCTCTTCACGCTGGACGCGCTGTTAGACGGATGCACTCACCCGAGGCGATGAAGTTAAGAGCGAGCGGAACGCCTGCGGCATGTTAGCTATCGTTCGTGAACGTGGGTGCGATAACAGCGTCAAGTGTCGTGACGCATGGTAGCTGAGGTTCTGACCCTTCTGTGTACGATTGCTAGACAGCCACTCAGTCTTCGACTGGTGTCGCAATCGCCATGCGACGAAGCATCCCAAGACCCTGGTCTTTGGTTAGCCTTGTTGTACCACGGTCGCACGACTCGAGGTCTCCACTTGTGACATACAGGAACGCGCCTAGGGTCAGGTAGATGATAGCGTTGGACGCTGGCTGTGACGGTATGCCCATGTTGCAAGTTATGTACAATTAGCTTCTCGTATATGTACAGTCGAGATTGAAGCAGTGCAGATGCAGTTCATGCAGGGTTACAGCTCGAGCCGAGGAGTTGGAAGACTTTTGCATTCGGACGCTAGCGCTCGACGGGGAAGGTGCCGATGATGTCAAACTAGATAGGTCTGGCCGCTCTCAGCAACTCCACGTGGGGAAGCGTTGGTGTTGAGGGTGCTGGACTTTGGGGTTTGATATTGGATTTGCTGGTGCGTGATGGTTCAGGGTGTCCTTCAAGATTCACTGTTGATTACAGCGCAGTTCATGACTCCACCTTCAATGCACTTGATGGAATTCAGTCATTAACCAGTGCCGTTCATTATTTATTTGCACAGAACGCCCGTGCCGCTCAATAACACATGTAAATGCTACGACGTATCGCAGAATATTGCTTTGGCTCACGCTGAGTCTCTCATACGTGCCGTATTGAAGCAAGCTAGTAGACTCAATTGCTTCCATCCTTGCTGCCTAAGTCAATTACCACGCATGTCGGTCCCAGTTTGGATCTGCCGCTGTCAGTCACCACCACGCAGAAACATCCAACGCCACTCACCTTGTACAAATGCCGCCAGCACTTTACTCCCCGTCTGGAGCAGCGGGTGTCCCACCACAATCTGCAGGAACCTCTGCAGCCCCTCTCTCCTGTGCTCGATTACGTCGTCTGAGAAGCGGTTGGTCAGGACCTTGCCTGGCAGTGGCGGTATGGTGAC
This sequence comes from Phoma sp. RAV-16-625, assembly GCA_004335185.1. Taxonomy (NCBI): domain Eukaryota; kingdom Fungi; phylum Ascomycota; class Dothideomycetes; order Pleosporales; family Didymellaceae; genus Phoma; species Phoma sp. RAV-16-625. Next base: position 102,012 of record SAUA01000069.1, on the reverse strand, counting down.
GCGCGCACTCTCGCGCTCGAGGATGTCTCTAAAGGCCTCGAATTCGTTGTAGCGCCGGCGCACCGAGGAGGACTTCAGCTTGAAGGCGGGGATGTTGGTGCGCATGACGATCTCGTAGGTTGTGTACATGCCGCGGCCGACGCCTGTAGCACAGTCAATGTCTAGGCCTCCTCTTGCGGCATTGCATGGAGTCTGTAGGTACCATGGGTCATGGGGTTGCGGACCTGTGCACGCGACATGTGAGCGAGGCTGCGGGGGGGCGTCTATAGCGGGGCGCGTACCTCGATCTCGAGAAAGTTCTCGGGCGGCCCGTACAGCTCCTCAAAGGACTGCTGGCGCGCATCTGGTATGGACTGCATGGTGAAGGTAGTGTGATTGTGTCTACAGTAGTGTGCAGGAGCCTTCGGCGCAATGCGAGCGTTGGCTGATCGATACCACCTGGGGCACGGACGTCCACCCCCTCGGAAGTGCCCCACCACGTACCGGCTTCACCATCACCAATACGAATGCTTACCCTTAGCCGAGTCTACATCGATTGCGCATCAAAACTCAACATGCAACTTCGCCTCGTTTATGACAAGCCCATGTAAATCGCGCTGTACACGTGACGAATTCCACACCACCCCATCCACCATCAGCTATACTCACCTTGTGCAGGGAGTCTTGGAGCACTCGCGTTTGGTAGATACTTTAACACAAGTCTGAGTTCAAGTACCCACATATCACTACAGTTTCGATTTTTTCTCGAGCGTGTTTCCAACAACCCAATCCTTCGTCGGCGGCGTCTTCACAAAACTCTCCCTCGTCTCCCACTTCCCCACCCACTCCTGCAGATTCGGTCTCCCTTTCTTCCAATCAAGACCTAAGAAACCCATCTGTGCCGCCAAGGCCGTCGCAACAGCAACAGCAATCTCATCCACCGACGCTGATGCACTGCCGGGATCCAACAGTATCCCATCTTTGATCACCGTCTCGAAACGATCCAGCCCACGCAAGATCTTCGTCTTCTGGCCCTCCACCCACTCCTTGAAATACAGTCCTCGTTCCTTCCTGATACGCACTTCGTATGTGATGAGTACAGCTGCATCCATGATGCCATCTGCACACGCATGCAGCGACTTCATCTGCCAGTACTTCTTGTCCTTCTTGGCTTTCACGCCTGCTAGTTCCTGGAGGTACTCGCAGATTACTCTTGAGTCGAACAAACCATTTGGTACATCTTCGGTGACTAGGCAAGGTATTTTTCCCAGTGGGTTGTAGGCCGCAACGTCTTCGGTGTTGTCACTCCACCCCTTGATTGGGATGGGGGCTACGACGACTTTCTCGAGGGAAACATGCTGTGCGAGTTTGAGCTCGTGCGCGAGCATGAAGACTTTGCGTGTGTACGGCGAGAAAGAATGGTAGATGAGACGCATCTTGGGGATCTTCTTTTCGCTGCTGAGCGATGGCGGGATCGAAGATTCACCCGTGGCTTTGGTAATGCGAAAGTTCCAGCGTGGGAAGTGGAGATGGAGACCTTTGCTGTTGCGGATCACGACTTCGGAGGCTGTGAGGCCAACTAGAGTTCCACGATCTTTGTGCGCTTGGCCATAGTCAGAGGGAAATACCTGGACCATGTCGCCAGCGTGGAACGCGAGAGGGTCGTTGTTGTCAAACGTCACAGACTCGGTAGGTGAGGTGGCATCCAGGACTCGCGTACTCATTGTCTTCCCATTGAGTGTGGTAGGCTTCGGGGACTTTCCTTTTGCGCCTTTGATCTCGCCCATGAATCGTTGAATCCACGCGTGTGTCCGCGGGTAGCTCTTCTCGCCAAATTGCTCTTCAGGCAGTGCGCCCTTCATGCCACGGTCCACGATGAGCCACTCAAAGGGCCATGCTGCATCGATGTCCGCGACGGTGAGTCCTTCAGTCCCCAGGATCCATTGCCTACCATCAGCCAAGAACGTGTTCTCCATCAGCTCGAAAGCCTGTCGCATGTTCTGTAGACCTTCTGGCCGGCCAGCTTGCATGTTCTCCGCCGTCATGCGTCTTCCACCCATCAGCTTCTGCCGGTCATCGAGGAACATTTTGTTCTGTATCAAGCCTGTCGATGACCAGTACGGCATCAGCTTTACAGCATTGTTGAACAGACCAACATCGCTGTAGTTTTCTAGAAGCTTTCTGAATCCAGCTTGCTCCATCGTATCTGGTGACAAGGTGCTATTAGGGTACAAAGATTCAAGTTTTGAGATGATGAGTCGCGAATCGATGTACACATCCTTGCCTAGAGCCATAATAGGTATGCGTCGATAACTCACATCAATTGATGCGAGATCGGGTCGAGGCATAACTGGCGGTTGTATCTGCATCAGTAAGCTAGAGAAAAGGCATGACCACGCAAGAGCTTGACATACACATTCATCATACTCAATGCCACGAAGCCAAAGATACCACAGCACTTTGTGGGAGTAGATGGAGGCTGCATAGTGGAAAAGGATGGGTCTCTCCGTTGGCGCCATCGTCAAAACCTTAAGCACTGATACTGATTCGAAGTAAGGATAATACCCCGTACAGCACTTTAATGGAGTGTTACCAAGGCGTGCCCTGATCTTCACGGGCGCGCATCGTGTTTACCCCACACGAGCTGCCATGACGTCGGACCGAGCCGAGGCTCGACGATACCGAGTCGTCGGCACAGCCATCATTGGCTAAGATGTGCACATATTATCTCTTTCATTGAGAGATAAGCGAGCCTGTTGCTGATAGAGTTCTGGTGATTCGGGCGCAAATGTAAACACGAGGGAATGGAAAGCAGGTGCAAGTCGCTTGAAGAAGCAGTCGCGCACGGACTTTTTGGTCTTGCTAAATTTGCAACCTCTAAGCTATTATCTGTGACAACAACAAGACAGTCAGGATAATCACTATGCCGAAGACAGACGAAGGTGCTGCACTGGGCCATGCGTCCTTTTGGGATGAGCGCTACGCAAAGGCGGGTGACAGCACCGAGCCTACCCACGAATGGTTTCGCGATTTTGCATCTCTGGAACCGTTCTTTGACAAGCATCTGTTCGCGACTCGAAAGGCGGAGACACATCCAAGGATCCTGCACTTGGGGAGTGGCGACAGTGTTGGTGACATGCTACACTTAATACAATGAACGTTTGACTGACAAATGCACAGACGGTACCGTACGATCTTTTGAAGAGGGGATACAGTAATCAATTATGTCTTGACTTCTCTGCCGTCGTGGTGGATTTGATGAAGTCTCGACATGAGCAGGAAAAGGGTGTCACGTTTCAGGTCGGAGACGTGAGAGACATGAAGGACATCGACTCTGGGAGTATCGACGTCGCGTTCGACAAGGGCACATTGGACGCTATGATCTTTGGCAGCCCATGGAGCCCACCAGAAGAGACCTTAGAAAACAGCGGGAAATATATGAAGGAGGTCAGTAATGAACTTGATGCCATGCTGCGCGAACCGAGCCTAACGAATCCAGGTCCAACGAGTGCTTAAAGAAGACGGCTTCTTTTTGTACATTACGTATCGGCAGCCTCACTTCATCAAGCCTATTCTGAACCGCGACAGTGAATGGGACTATGATATGGAGATCTTAGGAGGAGGTGATAGTAGCTTTGAGTACTACGGCTTCGTGTTGCGCAAGCACAAATGAGTTCAGCAAGCGATCGTCCACATCAACACAAGAACAGAAGTTCGAATGAAGAAGATGACAATTACTGGGTCGGCCATCACCAAACCGAATGCACTTGGACCCTATGCGATACCTCTCTTTCCCCGCCGGGACTAACTCCGCGACCTGCACATGACGCCCTACGCCGTTCCGGAAACAACAGCAACTCGAAGCATCTTTAAAAGTTCGAACCAGCACTCCTAACTTCAAAGCTACATCAATACCTCAACAGATTTAGACCTTGATAACCCTGTCACTATGCCGCCAATCACTCTGTGGTTTTTGCAGGCATCCCGCTGCATTCGCACCGCCTGGCTACTCGAAGAACTAGGACTTGACTACGATGTCAAATTCTCTGATCGCACGTCAGCTTCGAAAGCGCCCGAAGATTTCAAGCTTGGATCTGGCAACCCGCTTGGAAAGTTCCCCACTATCAAAGATGGAGATCTGGTAGTATATGAGAGTGGTGCGATTAATGAGTAAGACGGACAAGCCGCAGGCGACACAATCTATAATTGTAGCTGACGAGCGCCAGTTACCTGTGCGGTAAATATGATAAAGAGGGGAAGCTCATGCCCAAGGATGACAAGACCAAGATTAAGGTCTTACAATGGGTCCACGCTGCTGAGGCAACGTTCGCTCTCCATGCGCTAGCAATCTTGTACGCACGATGGAACATCAAAGACGCACCCGAAGGCGTCGTTGAAGCGGCCGAAAAAGGCATGTCTGCCAATGTCCAAAACGACATGTCATGGCTGGAGAGCGAACTCTCCCTTTCCCCAGGCGCGTTTCTGGTAGGCGATCATCCTACTGCGGCAGATATCATGATGCACTTCTCTGCCACCTTCATCATTGCGAGAGAGCTGGGTACGAATGGAAAAGAGTGGCCGAACATCAACAAGTGGCTCAAGGCTTGCGAGGACTCAGATGGTTACAAGCGTGCAGTCAAGAAAACAGGACACAACTTGACTCACAGCCATGGTCCGAGCAAGTGAATAGAGAAAGAAAGAACGATAGAAACAAGCAAAATAGCCTATAGTTATTCAATGTCGCAAGAAATACAATCACCATTTGTCAAGTTGGACGGTTCGTCTTCCCAAAGCGGCTGGCGTATGAGACAAGCCGTGAACCATGGCCGAGAGCCCTGCCCCGCATGCCCCAGATTTCGTACTCCAGCTCGTACAACGGGACGATCATCAACCAGTATCGCAACGTACAAAGTCAGTACATGAAGCTCGGGCTAAAGAAGCGGCTCCTCGGTGGTTCATTTGAGACCCGACGCACATCCAATATGAAGTAGCAGATAACTACAAGTCGTCTTCTTTATTGTTCAACCTCCCCGCAACCCCTGTCTCCTACACCCCACCTCACCCCAGAGTCTATTCAGCCACCAAAGCACGACTTTGCCAATGTCACAAAAGCTTGACATTCTTATTGTTGGCGCAGGCTTATCCGGTCTCGCAGCATCGATTCAATGTGCGCTTTCAGGACACTCAGTCACAGTGCTTGAAAGCGCGAAAGAGCTTGCTGAAGTTGGTGCCGGTCTGCAGCTTACCCCAAACGCCACTCGCCTCTTCCAGGATTGGGGTGTGTACGACTCACTGAAGGAACTCGTGTGCGAACCTACAAAACTCACAGTATACAACTACAAGGGCAAAGTACTGGCAAACGAAGACAACTTTGATGTCAACATAAGACGGAAATACGGAGCACCATTCTCGGACTGCCACCGTGTAGATCTGCAGCAGGCGCTTGTCAAGAGGGCGAGAGAATTGGGAGTCGCAGTTATCCTTGATGCGCGAGTCACAGGGATAGATTTTGGGCAGAAGGCAGGAGACAGAGCGAAAATCACCGTGGGCGAGAAGGCTTATGGTGCAGACTTGGTCGTGGGTGCAGATGGGCTTTGGTCAACATGTCGTTCTACCATGCTAGGGAAGAAGGATACTCCTTTGCCGACCGGCGATCTGGCGTACAGGATCGTACTCAATATCGACCAGGTGAAGAGCCAGAAGCTTCGGGATATGGTGCAGAAACCTACGTGTCGGTTTTGGGCGGGTCCGGATTCACACGTAGTAGCATACAGCATGCGTGGTGGCAAGATGTATAACGTTGTGCTCCTCGTTCCTGACGATCTCGAGGAAGGTGTTGCGAGAACAGAAGGTGATCTCGATGAGATGAGGAAGCTGTTTGAGGGGTGGGATCCTGTGTAAGTTGTGCCGTCCATTTGACACGTTATGAGCTCATCAGTGGCAGGTTGACCGAGTTCCTCGAGTGTGTCGACAAGGTCGACAAGTGGAAACTGATGCACCGGGAGGAACTTCCGTCGTGGATCAACCCGCAATCTAACCTTGTGCTCATCGGAGACTCATGTCACCCCATGCTCCCGTACTTGGCACAAGGCGCAAATTCATCAATCGAGGATGGCGCTGTGCTAGGGCTGCTCTTAGGACCGAAGCACTTCACCGATAAATCTCAACTATCTGATTCGCTGAAGACGTTCGAAAAATTACGAAAAGCAAGGGGCGAAGGCATTGTGAGAGAAACGTTCAAGCAGCGGAGGGACTTCCATATGCGTGATGGGTCTGAGCAGGAAGAGCGGGACCAGCGAATGCTGAGGCAACTGGGTCAAGAACTGCAAGGCTCCTTCCCAAGTCGATGGACCTGCCCAGAAGTCCAGCCGTGGTTATACGGCTATGACGCTTCGAAAGAAGTTGAGGCTGCTACGGCAAGGTAACGTTGCCGCCAACTCCCACTCGCTCTGCATGGATAGGTGGGCTAGGGAAACAAGGCGCTTTCCAACAAGCCCATGTCAGCCTCGGAACTTCGAATGAAACTTTAACGTTCATTGGTGCATACTCAACCGTTCAAACTCTATCTTAATGTTGACCCTCTCGACGTTGTTTGACGTTGTTGCACGAGGTGTGTGGTGAAACTCGCTACTGCTGTCCACTTACCGGCATCCTCGGTTGTCGCAGCGTTGACAGGGGGATTTGTGGACCCATCATCCCTATGCAACGTGCAAGAACAGCACAAGCACTCCACATTCACGAATTGAAGGACATCATACGCCTGTGGACCATGATGCTCCCGCCTACCCAACCCGTTCCTTGAGCTGATCTCCGAGATTCTAGACATGGGTGAATGTAACCGTGCCCGTGTAAAGAAACAACACAAGCAAAAGTAACCCTTTCGATTCATGCATCCTCGGAGTTTTCCTCTTGTATCTTGGCCACGCCTTCATCGAAACAGGTTCATTTCCAGAAGAAACAATGCCGTCTTGTTTCGAAACTCGCCTGATCTGCTGTTTCTTGGATGCCGAGCCCGTGTTGATGAGAGATTTACGTCGAGGATGTAGGTAAGGCTGCGAGTACATAAGACCTCAACACTATCGCCAGAATAGGATCATCGCATCGCATCGTCGGCTTTCCTTCACTCGTTCTCTTCGTCTCTCGCTGTGCTGTGCACTCATTTTCGCTTTCGCTTTATCGACTACACTTTCGTTTACCAAACATCAACGCTTTCGCCTTCCAACTTCAATAACGCATCGAATCGTCAACATGAAGTATACTACCGCATCTGTCGTTGCTCTGGCTGGCGCAGCCAACGCTTTGCCTCACCCGCAATTCAGCTTCCCCTCCTTCAGCTTGCCTTCGTTCCCTATGCCTACAGGCTTCGGTAGAGGTTCTAGCACCGGTGGAAGTGGACTGGGATCTGGTCTTGGGGGTCTCGGAGGTCTTGGAGGTCTCGGCAGTGGTTCTAGCACTGGAGGCAGCGGATTAGGAGCTGGTCTTGGGGGTCTTGGTGGCAGCGGCTCGCCTTTCAGCATTCCCTCTTTCTCCATGCCCACAGGCTTGGGTGGGCTGGGCTCCGGACTGGGTGGTCTCGGTGGAGAATCCAATGTCCAAGTCACTGCTACTCCCACTGCTAGCGGCGCCACTCCTACCAAGACTGGTTCTTCTGGTGGCAGCACTGGAGGAGGAGGAGCAACAAACAACGGCGCCAGCTGCGCAGGCACTAGCGGAGGAAGCTCAGAGGATGGTGTCAAGGGCGGAAAATGCTGTACTGACATGACTGTCATCTTCGCTCGTGGAACCGGCGAGTTAGGCAACATGGGTACCATCTCTGGCCCCCCTATGGTCAAGGCGATCAGGTCCAAGCTTGGTGCCGACAGGGTTACCGTTCAGGGCGTGGACTATGCTGCATCTGCTGCTGTGAGTACTGCCTCTTTGCAAACGAAATTCCCAACTGACACAGTATCAGGGCAACGCCAACTTGGGCGCTGATGGAGGAAAGGACATGGCTGAGTACGTCCAGCAGGCACTCAAGCAGTGCCCCAGCACCAAGGTCATTGTCTCGGGCTACAGTCAGGGCGGCATGGTCGTTCACAACGCTTTCTCCAACGGTATCTCCGCTTCTGACGTCGCTGGAGCTGTTATGTTTGGCGACCCATTGAAGCGTCAGGCTATCCCTGGTCTCTCCACCGACAAGGTGAAGCAGTTTTGCGGTACCGCCGACCAGATCTGCGGTGGTGGCGGCGATGGTGGCGCCACTGGCAGCCATCTTAGCTATGGCAGTGTTGCGGACTCTGCTGCTACATTTGCCATCCAGGCTGCCGGCCTTGCTTAGGGGATGACGAGTTGGAAGGCTGTTGGAAAAGTGGTATGATATATGGAGGAACAGCCTGCAGGACCAGGGATCTGTACATTCACGAGTATATATCAACGGACCAATGCCACACGCTTGCAGCACCCACAACAAACCTTAGCCTTCCCCTCCATACTTCTTGACTAGTGTTTTCATGATGCTTGCCGCACCACTTTTGTACCCGCCACCAAACATTGCCCAGTGGTTCAAGTGATGATAAAGCTCGTACAGCTTCACTCGATCCTCGTACTCATCAACCGGCTCTGTCTTTGGGCAGAGTTCGTGATATTCCTTCAGGAAACTTCCACCAAAGCCACCGAACATCTTCATAATCCCAAGTTCAAACTCACTATGTGCATAGCAAGCAGATGAGTCAAAGACTACATCCTCGGGCTCGCCCTCTTTGCTGCCGATGATGCCAGCACTTGCATTTCCACTCCATAAATCACCATGCACAACCACTGGCGTTACGCCCTTACCATTGTTGAGGTGGTCGTCCCCTATCAGGCGAGGTACCACTTGTGATGCGGTAGCTTCGACGAGGTTGTGGAACTCCTTATCTGTACCTTGAGCCTTCTCCCCTCGCCGTAGAATGAAACGCAATCGATTTTCAGCATAGAATTCTGCCCAGCTTTCTTTGTAGCTGTTGTCCTGGGGCGTATCGCCACAGCATGTTGTCGACGGAAATCCAAACATGGGCTTATCATAGCCGTCTGGTGTCGGCGCAGGCGTTGTGTGTAACTTCGCGAGCTTCTGAGCCAGGGAAGGTGCTTTACCCTTCGTTGATGAGCGGCCCGTCAGGTGCAGGAAGTCGGTAACCAGAAATGACGTCTGTGGGTTCGATTCAAACTTGCCGTGGCCGAAAGACTGTGGACACAGCGATGGCACAATGGCGTTAATAGCATTGAGAGATGCGTGCTCGCCTTCATGGATCTATCAGCCGCTCAATTCGCGTTTTGTACGGAGACTGGGATCTGACCTTCGAACATGGTCTCAGCAGCACTTCCACTGCCAGTCTTCATGAAGAAAGTCTTTTCCTTGCCATCCTGAGGCTTCGAAACGATCTTCGAGGTGGACGCGGAGCTGCAGCCTCCACCGCCAGCAGACGAGACGGAAGTGCTGTCAGCGTCGAGCTGTAGGAGCTTGAGAACAGCTGGGTCAACCTTCATTGTGGTTCTTGGAATGTTTTGTCGGATACAATTGATCATCGAAATGTTATTGAACACACAGTTGTGATGATGGAGGTGTTGTTTGTGACGTCATCAGCCTTGTCGATCATATGATTTATTTTGCAACGCGTAACGCGTCCCTCCGAGCAACACGTCCATAAGAGGATATTGCTCACTACATCTACAAGCATAGTAGAACAATTCTGGCACACAATGGCAGCTAACGCATGCTGAGTGAGTATGGGTGTTCAGGCGAAGATGCAAGCTGGGATTGCAACCAATTGATAGTGCTATGTCTTACTACCTAGCTAGTGCAACTATGAGTGAATTGGAAAAGCTGCAGAACATACCTATGCCGACTTAGAACTTCCAACAGTTTCTGATCCTTGACTTGTGACTAGCAAAACTTCGCGCATCCGTTTTGATATACGGCTGTAATTTCAGCACCTGAGCGACGATTAACCACATCCGTATGACTTCTTGTCCTTTCACTTCTTTAGTGACCTATTTTCCAATCTTCCAAAGCCTGAAGAAGTTCATGATTTGGTCTTCATCACTATAAACGTCAGCGCGTGGATAATGGACATTAACAATAATGTCACTAAGACCTCGGATGTCAGTAACATGTCGAAAATAGCTGACTTTGTTAGTCGTGAAACGATTTGCAATCGCGTTCCAGAGAATGAACTGCCGTATACCACTGAAAGCGAAGGTCAGGAAGTCGTCGTCCTGTGACGTAGGTACGTGTGGCAGTAGTCTTAGGCTGACAGTGTCAAGGTTGGGATGTGAGGCAATTGCACCAGCAAGTTCCTCCAACCCTGCGCTCTTCAGAGCCTCTCCCCTCAGAAAAGAAGCCTGGTGTGCCTCAACATCCGAACGAAAGATGTGTGAGACTGTTAGGTCCAAGCTGAAGAATCGGAGGCTATGGCACATCGAAAGAGAGCGAAGGAAGTCTTGATAAGCCGCTCGAGCATACCTACCATCCTCATAGCACGATTGGCTCACCAGAACAATTTCGAGTCGTGGTAGTGAAGCCGCGCCCTCAGGACCAAGCTTCAGAAGAAGCCTTTGCGAAATACCAAAGTGGCTGGTGGCCCCTGCTTTATAGTTTAACAAACACATTTCTATCGAACCATAGAAGAAGCTTCGCACATCCTGATGCATTGCCTTGCTCATCGCAGCCAATGTTTGGACTGTATAGATTTTCTGGAAGAAGCAAAAAATTGGACCACCAGCGTTCATGAGCTCGAAGCGGTCTTTCTCCTCTGAATAGAAGCACTTGACCTGAACCATAGGACTCATGTCAAGAGCAAAACCATACACCATTCGTCGGATCTCGAGGGGCAGATGTAGGAAGGATTTGTGTGTAATGTCTTCCTGTACAGAGCTTGCAAACATAAGGTCTTGCCGGTTGCTGAGCAGCTTGAGGATTCGATCGACCTTGTATCGAGGCATTTTCTGGCAAGATAACGGTTCGAGTGGTAACTCGATCTCATTATCAGGTGTTCGGTCCCATGCTGCGCGAATTTTCCACTTCTGATAAGTATCTCGATCAACACGATCTGAGTATTGAAGCTTAAACACGCAAAAGGACCTGCGATGAAACACATGAGATAGGATCTTACGCTGCAGCATTTCCTTTTGAAGCTCGAATGTCGTCATATTGTTGTAGTCCGTCAGTGTAGGGGCGTCCAACTGTGCTCGGCGTGCAGCAGACAAGGGCGGAGGTAAGATTCTTGGTATGACAAACTCGGTAGTAGTTGTAATGTCCTCGGCAGCTGGTTCAAAGATGTCAAGAGGCTGTCCGAGATCAAACATGTCGAGCGGCGGTGTTGATGTGGACGTTCGGTGAGCAGTGATTTTATGATTTGGGGGGAGCAGGAAAGGCCGTGTATTCGTTTTGTAGGGGTAGTCCCGCTGCAGATGGCTCAGAAGAGTCTGGACTGGCCAGTGAAAGTTTTGAAGACGAGACTGTGAAAGGAATGTAAAACGATGTTTTTGTGACGGTACAACGTCACATGAATAATGATAAGTCTGGCAACGTGAGGCAGTCAAATCAATGTACTTATGTGCTCGTGCAGAATTTATTATACGCAGTGAACACTAGTCACTACTCTCTCCGAGACATACTATCTTAATGTCTCCTATGTCATGCAAGCACCGCACGCGGCCGTTCCCCACAGCTTCATGGGTGGTCTTGAATCACGCGCTTGCGGCACTCGTCCAACGTTCCCTCCGTTTCCGCCGCTCCCACTCCCAGCCCCAGCATTGCCGCGGCCGTGCATGCCTCCTTGGTAGCTGTCTGGCGCTGGCGGTGTGTGTGCAGGTCGATAGAACGAATTGTTGCCCGGTGCACGGTACGGCGAATTGCGAGCGGCAGCCCATGTGTCAAGAGAGAAGAGGGTGGTAAGGTAGAGGGCGAAGAACATGTACAGTGTATCGCCGAACGAGGTTTTGCTGGGCAGTGTAAGCAGCTGTCTGTACTTGCGAAAGGGGTAAACCAACGTTTCTGACACCATGTTGGACCGACTAGATACGTGGTCTTTGAGTTTGCGTGTGCGATTGTTGAGTGAAGTAAAGGAAGCAGAGAGCGACGGCAGCAACAGAGAGATGTCTGCCTACTTCAAGGCGCCATGGTGGTTGCCTTACTGTAGCTAGTGGTCGAGATCTGCGCCCCACATTTATGCGCTAATGCAGGACCGAGCTGGGGTGACCAAAAATACCCATCCGTAAATTTTCGACCAACCTCTTTCACGCGTTCACGTGTCAGATATTAATCGCGGTGCTCATCATAGTGTGGCATAGAGATCGATCTATCGGAACATCATCCTCTGTCTGGTATTGCAGTCAAAGCTAAGATGGTCGACAATAAGGTACATATCTTTTTCCACACAAAATACGCGCCTGCTGATATAGTTCCAGAAGCGCAAGCATGCATCTGTAGTACTACACCAAACTCACCAACAAGATAGTCCCAACAAGAAGAGCAGGACAGAGCCTCAGGATGCGGAAGACATTGATACATCGCGCCCCACGGCGCTTTTCAAGCCCACCACAGCCAGGAATTGGACCGTTAGCATTGCACTGCCTGGAAGCTGGCTTCTCAATGCCAAAAAGCCAGATCACAAGACAATGCAAGTTGGCCGTATCGCGCGAGCAGCAGCAGTTTTTTGCGTTGACGAGATCGTCGTTTTTGACGACAACCCGTCTGGACTCACCCCCAATGTGGTATCTGACCGGTATACGCGTGGCAAGAAATCCAAGTCGAAGCAAGAAATTCTTGACTCTATCTTGGAGGAGGATGAGCCATGGCAAAACCCGGACCAATTCCTGTATCACGTCCTCTCATTCGCCGAGTGCCCACCGCATTTGAGGTACAGCCACGACGACCCTAGTTTGAGCATCTTTCAGAAGCACAAGAATCTGGAGTGGACTGGTACACTGCCCAGTATGGACATGCCACATCATTTGCGGCCGCACGAGTGGTGTCAATTTCGAGAGGGCGTTGTTGTTGGCCCCGCAGACGCACCATCAGCAAACCGAGGGTCAAAGGGCAAGAAGAGCAAGAAAGAGGAGGAACAGTATGTGTACGTGAAGTGCGGACTACCCTCCCCAGTGATTGTGCCCGTACCACCAGGAGCCCCGATCGAGCCTGCGATGCGCACGACAGTACGATTTGCCAACTCAGACCCTCCCAAGAACTGGCCGCACCTCTCACAATCTGAGTGCGAAAGTCTCGAGGCGACAGCTTGCGCGTCCTCACTTCCGCGCGAAGAGGCAGGCTACTACTGGGGCTACTCGGTACGCAAAGCCTCCTCCCTCAGCACTGTGTTCTCCGAATGTGAGTTTCCTGATGGCTACGACTTCACCGTGGGCACATCCGAACGAGGTGTCGACGTACGCGACATCATCCCATCAACCACATCGAATCCTTCGGTACAGGCGCCGGAGAAGTTCAAGCACCTTCTGCTTGTATTTGGCGGTGTTGCTGGGATAGAGCCGGCAGTCGCAAACGACCCTGTCCTGGCAGAAAAAGGATTGGGCAAGGGAAGCGCGCATACACTCTTCGATTCTTGGGTTAACCTTGTGCCTGGCCAGGGGAGCAGGACGATCAGGACTGAGGAGGCTGTCGAGTTTGGGCTATGCGCGCTGAAGCCGTATGTGGATTCAATGTATGCTAAGTAGTCATATGTGTGGTTTCGTCGAAAACGAGCGTCAATGAAGCGGACCTTGAATGCCGAATATCAGAAATATAGCCATATGAAATAGACCGTAACGTTGTTGTCACACCTACTTCAGGTCTGGAAATATAAGGCGAAAGTTCGGAAGCTGAAATGCATCAATGCTGCCTTCCCAATTGGAGAGTGCTGACGCATCAAGAGAGTGACAGACCGCAACCGCCATCCTTCGAACAAACAACAGTAACTCTCCGACCATCATCAGGCCCAGCTTTCATTATCGCCCAAATATCCAAGCGTCAACACATCGCTACACTTCGAGAAGGTGTCTTCAATTAGTGAGGGGTCGCTGCACAAGGCTGAGGACACGCCAAGTCATAAGAGTAACTGCAGGCTGACGTCGCTGGCCGCCGTGTAGGTTAACCACCAATGATGGCACGCGATGGCTGAAATTGCTCACGTGACAACTTATAGGCATGTTGCTTCTTCAGCCTTCTCGCTGCATCACCTAATTCACATCTCGTAAATCCGCTCCACCTCACCAAAACATCCACGAGGATCAAGCTTTTACACAGTCACATGGCCGCAGGGCCTTTGGACCCCCTGTATTGCGCCCTGGGAATCGTTCCACAACGCTTGGTTACAACCAATACGACCTGAAGCGTACCAGAGTCAACAAGCAGGATGCTAGTAAAGATTTGAGCGCAGGTCGGGAATCATCGGTATTGGGGTCTCTTCCTTTGAATCATCTATACGAAGACGCTCCTCTTAAGGACACCATGAGACCAATGCAGGATCTGCTGCTCACTGAAGATGGTATTCCTTCGGAAGAAGACCATCATTCAGAAGAAGACCAATCGCTCGACGAACACTGGAACGAAGACAGTTCGACAACAGATCAGTCAGAAACCTTCGGAACAAGTGTTCCAGGGACTGGGTTCATTTTTCACAGCAGCAAACGAAGCATTCATCCTTTCCACGCTCTTAGCTTGGCTCAAACTGAAAGTCCGAGTTTTAGAGCCCCAAAGTCTTTCGCTACAGCTAAATCAAGCCTTGCAAGCTATGCTACAGCACCGAGTGTTCCAGGGAGAAACTCCAACAATCTAACAGAACCAACACAAGCAACTCGGACCCCACGGACCCGCTACTATGATTTCAGTACAAACGCTCTGAGAGACACGATCACTCAATATATCCTAGGTTGCATAAAGCTCTCCTGTCATGGCGATTTTGTTCCCGGCGCCACCTCACATTGTGACAGACCCAGTCTTCTTCACTACAAGGTCCAGGAAACCGTTTCTCACCATTTGTACCCCTTGGGCCAACGGTCCATAGCCTATCCTGTTACGTTGCTCGATTCAGTGATAGATTCCTTGACCGACTATACGATCACTTTCCTTGAGTCAGAGGTTATGTCGTCTCAGACTTCTGCTACCGAAGTCAAACGCAATGTAGCTTTGCGAGTCTACGAGTCTGCTTCTGGAGCGCCTGATCTTCGAGATCTTGTCCCTGCGAATCGATTTGCACACAGCCAAATCTTCACCAGTGAATGGTTGATCTATCTAAATTCTCGTGGAATAATTTTAGATAAATCGGAAGCGCTCGACTGGTCTGGTCGCGGACAACACGTCGAATACTTACCGGACGAGGAATCGTTGATACCTCTCACGGAAGAAAAGGTTTTGGGTCACAGTGCATCAGCCATCGTACAAAGTGTACGCTGCCGACGTATCAGACTTGCACGCAAAATCATTCGATGCAACAAACGGTTGCCTAGAGAGACTGCTGTCACAGAAGTTGAGCACTTGCAACGTTTGCAGCACCGACATATCGTTCGACTGGTTGGCACGTATACTTTCAGGAAGAATCTCGCCATTTTGATATATCCTGTGGCGCAGTGTAGTCTGGACGAATTCATGGACTGCTTTCCAGTATCAGTCTCCACGAAGCGTCATTTGTTCAAGTTCTTCGGGTGTCTTGCAAATGCTCTCTGTTTCATACATCGGCACCATGTGAAGCACATGGATATAAAGCCGGTAAATCTGCTTGTTCGCCAAATTGAGCAGGATTTTCGTATCTATGTTGCCGATTTTGGAATTGCTCGTGCTTACACATCAGCGGAAGAGGCCTTTACTGATTCGCCCACATGTTTCACTCGCATCTACGCTGCTCCGGAGGTTGTTGCACAAGATACGCGGGGATTTCCCGCCGACGTTTTCTCTCTCGGATGTGTGTTCACAGAAATGCTGGCGACCATGGCATCCACATATTACGCCTGTGAGCGTGTAAAACTCGCCGACATCCGCGCGGCTCAAGGCGACAATTCTTACCACGCAAACGTGAAAGCGGTACTTTCATGGTATCAAAAGATCATGGAATACAAGAGATACTACTGGGACGGAGAGCTCTCTATCCATCACACGTTCCATTGGTCGTGCCCAGGGTTGATCGCCAATATGCTAAGCGTCAACTTTGAGCAACGTCCAACCGCGGAAAGGTTGCAGGTCCAGATCAAGGATCTGCAATCTGTCATGATCCTTGATAAAAGACTCACTCCATGTACGACCTGTGACGATGGACCTGAGCCATTCGAAGCTGCTGAAGAATCTACGACAGTGTCCACAGCCATATCCGGCAGCCAAGTTTGAGGCGCACAATGGTTCGACCTGGGACAAGAATGCTTTATGACGACAAGGACTCGTCTGTCCATACGCCACACGGGAAATTGACTTTCTGGGAGCCATCCCTTCGCTAAATCCAGCAAAATTCATCCATCAACCCATCGACGCACCAACATAAAACCCGCGACCTTCCACCTCTCAGGACACGTTTGACCATTCCTCACACATTTCGACGACGATACCGCACATTCCCTCCACCAAAAGTCAAATTACGAACCACAACCCACCCAGGACTAGGGTGGCCCGTCACGATACTCCTACCTACGCTTCGAAGCCCCATACTTACAAGGTCTCGACCACGCAACGCTCGCTTTGCGCTGTTGGAGATGTAGGATTGAACACGATTGTGAAAATGGGATAGCAGGTGTGGTGGAGAAACTTGCGATGTTTGAATTTGGAGTTGGATGGGGTGATTTGGGTCTTCCTACTTCGTAACCCTGTGTGATGGAGTATACAAACGCTTCATAAATTCGTCTTTGTATGGAAAGCAACACAAACCATACACAAAACGAGACTATCTCAACACCCCGCCATGCACACGTCTCTCTTACCCAACCTCTTCCTTTTCGGCTTCGAATTCCGGGGGTTTGAATCAGGCTTGCAGTTTCCGTATCCCCTTCCTCACCCTCCCAATCTCCTTCTCCAACCCCCTCAGCTCCCCCGCGACGCCCGCCAACCTCACCACGGGGCCCTCGACAGCGCCAGTAAAAGAAGCCTGTGCGGAGCGCAGCGCGGACGGGACTAGGATGCCGAACATTCGGAGGGGGTCTGGGGGTGTAGATCCTGCCGAGGTTGGTTTTTCTTCTGTGTTGGAGTAGGGGTTGGGGTTTGGGGCTGGGTTTGGGTTGGATTCATCTTCTGTGGGTTCCTCATCTCTGGATTTCCGCGGGGTGTTGGGTCCAGCGGTTGTGGATCCTGGGGTTGGTGTTGATGTGCTCGACGTTGAAACGGTAGAGAAACATAATCTGCTTTCTTCGTCCTCGGTCACCACGCTATTGCCATCAAATCAACTACATAGCACTATTGGCTTGGATGAGGATGACGTACATTTTCCGCGTCGCTTGCACACGCTCATCATACCGGTCCTGGCCATAGTGCACGCCGGAGCGGTTGTGGAAGTTTGCTTGGGCGAGGGAGAAAAAGGCCTGATGTTGTTGTTGTTGTCAGACATTGAAAATATGTGTTTTTGGGACGCCTCACAGTTGACAGCTGTGCGGAGAGTTGCTGTGTGAGCTTCTCGTACTCGTCGAGCGTGTAGAGGTATTGCTCTAGCAGCGTGTCGAGACGTGTGATGAGTTTATCTTTCTCCGCGTTGGAGGAATGTGCCATGTCAGGGACAGCAGTTGGAGCTGGGAGTGGGACTTGGAGTTCAGTCATATTGCAATATGCGACAACGACTTGTTACTTGCTGGCTCAAGACCGACATCAATGGGGGAAGTCGATGAGGCTCGAACTCCCGCGGCGACCATACCCCGTTCGTCACTAGCTTGCCCGCGACCTCAAATGTCATGAGCTATGCAGTCCACCACGCCCGGACACTGCGCAATTGCGCAACAAACCACACAAGCCATGTCGAAACCCAACCCATTCCTGCGCCTCTTCAGGCAGTACTCGACACAACCCTCTGCTTTCACCCGCACAGCCCGCGCCCCGCCCCGTCCACAATGCCCGCGCACCCGCCGCTCACCACCTAATGTCGTCTTCTTCGCGCAACGCCGCTACGCCCACGGCCCGGACGGACTAGACCCGAACTTCGTCTCTATCCTCGACCGGCCGGCCAAGATGGCGCGGGTAGGCAAGCAGCACGGCCCCGGGCTGATCATCCTGGCCATCATCCCCATTACAGCTTTCGTGCTGGGGTGCTGGCAGGTGCAGCGGCTGGGGTGGAAGACGGAGCTGATAGCGCGGTTCGAGGACCGGTTGACGTTCCCGCCGCTGGAGCTGCCGCTGCGGATTGATGAGAGTGCGGTTGAGAGCTTCGATTACAGGCGGGTGTATGCCAAGGGTGTGTTGCGGCATGATCAGGAGATGCTGATTGGGCCGCGCATGTTGGATGGTGAGGATGGGTATACGGTTGTTACGCCGTTGGAGCGCACGGATGCGCGGGGGAATAAGCATAAGGTGTTGTGCTGCCGTGGGTGGATTAGAAAGGATGCCGCGAAGCAGTGGTTTAGGAAGAGTAGTGGCGCGCTGCCTGAGGGTGAGGTGGTTGTCGAGGGACTGCTGAGGATTCCGCCAAAGGGGAATATGTTTACGCCTAAGAATGACCCTGCGGCGGGCAAGTGGTTCTTCCCCAGCGTCGAGGAGATGGCTGAGTGGACTGGGAGCCAGAAGGTGTGGATTGAGGAGACGATGAGTGAGTGTTTTGAAGTGCTTCAATTGAACGCTGGGTATCTAACACAACACAGCGCCGGATTTGCTCACAAACTATGAGCGCGAGCCCAAGGGTGTGCCCATTGGGCGGGCGCCTACAGTCAATCTGAGGAACAACCACACACAGTACATCTTTACATGGTATGCTCTTCCACCTCTTTTTTCGAGCATCTCTTCTAACGCCCACAGGTACGCACTGAGTTTTGCCACCTCCATCATGTTCTGGATGGTGGTCAAGAAGCCGCTGTCTGGCACACAACGGCGGGTGCGCCACAGCTCAGAGTGGTCTTAACTTCACACGCCTCCCTCCGTTCACCCGTCATCGTCCTCTTGTATAGTAGCCAAGCGTTTGCGCTTCTGGCCCTTGAGTTTAGGTTGCGGCTGCATCCTCAGCTGCTGCAGCAGTTCTCGCGGCAGCATCTTCTGCGCGAGCGAGAACGCCGTCGTATTGCTTGACGTTTTGCGGGTTCTATAGGGGTCAGCGTGGGTATATGTACTAAAAGCATGTAACATACCGTCGCATAAGAGCGAGAACGTCACTCTCTTCAATGACTTTGCGACCAGCGTGTTGTGCGTAGGCGGCTAGGTCTATGCCGATTTGTTCGAAGAAGTCGTCTGTCGTCTGTACGAGAGCGGCGAGTGTGTCTTTGCCGAGTTGTGCTTTGCTGCCTTGCGACTTCATGAAGCCAAGTGCCACCTGCTTGACTGACGCAGCTGGGAATGATGGATAGTCCAGGCCAGCTCGAGACAGCTTGAGCTCCTTCCGTCGCCCGCCCATACGTTTCTGCACTGCTGCCGGTGCTTCGGGCACTTGCAGACTGCGGTCCAACGCAGACTCTTCCTCGCGGTACGCGGCGAGTTCGAGGTCTTCGTCTACGCCAGGATCTGATTCCCACCCTGTGATGCCGAATGCGTCCGTAGGCTCGTCCGCATTCAATGCTGCCGTTTCTTCATCGTCAAGAGCTGGCATTTCTTCTTCCACTTCAGACTCGTCTCGCTCGGCGACGTCAGGCAGCACAGCAGTCTCGTCGGGCTCCTCTTCGTCGTCAACTTGCTCGTCAATCGGCGCACGTATCCGCTCTGGGATATGGAATCTGAATGTGGGCTCCTCTGTGTCGTCCGCTTCACCAAACACGCCCAGATCCGCATCGCTGGAAGGCCCGTCTCTCCGCCCTGTCAGAGCTTCTACTGTGTCCTCGTCCTCCTCCATAATGGTCTGGTCGAGCAAGGGATCAAAAGCCCCTGTGCGGCGCCGATTGATGAAGGTGCCGTCGATCTCAAAGTCCTCATCCACAGCTCCGAGCTCACTGAAGTCGGCGAATCTCTCGCTGACTCTCCTGGCATATCTGGGGTCCTCGCTCAGCGCTCGGCGTCCAAACTCGAGCGATTGAACTGTGCCACCGTCTACATCGTCTGGCAGCTCGGGTAATAAAGATTGTCGCGGCGGTCGCTCGTGGAAGCTGTCATCGTCGTACATATCCTCCAGCGGCATGCTGAGCCGTGGCGCTGCAACATCAGGACTGTCCACAACATCTGGGAGGTCGAGAGCGGAGTGTCTGCTTCGGCGTGGTAGTGTCTGTGGTTCCGGTTCAGCAGGGCGGCTGTCGCGCGCAAGGGCTGTGCAATGTGTCAGCGATCTCCATATACAGAGTACAAGGCCAACACACCTCTGCTGAGGTTGCGCAGGAGGTCCCGCGGCGTTTCTCGCTGTACCCTGCCGCTCCTGCGCCGGTTGTTGCCAGGTGTGCGCGCAGCATTGGCACGCTCTCGCAATGCCCGGATCGCGTGGGGCGTGGTTGGCGCTACTCGGCGTGCTGAAATGGGTCGTGTCGCTGGCCCTCCCCGAGGTGTTCGTGCAGCAGTTCCTGGCGTTCGAAACGTGGGCGTCTTGCGGCTTCCTGGTGTGGGACCTGCGCTGATTGCGCGACGGAACGGCGTAGTGGGCTCAGCACGGGCATTGGTGTTTGGCGTTGCGACCGGCGACAGGCGCTGTTTCTTGCGCGCAGACTCGGACATTGTTGCGCAGCGGTAAGAATGCGACAAGCAAAGCGGGCTTGTTAATGGACGTCAGCACAACAGGGCAGGCGCGTCCACACCACGGGTTGACGCGCCGGTGCTAGACCGGGTGCATCCTAGCGTGTCCTTCTTATCGATTACGACCGGACTTTTTGGAACTTTTCTTGTTGCATGTCTCGCTGTTCCATATCTCCACGCAAAACACAAGCAACAACATGTCAGACTCGGAGTCCGAAGGCGGTGTGCCCCTGATTGAGGCGGAATTCGACGTCACAGCAACCTCGAAGAAGAGAAAGGCGGAAGCAGATCCCGAGGGTGGCATCGACAGCAAGAAAGAAAAGAAGAAGGCGAAGAGAAAGCAGAAGAAACAGGCCAAAGCAAAGAACATTGACGAGGATGATTTGGATCAAGAGCTGGGTGTGAACCACGCTTTTGAGCGCATGGACGGCCAGCTGGTAGCAGACTATGTCAACGCTCGAACACGACTGTACGGCAAAGAGCTGAGCAGTGTGGAGCTGGAGGACAAGTTCATTCCTGGTGAGTGACACGAATCTGCAGTCAATGCAGATGCTGATCGAGACAGCACGTACCATCTACGACAGCACCAGCTACAGCGACCCGCGGAAACTGGACAATCTCCCAGCTTTCCTGAAGAAGCAGTTTGGCGCGCTGAAGCCTACGTCCAACAAACCGCCAGGAGCACCGCACACGATTATCGTCACATCGTCTGGCATTCGAGCGGCCGACGTGTGCAGGTCGCTCAAGACGGGTCTGCCGAAGCAGGGCATCAAGGACGCCAAGGTGGAGAAGCTATTTGCGAAGCACTTGAAGCTCGCGGACCAGGTTGCAAGTCTGAAGAAGAACAGGTGCGTTGCTAAGGGTGCTGTCTGGGGATTTTGCTGACTGTGCTTGCAGAGTGGATTATGGTGTAGGGACGCCTGACAGGCTGTCTGCACTGCTCGAAGAAAAGGCGCTCTCTACGGAGAACCTGAAGCGGGTGGTGATTGATGTGTCGTACATTGACCAGAAGAAGCGCGGCATTCTCGATATGAAAGACCTGCACGAGGCGTTGATCAAGTTGCTGCTGAGGAAGGAGTTTTTGGGCGAGGACAAGGAAGCTGGGGATGAGTTGTTTGTGTTTTACTGAGACGTGATGTGTAGGTGGGAGCGTTGCAAGATACCCAAGCTTAGTCTGAAGTTGAAGAGTCTGAACAAAATCATTACCGTAGGTTCACTCGTGAGACAGCATGAGTGCGTGCAATAATATGAGCATAAGTAAGTCGTAAAAGGTGATCTCATCATGGATTAACCTGAACAAGTGGTGAGAACTAAAACAAGTCATGGAAAAACATGTGAAAAATGTACTGACACAACCTAAAATAAAGCGGTACCACCTGGCGCGGACATGAGATAAAGTCCGGTCTTACAGCGATTGGTGCAACTAGAGACAATCTGGCTGTCTCGGAGTCCAAACACGTGGTGACGCACCATGGCAGGGACAGCCAGCACGGGCGCAGTGATTCGACGGAGGCAAAGGCAAAACCAGAAGCCCACATGTTTGCCTTGGTGCGGATGCCGGAGCCGGCAAGGTTGGAGCGGTCTGCAGAGGAAAAGAGGGAGAAGGCGAATCACGGCGCGGCAACGGCAGAGGTGGATGGGTCACTTGTTCGTCTTGCAGCCCCCTGCCGCGTTTGACGTGACTTGAGCGAGTGGGCAATGTGCGTGTGCGTGTCGAGCGTCGAGGCGCATGGTGCTATGCTGACGCCTACTGTGCTATGCTGCTACTGGTGGCTGGTGGCTGGGGAAGAGCGGTATGCAGTGTGCCAACCTTGGTGCAGGCGGGCAGACTGACGACATGGTAGGGCAGGTAGGTGAAGACCGTCTTCCGTCTATGGTCTACGGTCTGCGCAGGCCTGCGAATGAGGACCAGCAGCGCGACGGGGCGGTCGAGTGGCACCCGCGGTCGATCCGTGCGCCGTGCCTATCAGGGCATCGCAGAGCATGGCTGGTGGTGAGAGAGTCGTGGGCGCGAGCGTGTCGCAAGTCCGTTTGAGGAGGCTCACTGGGCTGCGCGGTTGCCAAAAGAGCAGCATGCCCTGGAGCCGTGGTGGACTTGACCTTTGCTCTTTCATCCTTGCCCTTTCCTTTGCTCGTACCTTGTACAGCACACAGCACACGGCCAGGTTCTGCTCCCTCCTCGACTTGCACCCCGAACGCCCACTCGGACACGAACTCGAACTCGAACTACCGTGACGACGGCCCTTGGATCACCGCCCGGCCTACCCCCCAGCACGCCAGCACTCATCACCCCCGCTGCACTGCACTGTGGCCCGCGCTGTCGACTCGCGCATCCTCTGGCTCGCTCGCCCGCCTGCTCGCCTGCGCGCCTAGTCCTCACCCGCCGCCGTGCCAAGCACGCCCCCCTACGCTGCAGATAGCTCCCGCGCGCCCTCGCAGAAGCTGCGAAAAGCGAAAAGCGCTGCCATTCTGCTGAACGAGCCCCCCTACTGCCACACTGCCACACTGCCACGCCGCCCACCTGCCGCCCGTCTCCCCGCCGCTGCACCGCTGAACGCTGCACCGCCCGTCCCAGCTCCACCGCGACCTCCACCTCGACCTCGCTCGCCGATACGCCGCGCCGACCAGGGCACACGTACCCGCATATCTACCTACAACCCTAATCAGACGACGCGTCGCTAATACACAATGGCTGCTCCTGCCACCCAGAGCCTGAAGGTGTGCTCCCCCACGCCGCCTGTGTCGAATCCTGAACTTGCACTAACGCCCCCCAGTGCGTCGTGACCGGCGATGGTGCCGTTGGCAAAGTGAGCCTCCGCCTGCTGCTGTCCTGCCGAGCTGTTGGCTAACCTTGCAGACATGTCTCCTTATTTCTTACACAACGAATGCCTTTCCCGGCGAGTACATTCCCACGGTGTGAGTCTGAGTCTGACGCGGAGGCCTAGTACGCCTGTTTCACCGACACCCCCGCTAACCTCCCCCAGCTTCGACAACTACTCGGCGAATGTCATGGTTGATGGCAAGCCCATAAGCCTGGGCCTGTGGGATACCGCCGGACAGGAAGATTACGACAGATTGCGGCCGCTCTCGTACCCCCAGACTGACGTCTTCCTGATCTGCTTCTCCATCGTCAGCCCTCCCTCGTTCGACAACGTCAAGGCCAAGGTGAGTCCCCCCACGCCATGTCCACCACCACTTCCCAGCTAACCACGCCCAGTGGTACCCCGAGATTGACCACCACGCCCCGGGGGTGCCCATCATCCTCGTCGGCACCAAGCTCGATCTGCGAGACGACGAGGGCACCAAGGAGTCGTTGAGACAGAAGAAGATGGCGCCCATCCAGTACGAGCAGGCCGTCATGGTCGCCAAGGAGATCAAGGCGCAGAAGTACCTCGAGTGCTCTGCCCTGACACAGCGCAACCTGAAGAGCGTGTTTGACGAGGCCATCCGGTGCGTATCCTGCGCTGTCATACCACGACCGAGCTAACAGCATACAGTGCCGTTCTGAGCCCGCGCCCCCAGCAATCGGCGCAGAAGAAGAAGAGCAAGTGCACCATCTTATAAGCAGCGCCCGGCGCAGCAGGCCCGGTGGTTATGTGGTGCCATGGTGGACAACGGGGAACTTGAATATAATGCGTCCACGGCACCCAGCGCCCCGGAACAGTCCTGCGGAAACGAACATACCCACCCTTCTCAGCACACTCCCACAGCACGCGCAATGTGCTGGTGCTCCTCTCTCATACCCTCCTACATCAGCATTTGCTCCATAGCATCTTGCATACCTCTTGTGCGGCGGACCGGACAGGGCAGTCTACGCTTACGAGGCGTTTTGCTGCATGGCTCTCTTTGGCGCGGTGGACTGCGGATCTGGACTTAGCATTTACGATAGACGTTTGTCTTCTGAATATCATGCATTGGTTTCTGAGCAGCTCGTGCATGTGTGTATTTGAACGGCCTTTTGATTAACACGTGAATGTGAGACTCCAAACTACAACCGCGTGGTGTCCATGTTCGATTGAGACACAAGTTGAACCCCTGCTGCCTAAAGACATTCGGGACGACGTGCAGCCAATCACAAAGCTCAATGTAAGCATAACGCGCTAGCACCGGACCTTCGAGAAACCTCGGACCTCTTCAAGAACCCGTCGATTTGCCTTCGCATCGCACCAAACCACCAACCACTCAATCCACCTCTTCAACACCAACAATCCAAATCACCCCATCCATCAGCCATCATGCCTCGTCAACGTGGAGGAGCCGCGCCTGTCCGCCCCAGGCCCACCGTCCCCGCCGCAAGGCCCGCAACCACCGCTCCGGCGCCCGCCCGCCAGCACTCGACAGCTGCAGCGCCCCAGCGCGCCTCTCCCACCAGCCAGGCCGCCCCCCCAGCGGCCGCCACCCCCCAGGGCCCCGGTCTCTTCGGCCAGATGGCCTCTACAGCAGCGTACGTCTCTCTCTTCCTTCACACTTCCTGAACCATCACTAACCCCCCACCAGCGGTGTAGCAGTCGGTTCCTCAATCGGCCACGCAGTCGGCGGCTGGTTCAGCGGCGGCAGCAGCGCCCCCGCGGAAGCCGCGCCGCAGGACACCGAGTTCGCGCAGCAGCACAGCGTCAACACCTCCGCGCAGCAGCAGGCCGGGCCGTGCGCGGAGAACGTCAATACGTTCCGCAAGTGCATGGATGAGAACCAGGGGAGTCTGAGTATTTGCGGGTGGTACCTTGATCAGCTTAAGGCTTGTCAGGCGGCTGCTGGGCAGTATTAGAGGGAGAAGGAGGGAGAGAGGGTGTGTATAGTAAGAAGTGCATGCAATCGAAGCTCGAATCTTGAATCGCCACTTTGGCTGCGGCTACACCACACCACTCAACTTAACTGTGTTTGGACCTTTGCGTGAGATTGCATGTTATTCCTAACAGCCCACACGTTTATTTGCTGCATATGGACTCCAGCCAATCTCTCTCACAGAGAGAAATGAACGGGCTGTCCAACTCTATGCTCTGCACTTCTTCACCGTGTGTTGGTCTTCGACCGCAGATTCTGGAGCTGGAGCTGGAGCTGGACGCTAACTTGGACTTGGGCTTCGACTTGGGCTTCGACTTGGACTTAAACCTAGAGTTAGAGTTAGAGATGGATTTGGACTTGGACTTGGACTTTGGCTTAGAACTGAGATCTTTTAGCTTTCGGCTTTTATGGCTGTAGCAAGAGAGAGAATTACATATTAGGCTTATTAGATAGAGACACAGCCTCCCCTTCTCGAATATACACCACGCATAAACCACGTCAACCTCTTTCACACGAAGAGAATCTAGTAGGCTGTTTAACTCTACTCTACACTCGTTCACCGTATTAACAACCGCAGATTCTAGAGCTAGAGCTAGATAGAAACACAACACCTTCCTCTTCTCTATTATTTACTACGCGTTAATATTAACCTTAGTTAACCTCTTCTATAAATAGAATTATAGATTATCTAGATCTATACTACATACTTATTTACCGTGTCTTAGTTGATAACTACAGATTCTAGGGACTAGAGCTAGAGTTAGCTATAAAGTTAAACTTAAAAAATAGAACTTGGACTTAAACTTAGACTTAGACCTAAGCTTAGACCTTTAATCTTTCTACTTTAAAGTCTATAGCAAGAGAGAGAACTACATAGTATACTTACTAGATAACGACTTAACAGCCTCCTCTAACGTTATACAGAATTAACCCCTACCTTCTCTATAGAAGAGACCTAATAAAAGTATCTAACCTTATAACTTTCTTAGTCTTTTACTATATCTTAGTCTTTAACCGCAGATTCTAGACCTAAACTTAGACCTTTAATCCTTCTACTTTCTACTTTAAGTCTATAGCAAGAGAGAGAACTACTACTATATCTTCTCTCTCTCTCTTCTCTCCCTCTTCTCTCTCTCTATTACCCACACCGCAGACCGCACAGTATTAACCCCGCTACCTCTCCCCCTTCTCTTCTTATCCATACCGCACATAAACCCAGCAAACCCCCCACATGATCGTGTCTTAGTCTCTAACCGGAGCTTTAACCGCAGACTAAACCGCAGATTCTGAACTAAACTAAAGCTGTCGTTAACCACTAAGTTAACTACTAACTTAACTACAAGTTAATTACAAAGCTAAGTACAGAGCTAGACTATAAAGCTAGACTATAAAGTCAATTATAAAGTTAACTACAAAGATAGACTATAAAGCTAACTACAACTATAGACAGAACTGCCATATTAATCTAACGCTATATCAATCTAACGCTATCTATGTTGGAGATGTGGTTGGCTATGCATGAGTGAGCTGGTGTTGTATTCTCTTTACCCTTCGGGGGTGGTTATGTGGAGAGGTGGTTCGTTCTACGACTATGGACGAGAAGGTGGCGGATAAGTTTATTGTTCATTATTGACGAACTGCAAGAATGAATATCTCAAAGACTACGTCTCACTAGTTGTCCGTCGACCCAACCCTAGGCTATCCACACGACTACCCGTTCTGCGGCGGACTCGCCAGGTGCTCACCCCACCGCTCCGTACGCTTCAGCTCCTCCCCCAGTCCCTCAAATCCATGCCGATGTACCTTCCTCCCCGCAAGCTCGTTCGCAAACGCCAGCCGCTCTGCAAGGCCCCAGCGCTTCTGCTCGACCATGGCGTACAGCATCCCAGCGATGAACGTGTCCCCCGCGCCGACGCTATCGACGGGCTGTGGCGTGTTATGACTTGGTGATGGCTTCCAGCCGTCGACGGACTCGAGTGCCTCAAATTTGTTGTGTAGTTTTCGGAGGGCCGTGGCGCCGGAGGAGCCCCAGGTGCAGAACATCAAGCAGTCGGAGGAAGTCAAGGGGATCTGGGAGCGGAGAAAGGTTTCCGCATCCAAGGGCGGAGCGCAGAGGCTGGGGTCGGTGTCGCTGTGTGCCTGGCAGGCGGTCAGCTCCTGAGTCTAAAACATTTAGAGCCGCTTACTTCGGCCCAGAGTCTCGAGTAGAAGACGGTGTCGGCCAGCGCAGCAACGTCCTTCATGCCTGTCCTATCAGGCTTCTCGCACTCTACGCTGACGCGCACCTTGCCGTGGTACCCATACATCTGCCTCAGCCACTGCACACACGGTAGCAAGACCTCGGGCATTCGGCCTTCGAAGTGAATCCACACCTCTGCCTCGTACTGCCCTGCCGGGATCAGTGGTTCGATCGCAGCCTTGAACTCCGCCACGGTCATCTCCGCAAGTGGATTCGCACTGACGACTGTTCGGGTCAGGTTCGCAGCGGACTGGATGATGTAGCTGCTTGCTGCGACGTGCTCGCCGGGCCGATACTGGAAGAGTCTCGTGGATACATCCGGGAGGGAGCGGATCACGGTCTGCGTGTCCGGAGAGTACTGGTCGGGTAGAACAGTGAGGAGAAGCAGTTCCGTGGCATATGTCAGGCTCTCTTTGTCGAAATTGTGGTCAGGCAGGAGCTGGGAGATGACTTCGAGCGTGTTGGCTGTGTTGCCGCCGCGGCGTCGAACAATGTTTGTGGCCCGGAGTTTGCTATCTTCTTGCGGGAAATGGGGGACACTGGAGCATTTAGCATCAAGGGTCTGACAATGTCGTGGGGACATACGAAAGGATGGTGTCCATGTAGACAGCACCAACGCAGATTATGTGCGGCATGGCTGAGCGTATCAGACTCAGATAGCTTGTGGTGATCAGGGTAAGAAAGTTGTTCTTGGAATATTTGGTGGAACTCCCTCTTATGATGTCATCGTCACGAGGTCGAGGTGTGGAAAGCGCGACTTGTTCAATGTTTACATTTGACCTTTCGCGCCGTGCTACTCAGTAGGTATCGCTAATGACTACGGGCTGTTACGCTCCTCTCCGCACATTTGTGCTCATGAGTGTGATTTTCTTCTTTTTCTTACCCTTTGCAGCTGCGGGCTTCTTCGCTGTCGACGACTCGCCTTCCTCTTCAAGTGACATGGCCTGCGCCTGGGCAATCATCTCCTCTTCCTGCAGCAAGTCCTTCTCCCAGCCTTGCAGCCATCCATCGTCGCCGTCGTGCTCCAAGGGCGCGAGCACGGGTGAAGTACCTGACACGGCCGTAGTGCCCCAGACCGTGCGAGGAGCAGAAGGGCTGGTGGATGGGGAGGCCAGCGAGGCAAAGCCTTCGCCCTGACGAGCAGGCCAGGGTGGCGAGGTCGATGTGTCCTCACCGTTGCTCGACGCCAATGGCAGGAAGTCGTCTGCAGAGAATCGTTCCATGCTGGCCCGTTTCTTCCGGCCTGAGCTGAACTCGGCATATTCAGCCTTCTCAGCTCGTATCCTTGCCTTTTCTTCGCGGCCTTCTTTCTCCTGGTGCTTCTTTCTCCTCCGCTCGATGTCGGGCTTGAAGCGTTCCAAGACCTCAGGCGCGACAGTGTCAGTCCAGTCGCATTCGAGGAAACTGACCTCGCAGCCGTACGGCAGGTGTGCGAGGTACTTTGTGCGTTTCCTCAGGTCGTCATCGACGACATGGCCAGTCGAGACACGCTCAACGCGCGGTAGGATGGTAGCGGGGAACGCCGCAAAGTTCTCAAAAGCAGCTTTGAGGATGCGAATGTCAAGCGGAGACAGGTAGTAGTGCATGAGCGCTTGGTAGAAGAAGTACTCGGACGGTGTTTTGCTCTGGTCGTGGTGTTGTCGGTGACGAATCTCAGCAAGGGTTGCTGGGACGCTCGAGCGCGAGGTCTGCGAAGACATGGACATCTTCCGCTGCTGGCTGTTCTCACTGGGCGTGGGTATCGACTCCCCGTTGACGTCCTGACCGGAGGGGAAGAACTCGGGAGCGTCTTCGCGGAAGACGATAGGTGCTCTTTTCGGTTTGGGCTCTGCCGGCTTGAGGGCAGACTCGGGCGGATTTCCAATGCCTTTGACTTTTTCTTTCATTTCCTCAATGTTCCGAATGGCCTTCTTCGCCCACTGCACGTTGTCCTCACCGAACATGACTTCGTCCTCTTGTGCTTGCTGGCGTAGTTCGACAATCTCCTGGTCGAATTGTTCCAGCATGTAGTCCTCTCCACCTCGAAGTACGCGTGCATAATCCATGACCTCGGCAGCAAAGTACCAGGGAATGTCTTCGTCTTTGGCCAGCACCTCGGCGCCGTCGCGGGGCATGGCCAGCGTACTTCCCGCTGAGCGCATCACCAGGCGGAGGACCACATCGCCGCCCTCTCTCGGGGGCTCGCCCTCTTGTCCCACGTACCAGCGTACAGGCTTTGTTTCAGTAGCGTATATGGTGTCGAAGCAGAGCGGGCACTTTTTCGAGCGAGTCCTCTTGACGTGTTCCTTGACGTCGTCCTCGGAGTGCATGTAGCGCGTCAGGCAAGGCAGACAGAAGATGTGACCGCATCTGGCCATTCTCGGCGCTACCGGCGTTCCGAGACAGATGGGACATGAGGCGTCCTGGGAGACGGACGAGGCCAGAATCTGCAAGACGTCGTTCCAGTCCAGATGGATGTCGGCGTCGACGCCCTGAGCGCGATAGTCACCACGCGGATCGACAATAAAGCGGTAGTTCGCGTGTACATATCTGCGCACTGTCAGTGCTGCTGCACTCTGCTCGCGTCGTGGTTGGGGCGTTGGGCGCGTTCGCCGCGTACCTCGCCTTGTCGTTGGCATGGTAGCCCGAGCCGACCCCCCAGTTGGGGGCGCGTCGATAGCTCCTGCCATGGCTGCTGTGAGCGTGGGGGAGATTTTGGGGGCGGGGCGGAAGGTTGAAGTTCATAAGATGGGTTATGGAAGTCTGCCCTTTTCGGTTGCTGGACGGACGCATGGCGAGCTGGGCTGTCAGTACCAAGCAGGTGTGTAGGAGCGGGAGAACGCACCGACTCGGCTATGGGATCCTCATCGGCCTGGCGAAACTTCTTGGAGCCCTTGTTCTGCTTCCTGCTGGGCTGGTTGCTCCGCGGCGTGGGGGCGTTCTTGAAGGGGAGACTACCCCGCTGTTGGCCGAAGAAGTGGACGGTGGCAGAGGTGGACTGGTTCTGGGCGGGCGACTGGGGCGCGGCGGGCGCAGAGACTTTGGAGGACGAGGCAACCGGGGGTGGGTTCGAGGACATGATGCTGCCCGCGCGGGTGGATCACGAAGACGGGGATCCCGGGCAACAGGCCCTTCTCTCTGCCAGTACGAAGAAGGAAAGGAGAGGCGGACCACAAAGGAGAGGAAGAGAACCGGGGGCGTGTGCAGGCGCTGTTTGGTTTGGGTGGTGAAGGGCTGGGTCCCCCAGAGGGATGGACTGAGAGTCAGAGTGGGTGGCAACGCAACCGTGGGTAGACCATGACGAGGGCTATCACGTGGACTCGGATAGGTACGCTGGTTCCGGCACCGTATCTTCACGAAAGGGCTGCAACGAGGGTGTGGACATCACTGTTGGTCGACTGAATGCATGATTACTATGCCTATGCAGAGTGCTTGAGGTGGTTGTCCCGTCGAGAGCTTTGAGCAAGGGTTCTCAATAGCCGGCGAGATGACTTCATCGCGCTGAGGGCTGAGGGACAGTACTGAGTAGAGCAGCACCCATCAGATGCAGCGGTTCGGGAGTGTCCAGGCGAACCAACTCAGCGGGTAGTTTCTTGAAATAAACATTGAATCGTGAAATCCATGCTCATCATCCAGCGACTGCACCGTGGTTGAAGAGCTCCAGCTTGGGTGGTTTGTTCAGACCCACTTGCTTTGGCTTTCTCTTTGACACGGGCACTTGGACCTCCAACGACGGCTTGCTGCACTCCCCCCACGACGACGCCGGCCTCAGCACGACCACGACGACGACCTCCCCTCGACCACCACCAACACCACCACCACGCCTCTCCGCGTCTCCCATCCCCGGGCAGTCTCGACTGCGCTCATGTCGTGCTGATACAATGACAGCGCGTCTGGCCCGCCACCCCGCTGCCCATCTCCGCTCGTCGCCGCACCTCGTCGCGCGACCCTCTGCGTCTTCTGCGACTCGGCAGTAATTCTTGCACGGCACTTCCAACACCACCACCACCACCACCGCCGCCTGCACGCGTCCCCTCCCCTCGCATCGCCCATCCACCCGGCGCCGCTCGCCGCTTGCCGCCCCTCCCCTCGCCCTCGCCCGTCCGCCCGTTGCCTCGCAGGCTGGCCGCTTGGTCGTGCTGACCAGCGCCCACCATCGAGGCAACACCGCCGCCCATGATGCCCGGCCACCTGCCCCCCGGCGCGCCCATGCACCAGAGCCGCCGCCAGATGGAGCACCCGTACCCGCACTACTACGCCCCGCCGCCGCAGACGCACTCGCCCGTCTACCACAACCCGTATGCGCCCGTCTACCACCACCACCCCCAGCACTATGGCCCGCCGCACGCCTATCCCCAGCAGATGCAGCACATGCAGCAATGGAACCCCTACCACCAGCCCCAGCTTCAGCCACAGCCTCAGCCCCAGCCACAGCCGCAGTACAACATGCCGCCGCGCCAGTTCCAGCCTCTCGCCTCGCCCGTCGTCGTCTCCTCGCACCCGCACATGGCCGGCATGCCCCCGCTGAATCCCTCGCTCGCCCACACCCCGCCCATTGTCCACTCGCACACGCCTCCGCCCCCGCTGCAGCGCATACACACGCCCCAGCAGCCGCCCTCGCCGCCCTCGCTGAGTCCCTACGCCCGCCGTCCTGATTTCTCGCCCCGCGCGCCGCATGCACCGGCTGCCCTCGCCTCGGTCGCCAGCGCTTCCCCCGTCGCAGAGACCACCCAGCCTGTGCAGTCCGTCGCCCCGCCAACACCGCCTCAGCCAGCCACGTTCAAGCCCTTCTACCCGCCCCTGCCCTGGCTCTCTGTCCCGGATGCACTCTTCCCCGCCCGTGCTGCAGGTCGGCGGAGAAGGAGGAGACGCGGCCCCGTTCTGCCCCAGGAGCAAGGCCTAGCGCTACCTTCGCGCGGCCATCATGTCCACGACGATGCAAAGGCGACGGAAGAGGCCGCACACGCCGAGCTCGAGTCTGCCGGAGAACCAGACGAGTCCCAGGCTTCCACCATCGCTGCACCCTCCGACGCCGAGGTGGAAACGCCTTCCACCTCGCACCCACCGTCCGAGATTGACACCCCTGTTCAACAGCCTGCTGCCCAGACAACGGCTGCCGCAACCAAGCACGCGCGTAACACGACCAAGCCCGCTGTGCCGCTGATCCCCATCAAGCCCGCCAAGGCTGCGAGTGCGGCTTCGACAGCTCAAAAGTCGGTCAAGTCACCACCTGCCGAGAAGCCCCAGCCAAAGACGGCAGACCAGGTCGCTGCCCCTGCACCAGAAGCTGCAAGCGCTGAGGAAGCTCCCAAACCCGCAGCCCCTGCAGTGCCAAAGTCGTGGGCCGAGCTGCTGCGCGTGAAGAACGCTGCAGCCGCACCACAAGCCCAAGCCCAGACACAGCCACCAGCTGCCTCAAACGGTGTGGTAAGCGCAAATGGACCTGTGGCGTCCAAGAGCAACTCCCTCGCAGACGTCCTGGCGTCCTACACTGTCGACGCTGAAAAGAAGGTGTCGTTCATCGAGCCTCGCGGTCTTGTAAATACGGGCAACCTTTGTTACATGAATTCTGTAAGTGTTGCATCGTCAAGCCCCAAATCACTACTAACACCTCCCCAGGTTCTTCAAGTACTTCTATTCTGCGCGCCCTTTTATGATTTCCTGGACCAGACTGCAAAGCGCGCTGTGCATAGCTTCAAGTCGGAGACGCCTCTCGTTGATGCCATGATCATGTTCCTCCGCGACTTCAAAGTCATCGACTCGGCCAACTCGGTTGAGCAGCTGCGCTTGCGTCTGAAGGTGGACGAGCTGGAGCAGTACGGCGACCCCCTGACGCCTGAATACGTCTACGACACCATCAGGCGCCTGCCTCGTTTCGACAACATGAAGCGAGGCTCTCAGGAAGACGCCGAGGAGTTCTTGGGTTTCCTTCTCGCTGGGCTGCACGACGACTGTGCTCATGTGATTAAAAAGGGCAAGACCGATGCTGCACAGAACGGTCCGTTAGAAACCGAACGACCAGACTCTGCAGACGGCGGCTGGCTCGAGGTCACAGCGAAGCAGAAGACGTCTCACACCCAGTCTTCTGGCGCGGTCGAGGTCGAAACACCCATTACCAAAATCTTCGGTGGCAAACTCCGCTCCGAGTACAGGAAGTGGGGTGAGAAGCCGTCGGTGACTTTCGAACCCTACCAGCCTTTGCAGCTCGACATTGGCGAGCCACACATCAACAACATCTCGGACGCGCTCAAGAACTTGACTCGTCTGGAGACCTTGGACAGTGCTGTTCACGGAGCTCGTGTCTCTACCAAACAGGTGCACATTGAGACGCTGCCGCCGGTTCTTATTCTCCACCTGAAGCGCTTCCACTACGACGAAAAGG
Source organism: Phoma sp. RAV-16-625 (assembly GCA_004335185.1). Taxonomy (NCBI): domain Eukaryota; kingdom Fungi; phylum Ascomycota; class Dothideomycetes; order Pleosporales; family Didymellaceae; genus Phoma; species Phoma sp. RAV-16-625. Next base: position 67,881 of record SAUA01000069.1, on the reverse strand, counting down.
GCCCGCAGAAGATCTGGAAGAAGATTGGTTACCCTCTTGAGCTGGAGATCCCCAAGGAAGTGTTCCCTCAGCACAAGCGTGGGGGCTACCAAGCACAGGGCGGGTTCCCCAAGTACCGGCTGACGAGCGTCGTCTACCACCACGGCAAGAACGCCAGCGGCGGCCACTACACTGTCGATCTCCGCCGACAAGAGGGCAAGGAGTGGATCCGCATGGACGACACTGTGATTCGTCGCATCCGCGCCGAGGACGTTGCTGAGGGTGGCGCTGAAGAAGATCCCAAACTCCTCGCTGCCGCTCTTGAACAGCACAAGAAGGACACTGGCAAGAGCAAGAACTTCTTCGCACAAATCGACATGGACGAGGAGGCCTCAGACAAGGGAGGCTGGAACCAAGTCAACGGCACAGACAAGAAGGACAGCACCAAGAAGTGGGCGGGTGTTGTCAACGGCACAGCGACACCCAACTCGGCAGGAAAGAGAACGCCACTTCCGAAGGAGAACGTGAGGGACAACAAGGTGGCCTACATTCTGTTCTACCAACGCATCGAGTCATGAGGGCGGACTCGAGCGGAGCTGAACAGGACGTATGTTCATGAATTTCACGACCAAAAGTCATTAGCAGCATTGCCATGGCAGGGAAAAGCATATCCACAAGCGCAGAGCCGTGGATGAGCGTTCATCGACCGTCATCGACGCCGTCTGTTGATGCACAAAAGAAGAGTAGGAACATGTAGGGGAGCAGATGCCCTTGGGCGTCAAAAATAGGAACAAGACGATGTATAATTCAACAAACGTGCTCTGCTTTCGTGATGTCTCGTTCGATGTAGTCTGTGCGCTAGCCCCTCCACCCCACCTTGACGTCGAGGTATCAACACCACACGACAACGCGTGCTGTATTGTAACCAACACAATGCTCATCACAGAAACCCACAAGGATGTGCCGACCCAGGCGGGCGGTGACATGCGTAGGTCTCGATTGATTGATCTCTCCGGTACATAACTAAACCTCAACAGGGGTCTTCCTCTTCCACCCAACCATCGCAAACTACCCAAAAGCAAAGTTCCCCGGCGTCGTCGTATTCTCCGAAATCTACCAGGGTGCGTACTTGACTCAATTCTTGATATTCTGTTTCCTATCCACCGTCTTCTCATCCACTGTCCTGTCATCCCATCTCACACACCCCCAGTCACGGGCCCCGTAGCCCGCTTCGCGCGCCAAATAGCATCGCAGGGCTACATCGTCGCCGCGCCCTCCTCGTACCACGAGTTCACAGGCCCCGAACCCCTGGCGTACGACGGCCCGGGGACCGACGCCGGAAACGAGTGGAAAGTCGCCAAGAAGCTCTCCGCGTACGATGAAGATGCCAAGCTAGCCGTTGATGTCTTGCTTGAGCTGCCAACGTGCAATGGACGCATCGGCGCTACTGGTACGTCTTTCCACTTGACGCTTGCTGTGCTGTGTGTTGAAGAGAGTAGGTATGTGTCTCGGCGGCCACCTCGCCTTCCGGTGCGCGCTAGATCCGCGCGTCGTATCCGCGATTTGCTATTTCGCAACGGATGTCCACAGTGCTACGCTGGGCGCGGGGAAGAGCGATGACTCGCTCCAGCGCGCAGGGGAGATTCAAGGCGAGCTGGTTATGATTTTCGGGAAGATGGATAATCATGTCCCGGCTGAGGGGCGGGATTTGATCCGGAAGACGCTGCATGAGGCGGGGGTTTGTTTTAGTTTTTATGAGCCGGCTTGGGCGCAGCGTGAGTTTCTGTTCCCTTTTTCTTTCTTCTTTCTTCTTCTCTTGTTCTTTGTCTTTGGAGTCGGGGGTTGCTAGGTATGGGGTGAGTGCAGACTAACTGTTTACATAGACGCTTTCATCCGCGACGAACTCAGCAAAGGCCGCTACGACGCCGCGCTCTCCGGCATCTGCTTCGAGATGCTCAAGGAGCTGTTCAACCGCACGCTGCGCTCCGACCTTGGCCCGAGGAGCGGCGGCGACATGGAGATTGAGGATGTTTGCTAGACTGCGATTTGTCATTGCAGAGGGATGGAATGGAATGGAATGGGTTAGTTGGTAGTGCTGTGTCGTGGAGTCCTTGAACAGGTACTATCAGGAAGGAAGATAGATAAACACAACACCAGTACTAAAACCCCCGCTACAAAACCAAATCAAATTCAATCCGCCTTAACACAACACAACAAAATACAACACACATCTCACCCCCCATCCAACCAAACCCCAAAGGCACCACTAACAAACAAAAACAGAGCCCGCAACACCGTTTCCTGTAGCAGTGCACAGACACCGCAACACGCTCCTGTGTGTATATAAGCGTAACAGCCTCCGAGATGAGAAAATGCTGCAGTGTTTAGAAAGCGGGCTGCGGGGTAGAGGGGGTGGATAGTAGGGATATGCTTGAGATTGATAATGTGGCTGTGTGTTTGTTGGGGGAGATGTGGAAGGGGTGGGTGTGGAAGGGGAAGGGGGGAGGAGAAGAGAGAGGAGAAGAGAGAGAAGAAGAAGAGAGAAGAAGTAGTATAGATAGTATAGATATAGAAAGTAAATAGTGTACAAGGCAGTACTATTAAAAGATAAAAATAGTATAGAAGTATAACTAAGTATCTAGCACTCTCTACTTTCTACTACTTTATTCTAACTCTTTTAACTACACTACTAATCTAATCTCTTCTAAACTTACATTCTAACAGCACCTTGTAACTATAAGATCTTAAGTAACGTCTTTCTCTACTCTACCTGTTAGTACTGCGTACTAGTTTAGCTATAGTTTTTTATAAGTACGTAATTCTAGCTACAACACTGTAATAGTATAGAAATAAAAACAATATTTAAATAATAAAAGCCACTTCTGTTTCTTAATAGTAAATGTGTGTATTAAGTTAGAATCTAAGTAAAGCTTTAATTTTTAAGATACTAGGTAGTAGTTTCTCTACTTCTACTTCTACTTCTACTTCTACTTCTTCTTCTTCTTCTCTAACTTTCTCTTCTCTGTTCTCTCTTCTCTATTCCTTGTCTCTTCTGCTTCTAGTTCTCTATTTCTTCTACTTCTACTCTAATAACTTCTTCTACCTCCAAACTCTATATATATAACCTCTCTTAGTATACTCTAGCCTAACCCTCTCTAGTCTAACCCAACCTTTCCAGCCTGAATCTTCTAACTTAATCTAGTCCACTCCACTCCAATCCGACAACCCTGAACCTCCCAGTCCACTCCAATCCAACTCCTCCCCACACGCCACCAGTTCCAAGCGCAGAAACAGATACAGTCACAGCCACACATGATCACAACAACATTACGTCTTAGCCGCTGCTAACCTGGTCTGGGTAAGGTAGGGGGGTAGAGGCTATGGGGGCTGAGGAGCTTCGAAGTTGGGTGTTTGGGGTTTTGGTTAGGAGGGCTAAGAGGGTTTTAAGGTTCTAGAGGGGTTGTGGTAGCGGTGGAGTGGGTTGGATTGGGAGTGGGTAGATGGGTGTGGGATTGCTGGGTGAGTGAGCGGGTGGTAGTTCTAGAGACGCAAATTCGTTTCACAGTCATGAAGTAAAGTAGAACTCACACAACACCCCCCTAATTCTCCCTCACAACACCCCTATCCACACCCCTCTCCTTCTTCTCCACACTCCCCTCCCCCTTCTCCTTAACGGCAACCTCTTCCACCCCGCTGAACCCCTTCAACGCCTCCCCGTACCGCTCAAACACCCCCTCGCGATACCCCTCGGCCACCTTCCGCACAAACCCAACCTCGTCCCACCTCCCCTCCAACCAATCCTCGAACCTCTCTTCTGGACGCTGGCGCTGCACGCCCCACGCGGCTTTGTACGCACTGCCGAGCGCACACGCGTTCCCGCCGATTTCAAGCTTGTATACGCCGTCGCTGCCGCCCAGGACTTGGCCTGCTAGCTCGGCAATGGCCGGGTTGGCCGCGCCGCCGCCTACGAGGTAGATTCGTCGCGGTTGGGGCGGGAGGGCGCCTTGGGGTTCCACGAGGGACTGCGAGCGCAGGCGGAGAGAGAGGAATTGGCTTTCGAGGATTGCGCGGGCGTCGGCGCTGGGGAGCGGCCAGGCTGTGGTTGAGGTGGTGTCGGCGGATGAGAGATCGTTTGTGGCGGGGTTGTAGGTGTAGCGCCATGTTCCCTCTTTCACGGCGGGCACGATTTCTGGACGTGGGAAGAAGAGTCCCAGGCGCATTGGGTCGCGGGCGGGGTCTGATTGCCCGAGGACGGGGGTCGAGGTGGCGGCGTCGTTGAATTTGTCCCAGGTGTGCGAGGCGTCGCCGTTGATAGCGTCGCGAATGCGTTCACGTGCTAGCCCGCCGTTCTTGTAGCACAGCATGAACATGTACAGGCCGGGCGTGGTTGGGTGGTTGAGGAAGTGGTAGGCCGGGTGCGGTTTGTAATTGGCCGTAGACATGAGGAAAGTGGTGCTTGTGCCGAGTGAGACGATGGCGTCGGAGGAGCGCAGGGGCAGGGCGAGGATCGTCGATGGGTTGTCGCCTGTGAAAGCTATGATCTGGGTCGACGAGGGGAAGCCGTAGCGGGTGCGGAAGTAGGGAGAGATGGTGCCGAACGAGGCGCCGCCGTCTTCGGGCACGCTGCCGAGTTTCTTGCGCAGGTCTTCGACGCCGGAGCTGCCCCCTGCGAGGGCGAGGAGGTCCTCGTGCCATCGTCCGTTCTTGATGTCCCAGAGGTTGGCTCCCGTTACGTCGGAGATGTCCATGGGCGCGATCTTGCCCAGCAGGACCGAGGCGAGAAAGGACGACACAAGTGTGATGCGGGAGGTGGCCTTGTAGGCCTCGGGGTACTTGTCGTGGAAGCGGAGGATCTGAGGGCCGCTGAAGCGCTGTATCAAGTCAATATGCATCCGTCGTTGCGAGGGCACTACATACATGGTGGGCCTTGCTTCCTGTGGCCGCAGCGAGGCTCTCGGGACTCTGCAGCGCCGCATCGAATGCCTCGACCTGCTTCTGCGTACTCGCGTCTTGCCAATTGGGGCTGAACGGGTGACTGAAAGCTCCCTTCCTCTCGCCCTTGGCACCGCCCTCGAGCTGCTCCAGCAGCGTCTTTCCCGGATCCAGATTGGCAAGCAAGTGCTCGGCATCCTCGCTCCAGAAGACGGTTCCATGCTGCATGCCCGCGCCAGAAACGCCCTGCACTCTCGAGAAGTCCGCGCCCTGCTCCTTCAGCCGCTGCAGCACGAGGTCGATGGCCTCCAGGAACAGCGCTACAGGCGCGAACACCTCGCCCTCGGCAGGGTTGGTGAGCACACCCTTCTCGATGCCATACTTGGCACCAAAGTCTGCATCGAAATCTACTTTTGCTTCTTGGAGTAGCTTGAGATCAGAGCCGACGATAATGCCTACACCCCGCGGTCAGCTCAGCGTGGTGGGGCAGACAGCTAGAGTGGGGCTCACCCTTGAGCTGCTGGGTGCTCAGGTCGAAACCAAGGAACTGATCGGCCATGGTGCTGGTGTTGTGAATGCGTAGAGGGAGTAAAGAAGAGAGAAGCAGAGAAAGCGCCGGGCATGTGGGATGCTATCAGATGCAGGGCATTTGGTCCCACAAATTGACGACGGTCCTACATCACGCATTTTACCGCCGGTGTCTGCGGCGAAGGTGCAATGTCATTGGACCGCGGATAAATTCTGGAGCTACATCGTGACTTTGCACGTCGACGTCGGTGTTTGACTCCAGCGCATCGGTGCAGTCGCCGAGCTCGAGTGGCATCACCTGTCGTTCGCCGCGGGTAATAGCTCAAACAAGCACTAGCGCGCGAGACACGACGCGCGTAAATAGATCTATGCATTGAGCCTTCGGTGTATATGCGTGTCCCTGTACGCCAACTCCAAAGCGCCGCCCTTTCTTCATGCCTCGTCTATACAAAAGTTATGGTGCAAGTTCACTTCCTCCTCCGTGCTGTGTCGGTGCTCTGGCTGTGCTTGTGTTCGTGAGTGTGGTCGTGCTCGTGCTCGTGCTCTGACTCGGGAGTCGTTGTGCCTGTGACATCGCCGGTGATGAACTCGTCGAGGAAGTCGGGCTCGCCTGTGCTGTTCGTGACAAAGCGTACGCGGACCTTCTTGACCCCCCGCACCTTCGCACCCACCCGCTCGCGAAGCATGTCCTCGACGGCGCGGGTTTGCTCGACGGTCCATGAGCCAGGCACGCCCACCTCGACGTCCATCAAGTAGTTCTGACCAGCTTTTACACCCTGGACAGCGCGAAGCTCGACTTTGTCCGTCGCCGTGCTGATGCTCTCCAGAGCCTTGGTGGCTGCTTTTGTGACGTTCTCCTTCATCTCGTCCTCGACACCGACGTCGGCCAGCTCGAGAAGCGCAGACTTGGTGTTGCCCCAGCCAGCCTGGACGACCATGAGGGAGATGACCAAGCCACCGACAGGGTCCAGCCACGAGGCGTTGTTGAGGACGTTGGATCCAGCAATCAGGAGGAGCGCGACGAAGGCTGTGAGGGAGTCGACGCGGTGGTGGTAGGCGTTGGAGGCAAGGACAGTCGATTTGCGCTCGTTGGCGACTTTGAGGGCTAGGCGTGTGGGTCAGCAGAATGGTCGGGTTATGTAGCGGGCGCACTTACTCGCGCGGTACAGCCACTCCTTGATCACTATGGAGCCTGCAGCGAGCCATGCCGCGTTGATGTTGGGGCCCAGATCGTCGGCGCCGTGGTGGTGGTGGCTGTGTGCCAGCAGGCCCAGGTTGGCAACCGTCTCGGCAAACTCGGGGAAGAACTGCTGCATGATGGTGATCAGGGCGGACCAGCCCATCATGAAGCCTCCGGCCAGCAGGATGCCGCTCACGCCCAGCGAGCCCAGGCTCTCCACCTTGCCGTAGCCGCTGGGGAATCGCTGCGAGGGGGGCTTCAGGGACCAGCCGACCGTGGCCAGCGTCATGACGTCGCTGACGAGGTCGGTCAGGCTGTGGATGGCATCGGCGGTGAGGGCTGTGGGTTGTCAGATTGCGCTGCGATGGTGTGCATGGCTGCAGTGTGTGCGTACCTTGACTGTTGAAGACGTAGCCACCCACGCCCTTGCTCACGGCCATGCCCAGGTTGACATACAGGCCGATGCGGGTGATGCGCACGCCGGCATCGTTTTTGTTCTTGGACAGCAGGAAGGTGTTGTCGTGGTGGTGGTGATGGTGCGAGTGGCCGGCGTGTCCACGGCTCTGTGTCTGGGCCGTCATGGCAGCGGCAATGTGTCGTGTGCGGTGGGCGAGGGAGGTCCAGTTAAGGGACAGACGTGTTAGCTGCGGGTATTGTGCGCCGTTTCGTGTGCGAGGCTGCGAGGGGGGCCCCTTTGTATGGGTCCAGGTGCAGAGGACGCGCAGCTGTCGGCGCACAAGAGCCGGGTAGGGCGACGAGCTATTCAGGCTATGCAGGCCGTGCGGTTGCGCTGAGGCGGCCGTCTGCGAGCGAGGTACGGCGGCGCGCGGTGGTGAGTGTGGGCACGCGCGTCTGCAGACGGCAAAGCCATGTCGTCGCACGCGCAGCAGCATAGGTGGCACTATGTCGGCCTCCGCGCGGTCTTGGGTGGCAGCTCTACTATGTACCGGTTCCGGTATGCAGGTGCGTCCATTCCGTGATACAGTGCCAGGTACGGTACAAGTACAATAGATTCGCTGCGGGTGCTGCCGCTATGCAATCAAGCTTCATCATCGCCGTGATAAGTGGGGCCCATCCTAGCCTCATCTGCCAGGCACAGTGCACACGTTGTCATCCCATCTGTGCCTGCATTGAACATTCACACGCTGCTCCAAGCTGCTGACTTCTAGCTTCACCCCATACGTCCATGCTGCCTTGGCGCCTCGCAGACAGCGTCGTCACCACACATGGCTGTAGGCCATCCTGCGCGTTTCACTACCAAACCATCGTCCAGTACGCGCGTTCCAGTCAAGCCTCGCACTACGTCGATTATTATTACGACGCTTGGTCGGGCTTATGTAGCGGAGCAAGACTTTTGCCAATTAACTATTCTACAACTTGGGCTTCGCGCCCTCCACTTGCACCGGTCCTACAGAGCGAGCGAGTATCCAGTCGGCAACATCGTCCATAAACACCTCCCCGTCAGGGCTAGGCTCGTCGTGTACTGCTACAGCATTAGCATGACATTGCAGCTCGCGAGACGATCCAACTTACATCGATGATAGCAGCCTTCGTACGCCCTGAACTCCTTGTCCTTGACCTGCAGCGCGTCGGCCAGACGTTTGGAGGCTGAAAAGGCCGTAATTCCATCCTTGTCGCCGTGCGCTATCCAGATCCTGGTCACTCCGCCTTCTCCGGCATCATCCGGGATGATGACTTTCCCAGCAGCTAATTCGCCGGTGCGGTCAAGCATACCTGCGAGGCCTTCGAGTGTTCCTGTGTCGTGACACAGCTCGTCTGCTTCAAAGCGCTTGCATGCCTCAGGATCGCGAGAGATGAGGTTGACGTCGAGCTTGTTCACGAGCTGTCTGTGTGGGAGCAGCTTCCCAGCGAGTCTCCCGAAGAAGACGGTGAAGGGCGACGGCTTCGACTTTGGGTCAAAGTCGACAAAAGGCGACTCGAGCAAGTATCCACGGATATGCTGGCGGACTTCACGTGGGCCTTGAGCAGCGTAGCACAGAACTTCACCCCCTCCCATGCTGTGGCCCATCAAGAAAAGAGGCACGGGACTTGGCAGGACTGACTTGATGAACGAGGTGATGTCCGCGAGCACTCTGGTTGTTGGCCCTGTGTGGCCTCGTTCAGAGGGTTTGGTCACCGACTTGCCCCATCCTCTGCATAGAGTTAGCAGTTGAGCAGCCACGTGCTCGACGTGTCTACCTCTGGTCGAAGCTGTAGACTTCAATGCCCTTGGATGCGAGCCTCGGAAAGAAGTTGCCGTAGGTGTTGATGTGATCGGAGAAGCCATGGATGAAGACCAGGCGAGCTGTGGCCGGTTGGGTTTCAGGTGTCCATGTTTTGGTGTAGAGCTTTCGCCCATCGTCGGTCGTGTGCCAGCCTTCCTCGATAGCCATGGTCAAGGTAAGATGTACGTGGTGGAGTGGAATCAGCGGTAGCCGTCAGCCGTCAGGTGTCGGCATACCTACGGCTGAGCCACGGCTTGTCCTGTTGCGTCATAGTATACTGCATGTCTGTTAAGCTTCGCCCATGATCAACAGGGCCAGCAAGCCCCTCCCCTGGTGGACTTGACGAACCCCACCCGCACCCACTCACGCAGCATTTTCTTCAGCCCAACTCCAGCTCGGATGCAGCGGTGTATGCGCGCTTGTCACGCCCTCCGCCAGCTCCGTCACCAGCACCCGCCCTGCCAGCACCGCCCGCACCACCTGCACCAGCAATACCGCCCGCACCTCACCCCCCGTCTTGCCCCCCCGCACAGCACACGGCGTCACAGCGGCAGCATGCCCACGACGCGCTCTGCCAAGGCCAAGAGCATCAGCCACCAAGAACGAACTGCCAGCGAGCCGCGCAACCATGAAATCCACCGCGCCACGGTCCGTCAGGTGACGGCGGTCAACGAACGCATCAAGACGTTCAGGTTCGACATTGCAGACAAGAACGGCTTCAACGTACTGTCGACTCCTTTCCCATCTCCGCTTTCGACCTGCGCTGATGGCTGAGGCAAGTTCCTCCCAGGCCAATGGCTCGACGTCTTCGTGCCGGACACCGAGAAGGCCGGCGGCTTCACCATCACATCCTCGCCCAAAGACGCCCTGCCCCAGGGCGACCCCGACCACGCGCCCTTCTTCGAGCTCGCCATACAGAACAGCCCGGACAACCCGCCTGCTGCGTGGCTGTGGCAGCCCGCTGAGGAGATAGTGGGAAAAGAGATTGACGTGCGCGTCGGCGGCAACTTTGTCTTTCCGCCTCCAGGCCTCGACATGAACAGGCCCAAGATCAAGCGCGCCATCTTCATCGCCGGCGGCGTGGGCATCAAGTAGGCCACTCGACGCTGTAGGTCGATCCAATCACTGACGCTTCCACAGCCCCATGATGTCCATGATGTACTACATCAACCAAAACTACCCCAATCTCGAGGTGCGCCTCCTCTACTCGACAAAGGTGCCCTCCAAGGAAACCAGCCAGGAAGAGGTCCTGTTCCTCCCAGAGATCATCGCCCTGTTCCGGATACCGCGTTCAGAGTCCACAAAAGACCGCATCGAGCTGTTCTTCACAGGCACGTGGGACGGTTCGGAAGTAAACCAGAGCAACGACCAGCCCATACAGCCGCTCATGTCCTTGACGCTGCCAAACCTCGATTCCGCCACAGAAGTCCCCGTGATTGCATGGACGCACCGCATCAACGACATTGCGCTGTCGAGTGCGGTCGGTAATAAAGACGAGGCCAAACACACCGTCTTCTACGTGTGCGGGCCCCCTACCATGACCGACGAAATCGTCCAATACCTGAAGGAGCAAGACAACGTCGCGCCAGAGCGTGTCCTGTGCGAGAAGTGGTGGTAAGAATCAGCGTGCTTGTATATCCAGTCTCTCTCGTCCTCGCACCAGCGTTTTGTCTTTTCGGTACATAACCAACCCGTCCCGTAGCATATTGGGCACCTAAGCGTCACAGTAGATAGTCAGTCGAGTGTCACTTCACTCTAGCAATCGCAACTCTTCCGTCGCCTATGCGGTCCGATACTCACACCATTAACTCGATATTACGCGCCGCAAAGGCCGCAAATTCGACCCAGTCGGGATAGCTGCGGGAGCCAACCTGGGCTTGCCCGATTGGGCTCTCACGCCAGCAAGGATAAACCCGCCTTAACCTCCAATCAGAGGTGCAGGATGCGGAAGCTAACTCTACACGCTGTGTGATGGTTCAGATGCGTGTGACGACTCAGCGGCTGCAGATGGACTTTCGCCCCTCAGTTGCTGTTCTCAGCCCGCAGACTTCGCTTTGGCGTGCTGCAGGGCGGCCGGCTGACCGTGCGAACGGCTGTTAAGAACGAGGGGCGCCCGGCCTGGCCGGCTTGACGGTGTGACCTCGACTTCGACGTGCGCCCATGCAGGACCGTTGTCGTTGCGATTCCTCACGACAGACTCCATCTATGTGGCCTATCTGAGCGACGTCGACGTCCCAGATCCATCCATTATCTTGACTCGCCGTCGATCCCAGTTCATCGCAAACCACCATGGCCTGTTTATACTTTCCGCGACAATGGCGACTTGCGCGCTATGTCTGGTTTCTCATGATCTTCGAGTTCCCCTTCACCGTCGCCAATCTTGCGCTCTTCGGTATCGCTTCGCCAAACCTGTATCGAACCATTCTATGGAATGAGGGTGGAAAGTTGGGGTTCAACTCGGATTCGTCGACAGTCGTCTATGCGTATGCAAACTACCGGCCTGTAACGATACCACTAGTATGGAGTGGATTGTAAGTCTACCCATACACAGTCCAGAAAGAGAAGGAAATCAAGAATGGAGATTGAATTCAAGACATAATTTTCGAGCAACGTAACAGAGATGAGAGCACTACACTAACTCCTCCCCAGCAACACACAATACCACCTCGTGATCGGCGTAGTATGCATGTTCTTCTACCTCATCAAAGTCACAATGTGGCTCCTCCACGTCTTCCTTCCCATCTTCTCCATCCTCCTCCACATCCCTCTTCTCGCCATCTGGGCCTACGGAATCCACATCCAGACCTCGCCCGACACCATCGACCCAGCACGCAGAAACACCGGCGCACCCTGGTACATCACCAAGAACTGCAACATCGTCGACGACAAGCAAATTCGGAGCTACTGCCAGCAAGCCAAAAGCTCCTTCGCCGTAAGCTGCATAATGCTGTACGCCCCCCATTCCCCCAGCAAACCACAACCCGCACTAACACCCCCCACAGTACGATTTACACGCTCTTCCTCGTCCTCTCCGTCTGGAGCCTGTACCCCACCCCAGAGCAACGCTTGGCCCACGCCGCACGCCGCGCAGAGAAGAAAGCCGAAAAAGAAAAATGGGCATCCACCCCGGACGGCTCAAACGAAATGACCGCAGAAGAACAGTGGCAGCACATGTGGGAACTGCAGCAGCTGCCCCGCACCCCCGGGGCCGCGGGAGCAGGAGGGATGTACCTTAAGACCCCCATGACGCCACGGACGCGCGCATTTGGCGATCTCGAAGGCGGCGGCGGTGGTGCTGGGGGAGATACTCACGCGGACGCCTACGCGCGCCAGCAGGCACAATTCCACCCGCATCCCAGCTGGGTTGCGCACGCACATGGGCAGGCGGCGGGCCAGGGGGCAGGGCATAGTTGGTATGGAGGGACGACGGCGGGGGAGCAGGGCTTTGCGCCTGTTCAGCAGGTTAGTCCTGTTGCAGAGATGGATGAGTCGGCGTATAATAGTGCGTTTGAGGGCAAGGGGAAGAGGGCTGTGGGGTTTGCGCAGTAATTAATGGTTTGTTTCTTTTGGGGTTTGGGATCTTTTTGGGTTATGTGATACCAGGTGTGATGTATATCCACTCATTGTTATGGACTATGATTTTTACCACTCAGCCTTTTCTTTCACGGACTGCGTATCTGTGCCAGTTGCGTCCAGCTAGTGGTCACCAATATCGCTGTCGTGGTCCCCCATATGAATCATCTTCGTTGGATCCATATATCCTCCAGCTTCCCTCAAAGTCACCTCCCTTCCCCCTCTCCATGCACACTCCCCCCCAACCCAGCAGCCCTCAACAACCCACTCTCAACCATCGTCCCCGCAAACGGCACCTTAGGCCCCTCGACCCTGGGCCTCCACTCCCTCCGCAGATCCTCCGCCTCTCCAGCTCTCAAACTCCCACTGCTGAGCGCTGCAATCTCTAACTCTTTCACCGCCGCCTCTAGGGTTGTGATCTTGCGCGCCAACTTCTCGCGACCTGGGGCTAGCTCGGCGGAGTCGGCGGGACATGCGGCGAGAGCGGTGCGCAGGGCGGAGAGCGTGGTGCGTGATTCGTCTAGGGCTTCTTGCTCGGGTGTTGGCATGGGGTTGGCGGGTTGGGTATCCGAGGGCTCTGGCGCTGCGGATAGTGCGAAGGGTGCGTCGATCGTTGGGCGCGGTATTTCTGCAAAGGTCGAGAAGGGGGGGTTGCGGTAGTGCGCTGGGTTTTGGGCGACGGTTTCGAAGAAGGAGAGGATGGCGTGTTGTACGGTGCGGGTGGTGAAGATGCACTCTCCGGTTAGCTCGGAGCCGCCTGCGAAGGTGGGGCAGAGTACGGATCCGCTTGTCCATTCAGCGGTTGTGGTGGTGTTTGATTCGGGTGGTGTGTCGTCTGTGGAGGGGGTGATGTTTAGTGTCAGGTGGTGCAGTGTCTTCGTGATCTCAGACCGCGAGTCAGACTCGGGGAGCTGCTCGTTCCAGTGGATGGGCTTGGTGTCTTGCGAAGCAGGCTGAGATGGAGCGTCGCTGGAGTAGTCATCGGGCAGGTCGACGCACTGTTTAGGATCAGAGCTCAAGTCTGTGTACTTCCATTGCCGCGTGCGCTGATGGAGGAAGGCTTTGAGTTTTGGCTGGGTGATCTCGGAGTTGTCTACCAGAGAGTGGATGACTGCCATTGCAGCGATTCGGGATCCGTGCTTGTCAACTAGACTTGTCAGCATCGCTTTAACCACCTGCGGAGAGGTCTACTCACAGTCTTGCTTGAAGACTTCCAGAAGCTTATCAGCGCCTCCCTCAATCGCGATGATGTACACTTCAGCGTCTGGCGCAACGCGGTCCGGGTTGCACAGGAGCTGGTCAAAGACAGATCTGATGTGCTCGGTAGGGGTACGGTGACCATCAATATAGTTCTCCTCATCGTGTATCTTGATCGGATCGTGCGCGATTGACTTTCGAGGCATAGCACACCAACTTCTCATCGTCATACTCCGATTGTACTTGTGTGAGTAGAGGAGCTGACCCGTATTCATCACGATCAGACCAGGAATGTCACTGTCATCTTGGACTTCGGCGCCATCGTTGAAGACATCCGTCGTGTTGCAAGACTCCTCGTCGTTCTTAGCAGAGGCTGAACGTCGGATCATCTCTTTCGCAAAGTTGATCACGGAGCCGCCGTTCAAGCCAAGCTCGCGCTGCAACTGGCGATAAGCAAGAATGCCCAGGTCTTGGAGCGCATCGTTGACGACGACAATGACTCGTTTCCGGGTCTTGAGAACATCAAGCGGTGGGGCAAGAATGGGGATGTGAGGCCCGTTAGGCTTTGTGGTGACGAGGTGAGGGATGTAGAGCTGCTTGATGCCAAGTTTAGAGAGCCGCTCAGTGACTTCTGCGCGTGAGCAAGCTGGCAGATTGTTAGTATGTACTCGTGCCGGCGAGTGATACACGTACCATGCAACGCTTCGTTGCGCACTTCGTTGTGACGGTCGTCGTTCAAAGAGTGAAAGACGAAAGGCTTCTCGGGCGCATCAATCATGCGTATATGACCGAGCTTGTTGATGAAGAAGCTGTAGCTGGTCAACCATTTGCGCAAAGCACGTATGCTATACTCTTACCCAAGCTCTTTCAGATCTGCGGGATACGATGGGTCAGGCGATAATGTGTCCTCCTTGCGCCGAAACATCGTAGGGCGTTGTAGTGGAAATTGACGTGTCTAACTTTCAGCGAGAAGATGCTCGGAGATGAGCTGCAGTTGGTGTTGGAGAGTCAGGGTGCGGTGAGTTTGACGTTCTCTGGGCAAACAATATCCTGCGGGTGCCGTTTGTTGCCTCTACAAGCGGTAAGAGAACAAACGGGGATGAGCATCTCATGTTGACGTCAAGTGGAGCACAATAGCTTGAATATCGTAATCTTCAAGTTCGCAGATAGAACGCCGCCCAATGAAACTGTGTCTCCCTGCAGTAGTATACACATATTTAACAGCCTCTCCATGCTCACGCCCGTCTACCAGCTTGCCTTCTTTACGCCTGGGAGGTTTCCGGCCAGCGCGTTCATACGGAACTGGTACTGCCAAGTTGTCAGTAAGGCTTTCTACTTCTTCTTTGCCTAAAATACGCACACGTCCAAGCCTGAAGTCGCTGAAGACACCCCTTCCCTTTCCTCCCATTATACACCTGTTCTTGATCTGTGTGAACCGTGTGTAGCAGTGCATCTGCGAGAGCTGGAGCTGAGCCTGGGCGCGCACTCGCTGTGGTAATGTGGTGTTGCGGATAATGTAACGAAGAGCTTGTCTGTTCGCGAATACATCAGTTATTGTGCACGTCGAGGGGCGCATGGGCGCATACCGTTCCGGCTCGTTCTCAGCAAACACCTTCCGCTTTGTGTGGTCGCGAATGTTGCGGATTTTGGCGAAGCAGCCAATGTCGAGCTTTGCGGCGCGGAACTGGGACATGATGGCGGTGACAGGGCTGTGATGAGCGGCGGGCTGGCAATCCGGGGTCGATGTCGAAGTTCAGACTGGAAGTTCACATTGCCAAGATTCGTTCGCGACTTCCTCATGATGTCAACCAATCAGCTGCTTGGCTCCTCCGCTTCACCACCACGATACTTCCTTACGTGAATTGGTCGGCGCTCTGTTTGTATATTCACTCAGATCTTGCTGGATCACTCATTATACCGCAATTCTTGATCTTGTTATTCGGTAATTGTGTGCCTGTCACGGCTCGGGGCTCGATAATTCTCAGCCACACCACCACTAATATCGGCAACCATGTTTTCGGCGGAAGATGCAAGAGAAGTTTTCCAACTACTTGCCTCCGAGGGCGATGTTGGCAGCCCGTTGATTCTGTCTTCGTCCGGCGATGGATTCGTGACACGCAAACATGTCTATCAAGCATTTGAAGACCTGGCCACAAAAGGTAGACCGACATTGTCCACAATACGACCCTGGCTAACCGAAAAGTATATACTACACAAAGAGTGAACTGTTCATCTCTAGCTCGCGACTTGGACGTGGACTTGGATACTGTACGTACGCTGGTGGATGGTTACGATGGTACACTGGTTCTGCGAAGCGGAAAAGGTGAAATCATTACCAAAGCACAGCGAGATGCAATCAACCAAGAGCTGCAATCTGTTGTTGCTGCAGGTGTTGTCTCAAGGACTGGGTTTGCAAGCAAACACGATCTTTCACACAACAGTCTGGAGAAACTAGTCAATCTCTCAGAGATGCGTACACTCGAAGTTGATGGCTACCTTTTCAGTACCTCATACGATGCACATGCACGAGGTGCTGTCGCCGATCTGCTCAGGGATCATCTCCAAAGTCTAAAGTAAGCAAAATGTGTCAATCTACGAGACACGGTTCTGATATCTGAATATAGAGTCGTCAGTCTCAGTTCGACAAATGTCCCCGGTTCGCCTCCAGTATGGTTCATCCACCGGACTGTCAAGTCCCTCCTGGAGGACGCAGAGTTCATGGGGAAGTTCTATGTCGAAGAAAAGTTGGACAGTATCCAGTGCACCCCAGTACAGCTAGTCAAGCAGAAGCATGATACTGTTATTGACAACCTGCGATCAGGACAGACCGCCTATCTGGATTTGCACAGTTTTCAGCGCGAGAATCAAGCACTATACCCATCCGTTAGAGAAGCACAGAGGCAGCTCGAAAGCACACAAGACATCGACGTTCAGGGTATCTTTGCAATATCACAAGCCTGGATCTCAAAGTTCAGTGAGGACTGCTTGCAGGGCCTGGCCCGTGACAACGGCGTGGAAATCGGCGTGAGTACACCGCGATCGAAAGCCTAGCATCTACTGACACACGTGCTTTAGCATCCACTTAAAGACACATTCCCCAAAGTTCTACACACTATCGTTCTAGATAAAGTCGAGCAGGCGATCCGCGCTCTTTCGCCAGATATACATCGTGTAGGCGACTGCATACTGAATGAGTCTGGCTACTCGCATGACCGTAGCGCTCTACTCGAACTTGCCAAAGCTGATGCCGCTTCCCAATGGCAGCAGCTCAAGGAGAACCCCAGTATAGATGTCAAGTACTCGCTGTCCAACATCGTCGGCCAGATCCCTCCCAACAGACCGACCTTGCAAGATTTGATCAAGGAGAGATCGGTAGAACGCGCGGTTGAAGACGCTTTCTCTGCTGCATTGTTGGAGCTTGAGAAGCAGAATGAATTCGAGTTCGTAGAGTTCTGGACTGACCGTGTAGCCACGCGCGCCGCCATCTACACGGAAGGGCTGAGTGCAGTAGAAGACCAGAAGTTACAGGACCAGCTATCAGAGCTGCTCGCTCAGTATGTGCAAAAGGATCTCGTACCCGACGCGGTATCAAAGTCCACTTCACAAGGATTTGTGTTGAGTCGGAAAACCCGCAAGAACGTCCAGAAGCTAGAGTCTGCTCTGAGTGCTGGCAGCATGAACATGTCTGCGCTTACAGCTTCTCTTGACAAGTTCAACAAGAAGCAGTCAATCAACGCACCAACAACCTCAGCCCTGGAGACGTCCAAAGCGACGATGCTCAGTGATATGGCACGGAGGATGCAGAAGCAGAAGAAGTCTGATGGCCCACTTCTCTTCTTGACGCTGGTCGTCTTTCTCTTCGCCAAACACAACGCCGGGGTCCTCTATGCAACTGGCAAGTTTGCGCCTAAGCTGTTGAAACAGCTCAAAGGCAATTTAGATGCGGGTCAGTATGCACAGCTGGAAGCCTGGAAGGAAGCCGCAAAGGCAGGCACTCTGAGTGCAGAGGACAGGGACGCCATGAAGAAGATGGTCGAAGCTCGGCTTTAACTTTGACATTAGACAGCTCTTAAAGACATTGATCCTCACAAGAAATATGATGTTCTGACTGAACGCTTGAAATGGCCGCTGTGCAGAGCAAACGTGTGTTGAAGCAGAGGATGTCACATTCATTCGTCCAATTGACTTGGACAAAGCAAGCAGGTGCGCTCGGCAAGATAAGGCTCAATGTTCTGCGCAAAACGAACATCAACACCCCGCACAACATCTGCCACTTCACCATTACCATCACCATCACCACCACAACTGCACCTCAAGATGTGAAGATCTGAAATTCACGGCGGATTTTGCCAGTCTAGCGAGCGACGTTAGATGTTGTTAAAAAGTACGCCGTTGTCGTACGATCGAAGCTTCCACTAGCTGGCTGTTGGGCAGCAGTCCAAGTGCCGTGTGCAAGAGTCCAGACGAAAAGAGGAGAGTGGGTAATATCAATTTAAACAACACCAGACAAGACTCCACACTAATAAGCACGATCGCAGGCCGCCTACCGATGCACGCTGCGAGACACCGCTGTGAGGCGCGGTTAGTCGCCTTTCAAGCCCGACGACCCGGACGCGATCGGCCGACTTCAACAGAGCAAACTCGGACGGCATGGAGACTTTATGGGATTGTAGGGCGCAAACCCTGTCGCAAGAGAGTTCACACACGCTCAGTATCTCCGCGAGGTCTGTCATCAAGCATCACACTCGCCGGTCAACTTCGGTGAGGCTCAAGCATGACGTTGATGACAAAAACCATAACGCCGGACGATTCATGTCGCGCCATCACCAGCGCATCATCCGCGGACGCCCCATCAGGATGATGCACAGGCACCAACTGCTTGAACCTCATCACTGCCGCTACGCTATTGGCCAGACCGTCTTACCTAAGGCTAGGAGGAAGAAATTTATTCTTCCACGGCCTAGCGCGAATTGCGTGATCGCACGTCTTCACCCCCAGCTATCGCACCTTTGCGGAGAAGGATTTCAAAGCGCATCCGATGGCCGGTCCCAATATATTCTCCAGAGCGGGTGTATCCTGTTCTTGTACACCACCTCGAGCAGTCGATTCATAATAGAACTTTCTTCTGCGAAGCCTTGAGGAAAAAGCCTACGACATCATTATATCTTTGACTTGCTCGCACGTGCCCGTTGCTACATTCGGATCCCCGAACAACATGTCGTCACAACTTTTCGAGAAGGAGCCCCGGGCTCAGTCGCCTACCATCCGTGAGGAGTCTGGATATGCTTCAGCCGCCTCGAGCCAAGACAGCCTGCCAGAGGTTTTCTTCACCAAGCCTCATCTGAAGTTTATCAACGCTCAATTGCAGAAGCTGGAGCCACAGGGTGAGTAACACTCTTACGTTTGTGATATATCTTGTCTAATACCAAGACAGACATTCTCAAATGGTGCATCACATCCCTGCCTGGGCTTTCTCAGACGACCGCCTTTGGATTGACTGGCCTCGTCACCCTGGACATGCTCTCTAAGATGGACGGACCTTACAAGCACAACACCGACATGATCTTCCTGGACACACTGTTCCACTTTGACGAGACTTACGCACTGGTCGACCGTATTCGCAAGAGGTACAGCATCCCTGTTCACATCTACAAGCCTGCCGGCTGCGACAACGTTGCGGATTTCAATGCACGCTACGGCGAGAAGCTCTGGGAGAGCAACGAGGACCACTACGACTACGTTGCCAAGGTCGAGCCTGCTGAGCGTGCGTACTCGGAGCTCCAAGTCAAGGCAGCCCTTACTGGACGTCGCCGAAGCCAAGGAGGCAAGCGTGGTGACCTGGACATTATCGAGGTCAACGAGGGCGGGCTCATCAAGATCAACCCTCTGGCCAACTGGTCGTTTGCCCAGGTCAAGGAGTACATTGACGCCAACAACGTGCCGTACAACGAGCTCCTGAACAAGGGCTACAAGAGCGTTGGTGACTGGCACTCGACACAGCCGGTGGCAGCGGGAGAGGACGAGCGGGCCGGACGCTGGAAGGGCCGCAACAAGACGGAGTGCGGCATCCACAACCCCAAGTCCAAGTATGCGCAGTTCCTTATGGAGCAAGAGCTGAAGGCGCAGCAAGACGCGCTTAGCGGGGCCCTGCAAAAGCTGGCTGTGTAGGGCACTGTCTGACTGTCTGAATTTTCTTTGACGTTTATATCAAGCATTTAGCATTGGCGTTTGGGTTACGGTTACGAAACATTTGGATTGGAGAGGAAACAGGCATCAGGAGATGACCATGATAACAACGTATTAAACAAGTAGAAACTGGGGCTGAGATACCACCAGTGTAGCGAGTGTAGCCACTCGAGCCAAAAAAGAAACAATACACAGCTAAATTAAACCAAGGCTTCTAGAAGTGGTGGTAGTGGTTGCTAGACTTTTACCCCATCCGGAGACGTCGAAACAAAGACGGACTGGATGGGCCTCCCCCACGTCACGTCATGCAGCCGAGATGGAGCGAGCGGCCAGACTTTGTCTCAAAAACGCGTGCAATTGCGCAATCGGTTCCAAGGATTTGCCGACCCATACAGGAGCCGCACCGACCCTAGTTCCGCAGGATGGTGGTCAACAAGTGGGTGGATTCGCGCGATGAAAAGCTCACGACCCAATTGCGCAGCGTTTGAAGTAGGCTTGCAGCGACGAGCCGAACGACCGGCCGTATTGCAGAGCCGGGTTTGCGGTTTATAAAGAGGGAAGGGGACCTGCTGCTGAAGTTTTCTCCCTATACCCCTTGTACTTTTTCACACAGCAAACATGGCAAACACACCACACGGTAGGCGGAGCGCCAGAGACGAGACGAGAGCGAGCGGACAGCAGGCTGACAAGCAACAGGCGGCGTCCTCAAGGACCTGATTGCGCGCGATGCCCCCAGGCGCAAGGAGCTCTTCGCTGAGGCGGAGACACTGCCGGCGATTGTGCTGAGCGAGAGGCAGCTGTGCGACTTGGAGCTGATCCTGAACGGAGGCTTCTCGCCGCTCGAGGGTACGTCGTCATCCCGGCGGAGACATGGTGGGGGTGGAGGGGCTGTCGACTATGATTATTTATGGTAGTAGCGCGCACTGACACGATCGTCTGCAGGCTTCCTCAACCAGAAAGACTACGACAGCGTGGTGCAGACTGAGCGTCTGAGCGACGGCAATGTCTTTGCCATGCCCATCACGCTCGATGTGTCCAAGCAGACCATCGACGAGCTCGGCGTGAAGCCCAGCGCGCGCATCGCCCTGCGTGACTTCCGCGACGACCGCAACCTGGCCATCATCACCGTCGACGATGTCTACCAGCCGAACAAGGACGAGGAGGCCAAGAAGGTCTTCGGCGGCGACGCTGAGCACCCGGCGGTCAAGTACCTCAACGAGAGCGTGCACGAGTTCTACGTTGGTGGCAAGCTCGAGGCCATCGACCGCCTGGAGCACTACGACTACGTCGGTCTGCGCTTCACCCCCGCCGAGCTGCGCTCGCACTTTGACAAGCTTGGCTGGTCCAAGGTCGTCGCCTTCCAGACGCGCAACCCCATGCATCGCGCCCATCGCGAGCTGACGGTCCGCGCCGCCCGCGCCCGCCAGGCCAACGTCCTCATCCACCCCGTCGTCGGCCTGACCAAGCCCGGCGACATCGACCACTTCACCCGCGTGCGTGTCTACCAGGCCCTGCTGCCCCGCTACCCCAACGGCATGGCCGCCCTCGCCCTGCTGCCCCTCGCCATGCGCATGGGCGGCCCCCGCGAGGCCATCTGGCACGCCGTCATCCGCAAGAACTTCGGCGCCACTCACTTCATCGTCGGCCGTGACCACGCTGGGCCCGGTAAGAACTCAAAGGGCGAGGAGTTCTACGGCCCCTACGACGCACAGGACGCCGTCGAGAAGTACAAGGACGAGCTCGGCATCGAGGTCGTCCCCTTCCAGATGATGACGTACCTGCCCGACACGGACGAGTACAAGCCCAAGGACGAGGTCGCCCAGGGCATCAAGACGCTCGACATCTCCGGCACCGAGCTGCGCAAGCGCCTGAGGACCGGCCAGGAGATCCCCGAGTGGTTCTCCTACCCCGAGGTCGTCCGCGTCCTGCGCGAGTCCCACCCGCCCCGCAACAAGCAGGGCTTCACCGTCTTCCTGACCGGCTACCAGAACTCGGGCAAGGACGCCATCGCCCGCGCCCTCAACGTCACCCTCAACCAGCAGGGTGGCCGCTCCGTCTCGCTGCTCCTCGGCGACACAGTCCGCTCCGAGCTGTCCTCTGAGCTCGGCTTCAGCCGCCAGGACCGCGACACAAACATCGGGCGCATCGCCTTTGTCGCCTCCGAGCTCACAAAGTCCGGCGCCGCCGTCATCGCCGCGCCCATTGCACCCTTCGAGGGCTCCCGCAAGAGCGCCAAGGAGCTCGTCGAGAAGCACGGCTCCTTCTACCTCATCCACGTCGCCACCCCGCTCGAGTACTGCGAGAAGACAGACAAGCGCGGCATCTACGCCAAGGCCCGCGCCGGCGAGGTCAAGGGCTTCACAGGCGTCGACGACCCCTACGAGGCGCCTACCAACGCCGATCTCACCATTGACATCAGCAAGAGCAATGTGAGGACCGCGGTGCATCAGATTGTTCTGTTGCTGGAGGCTAGTGGGCTGTTGGAGCAGTTGTAGACGAGACAGTTAGACAGGAGGGGAAATAGAGATTAAAATGGTTGGGATAGATACGGAGGGATATGGTTTACGAACTCAATGATCATTTTTGGTAGGCTGGTATCAGCCACACACACAATACTCTTTTCTTCCTGCGTGACTAAACTTTGACACCATGAGAAACCCAGAATCAGGACCTAAATTATGTTACTTCTTCTTCCTTCTACATACGCAAACAATGCAACTTATTCCTCCTGCTTCTGGAAGCGGTTATAATTCGCTATCTTAACACCACCTCTCTCTCTCTCTACGGTCTGTCTTTCTTTCTACATATCCATACCTCAACACTACACAATCCTTCGTACTAGTACCTCAAACTCCGTATCTATTGCCTCGTTGGTGATCGCTCTACCATCTCCATGCCACCACGATTCTCCACCACATCCCAATACACAGTACTACAACTCCAGCTCCACAAGCCATGGCACGTTCACTAACCCCTCCTCCTCCCCCTCCTCATCTGAAAGATCCCCCCACAGCGCAGCATTAACCGCCAACGTCTCCCCGCCCCGCCGAAACAAATCCATAGACCCCGGCGCCAGCGCCGCATACCCCTTCCTCCGCGCCTGGTTCTTCCCAACCCATTCTCGCGGCTGCGGGAGGATGGGGTCTGCTTCTTCTCCTTCTGCACCTACACCGCCGCGGGTTGGACGTGACTCTGAATGCGATATTCTCGTCTCCCTGAAACAGAGCCGCTGCGCTCCATACTCCCCATGCACATGCCCAGTGCAAAACAACCTGGGCCTCACTCTCCCCACCGCGCGCCGCAAATGCTCACACCCCGCGCTCGTCCCATCAACACTATCGAGGATGTACTTCGCCGGTCCATGCGTCATCACGATATCAACACTCTCCGGAATAACAGACGCTGCGGTGCCGATGTTGACCGCCCATTGTGGTGTGCAGGTGACAGGGTTGAAGCGGTCGCTGCCAGGCGGGTACTGGAATGCAGAGCGTCCGTGGGCGGGGGTGTAGGGCGAAGCGTAGATTCTAAAGGACGCGCCGCAGGGGAGCGTGAAAGTGTGTGTCCCTTCGTTCAAAACCGTGACGTTGTTAAGGCTTGCGACCGAGTCGGGGGCGCGGGATATCAAAGCCTGTGCGAGGTCTGCGTCTGTGGCAAGTCCGTCTTCGGAGAGGTAGTAGGCCCTGTCTAAGGAGATGTCGTGGTTTCCTGCTATGGCGAGGATGAGGGGTGCGGGGATTTGGCCCAGGCTTTGGAGTGCTGTGGAGAGGGAGGAGGGGGTCCCGGTCGTGGTTAGGTCGCCGCAGTGGAGGACTACGTCGCAGGTGGGGAGCGGACTGGGAAGCGTGGCGGAGTGCGTGTCTGAGAGGATGAGGAAGCGGATGGGGGAAGTTTGGCGGGGGCGTTTTGAGGTGCCGGGAGATGGTGGGGGGGAAGGAGAGCGAGGACGCTTGGGGTTGGACATGTTGGACTACTATTCGAGGGTAATGAGTGCGATTTTGAGTGTATATGTGATGTGATGTGATAGAGAAGGGGTATAATCCAAGGAAAGAGAGTTCTCTATAGAAACATTTACCTCTCCCTCAGTCTTGGTTCGACGTAATTTTAATTCAGGGCTCGACCATGTTAATTTCAGAATCTCGAGGTTTAGACGCAATGAGTCCACTCCAAACCAAGAAAGAGATCATGTCGAACCATGGGTCACACTCTCCAGGTCCAGCAGGAACGAACGACAGGAGAACCACATCGCGTTTATGGTGACATCAAGAACAGATAGATCCAAGAATCCATGGGTACAACGGCTTTTGAATTTTCTGGCACAATCGAAGAATGAGATGAAGTAGGCAAGCTCTGTTCGAGCAACAACAATCTAACCGCCCTAACCAAATACGGAATCTGTGGGGTGGAGATGAACCTCGGCTCAGCTCACCTCAGACTCGCGACAGCTTACATGCGAGCAGCAGCCATGTAGCACATTGAGAAAACCACAAGCTACAAAGCCTCTACACGACAATTGAATCCCCAAACTCCCCACCACCGCCACACACCATGTCGTCCGTCAAGCCCAAGACCACACCTCCCCCCACCTCTCACGTCCTGCTCTCCTACCCAGCCGACTATGTCCTCCTCGTCACCATAAATCGCGAGAAGCAGATGAACAGCATTCCCTTTGCCGGGCACCAAGAAATGGGCCAGGTGTTCGACTGGTTCGACAGAGAAGATAATCTGCGCTGTGCCATCATCACCGGTGCGGGAAAGAAGAGCTTCTGCGCTGGCCAGGATTTGATCGAGCTCGGCAGAATTAGGAGCGGAAAGAGCGATGTGAATCCGGGGTTGATGAGGCACCCTGTGAGCGGCTTTGCGGGGCTGAGTAGAAGGGCGGGTAAGAAGCCCGTCATTGCTGCTGTTAATGGGTTTGCACTCGGTGGAGGGTTTGAGATTGTGCTTGGCTGGTAAGTCATGATTGTATTAGAGGAGTTGTCAATGCTAAATAAAGACAAGCGATATGGTCGTCGCTGCACCGAACGCTACATTCGGCCTCCCAGAAGCTCTACGCGGTATCTTCGCCGGTGCTGGCGGTCCCGCACGTCTCGTCCGCATCGTCGGCTTGCCAGTGGCATCTGAGATGGCATTGACCGGGAAGCCGATTACTGCGCAGCAGGCAAAGGAGCTCCGCATCATCAACCGCATTTCACCGTCGCAAGACACGGTCGTTGACGAGGCTTTGAAGCTGGCGCAGGAGATCGCGGCGATTTCACCAGATGCTGCGATTGTGACTCGCGCGGCGTTGAAGGATAGTCTTGAGCATGGAAGTGTGGAGCGAGCTACGCAGCTTACTATTGAGCGGTTCAATGATGCGCTGCAGTCTGGCGAGAATGCGCTGGAGGGCTTGACCGCCTTTGCGCAGAAGAGGAAGCCCGACTGGAAGCCGTCGAAATTGTAGACTACAACGTGGACTCGAGCTCGGACGGAAGTTCCCGTTCAGCATTTACAGATTAATTTGGAGGACCTCAAGAACCTTTCGAACATCGTCACTCTCCGTATGCAGTTAGCGCAATAACCGGCAATGCTCGGTAACTCATTCACCGTCTACATGACTCAAATCCCTGAGCACACTCTCCAATAATCGAGGCCGACATGACAGACTTGCACCCGAAAAAGGTAAAGAACTCGACCGGGAGCGTGTATCCGCTGTTGCCGGTGTCTGCCCCACACCTGTCCCCGCACTGTGGCTTCGGCTTCCCCAGATGTGCTTTGATGCTGCACGTTGAAGGCATGTCGCTGCGATGCCCTCGGTCGGTTTCAAATGGGGGTAAACATATGCAATCCGACCCTGAACGCAATCGCTCCACTCTTGACTATACAACTGCGACTCAGCTTTCATAACCGTGTACTTGAGATTCATAAGCCGCGATGACGAACCGACGCCCTAGTAACGCTGCTGAGCTTGCTGCAAATGCTGCACCTGTTGTGAAGCGGAAAAGACGAGCATCATGCTTGGGGGAGCAGGAGAGACGAGAACGCAAACGTGCCATCGACCGCGAAGCTCAAAGGTCGCTCAGAGAAAAGACGAAGACGCATATCGCCGAACTAGAGCGAACAATACAGATCCTGAGAGACCAAGACCGAAACGGAGCGACAGCAAACTTGCTCTCCGAGATCGACAGCCTGCGAGCGGAAAACGAGCGGTTGCGGGACATCATCGATAATGTCAAGAGCGTACTCGGAAACGACATTGCTTCTCGAACGATCGCGCCTATAGAACGCCCAACGACAAACGGGGGAGCTGCAGTAGCTTCACCGTCTTCTTCCAGTAATGGTATGCATCAGCTTACTGAACTGACCTTCTATGACTATGCTTCACAGAGGCTTACAGACCGGTAGGGCACCGGTCGCCCAAACCGCAGACGGCAACCTTCATAGCCGACAGCAAACCGTCATTACCTACCCCAACGGAGCAGCCAAACTCGTACGACTTCAATGGACGTACGTCTAGTGCGACCTTGGTCGATCTGGATGGCATGAACATCATGACCAGCGTACATACCTCACCTGCTCTCGACCTCAGCCTCGACCTTGAGCCAGTCGAAGATATACCTACCGACAATGTCACAGAAATTCGAAGAAGCCAAGTCGACATGCAGGACTGGGAAGACAACGCGGCGACGGCGTCATGGGGGCCCCTGATGCAAGAGGTATGTAGCCAGTTCACTATCTTGAAGAATCCACTAATACGTCCAGTTCTTCGGCGACGGCTGGCGGTGCCCCTCCCCAACCATCCTCCACATCGGCGCCCCCGACTCCTCAGACTCCCCAACTTCAAGCGTCATGTGTCCGATCTGGAAGAAGAGCAACGAGCTCTTTGAGAAGATCTACACCAGCTGTTCAGCACCAGGTACCAGCTCTCTCACCCTAGTCAGCAGGAAGTTGTCCGTCCCTGCGGAAGCCGGGCTTCTCTATCTCGGCATCAAGGACGGCTGGGCGAATATATCTGACGAGTGGATGCAGAGCCCCGCGCTCGTCATCTTGCAGCAAGTCGACGAGTTTCTGTTCTGCCATCTGCCTAGGATGGAGCGACTGGCTACTGCATACAAGAGCTTCAAGCTGTTGAAGGTGCGTGATCGCAAGATACGCTTGGAGGATGAGGAACCTAACACACGACAGTACTACCTCCACGGCACCGCAGAGCAACTCCTCAAAGTCCCCAAATGGCTGCGTCCCAGCTTGACGCAGTCATCAACTATGCACCCCATCGCCGTCGACTTCTTCGCCTGGCCCACGCTCCGTGACCGCCTCGTCTCGCAACACACATCCATCTTCCAGACCTCGACGCTGTCTCACGTCTACAGCCGGTATCTGCGCTTCGACTGGCCGTTTGCGTTTGAAGATGCGTTTTACTACGACGATGCGAGGGAGCGGTATTTTCCGAGTTCGCTGTTCGAGAGGTACCATGGGGATTTGAGGCGCTGGAATGTGACGGAGGATTTTTATGACAAGTTTCCCGATATGAGAGGGGATATTGAGGGGGATCGGAGGAGGTTTGGGGAGGGCTTGGGGGTGTGAGGGGCTGTTATGGTTGGCTTTCGAAGCGTTGATGGATATTTGTGTTGCATGTTAGCGGGTCAGAGAGATAGTGGTGCTTGGGCGTCGTCCTTAATTTTGTGAGTGATGTTGGGTCTTTCGAGCAGTTCCTAGCAGCATCGTCTGTGGCCACGCAATTACTGCACCTATCTGTGAAATAAGTCCGAACTGATAAACTCTTGCGGTTCGAATCCACTTATCGTCGATAGGTGGGTGACGTGGCAAGGTTCTCACGCTACAAACTATAGTGACATAAAGTTCGGCCGCAGGTTTTCGTCACAGCACCGCAAAACGCAAGCACCAAAGCTTACATGACCATGGTGCATTGTCGTTGGCCTAAATCAAACATCGGAGCAGCTAGTCATGGTGGGCCTACACAAGCCACGCCAACTCGTACCCGGCTAGCCCCCAGCGCAACCTACGTTAGTGCCCGCGCTGTGTAGGAATCGCGGGGCCCTGTATCGACATAAATCACATTGAAAACCACCACAAAACATGAGATGAAGAGAGTATGCACTGCATGAACCAACATCATGTTCCATACGATGCTTGACCATGGGGTGACTGCGCTCGCCGGGTCTCCCCAGCACCAGATACGAGGCTGAGCGCGCGGCGCTTCTGCAACGGCGGTCTCTGGGCACAGGCTTACCAAGGCCTACACCGCAGCATGTATCCACTGATAGCCACTCTGCGACTCTCCTCTCCTCGAGCTATTCATCGCAACATGCTCCTGGACAGCCATGGCTGAAGAGGTACCTATCAAAATCCTACACGCATTTACCATATAGCTAACACCACACCTCAGCACACCTCACCGTCGCAGGCCCCGGCCCCTCTACCCTACAAACCCAACTCCAAACCCACCACGTACGGCAGCATCCCCTCTTCCTCCAATAGCCCCCACGACTCCGCCATCGCCGTCTCGCCCATAACCCGCCCCTTCACCGCTCCGCCAATGCGGTACACGTACTCGCACCCGAACGGGCACCGCATCATCCCGCCGAGCATCAGCGGACACGGGCGGCTGATCGTAGCCCATCGCACACTACCGTACTGGGCGGGGATACTGGTTGTGATAGGGTCGTTTGCGTGGGCGGTGTTTGTCGCGTTGCATGTTTTTGAGGCGCTGGGTGGGAGCCATCGTAGTTCGCGGCCAAGGTATGGAGGGGGGGAGTGTGAGGGGTGGTTTTGTTGATGCGGGTGGGATGAGCACTTCATGGGATACCAAATTGGAATGTCGTTTGGAGTTGGTGCGCAATGCTGTTGCTGATCGAGCTGTTGTGCATGGAATCTGTTTGTTTGAGGGAAGTGATGGAGAATGTTCAGCATTGATTGCAATTCTAGGAAAGCATATAGGAGGCTCTACATATCTGATGTTTCTTGTACGCTGACTACCAGATCTTAGGAATAAGGGAGCACGGTCGACGGCCAACAGAGGTCACGTTTATCTTTGTAGATCATCGATGTTTGACGAGCAAGTCTCTGAAGAGGCATCGTGACTAAATCATTGAGGATATTCATCTCATTCTCAGTCTTTAAATAGGGCGGGCTCTTTGAATCTGCAAGGTTGGCCAGCAGATGCTCGACAGTGGCGTTAGTCGGTAGTGGAAGTGCACATTGAGTGTGGCTTCAATGAAACTAGTGGGTACTATTAGATTAATTCGGTCAAGTGCACCTGCACTTTCATCTGGAGAGGCTAGTGACGTCCACCTTTACGCGCAGCACACGACATAACCGCTGTCCGCCGACCTCAGCCAGCAGCAGTAGCACGTACTGGAAAAACTGCATGTTCATTGCAAGCCCCCTGCTAAGCGCCCAAATGGCCTGATACGAGCCAGCAACCTGGATATGTCCCACTTGATCCAGACCAACAGGGGTCATTAAGTAGGAGGAGTTCGACATCTAATTCAAGGAAAATTGCACTTCAAGTCATTTCGGGAAGGCTATTAGTGCAACATGCCCAATCGAGCCTTGTTGGGGCCTGCGGAGCTGTGCCACCTATAGCGTTTGTGTAACGCGAGCCAATGAAGAGTTGAACTTCGTTCGCTCTAGGTCTCCATCCGTGCAACTCTCTCTTACATCAACACTCGATGGCTACGGAGCATCTTTCTGGTAGCTCTGCCAACTGAGCTTGATGTGTAGGTCCGAAAAGTCGGACCCCCTCAGGTATGTCGTCCAATCACTTCTTCCGTCGTATCACTTTGGCTTCTAGACTAATGCACAGGCATATTCAGCCTACTGTGATTAACTTGTACTGCTGCCCGTTTGATACTGCAGCTTTGGTAGCCTCCTTCGACAGACTGACTGAACACGCTTGCAATTCCGCCGTAAAAGCTACTTGACCTGTCTGCAGAAATATTGCAGTGCTAGACATATCTGAGGGAACAACTTCGCTTCAACATGGAGTCGCCTCACGTCCCGTGGTGCCAGACTGAAGCCTTCGAAACATATCCGAACGGCAAGCTTTGCGAAGGGACTCCGCCGTATTTCTATACACGTTGTCAGCATGTCGATCGCATTGTGCCATCCTACTTTCTACAACTACCCACGGAGCTACGTCAGGAGATCTTCCGGCACTTGATGCCCACGCGTGCGATCGACCCGTTGGCCGTCTACCAAAGCAAATCGCAGAGTCAAATGGGCACAGGATCAGAAAACTCAATACGAGCCGTGTTCCCTATGCCGCTTCTGAATCTCTACCTTGGTTTCAATCGTGAGGTCTACGAAGAGGTCAAGGACGTGTTTTACTCCACAGCGACATTCATGATCGATGTCAGTAGGGATGGTGTGATGCTCTGTGAGTAGATACCTCTCTTGAGCCATACCATACGTATGCTGACCAAGTGCAACCTGAAGGCGGTCGACGGATACTGGTGCCAAGGGGACCAGACGGGTCTAGCTACGGCTCCCCCAACCAAGCAGGAGCTAGCAGTTTTATCCGTAACTTTGCCTGGGCCTCCGTTAGGAATTATACAGTCATCGTTACGGTCCAACTGAAGTTGAACGGTCGATGGGCACACAGACGACGTGACGTAATGGACGAATTGGACGATGAAGTTGAAATATACGACCTCCGTGGTAAGATTGTGCACTTAGCTACAAAAGTGACTTGCCATCATTAACACTCCAGCAGATATCGTCTCAGTAGTCGTATCTGGAGTCCTTGCGAAAGCCCGCCGACTCCGCAACCTCCAAGTGCGCGTGAACCTCACGAAGTCCTACTGGGTTCCCAGATTAGTCCTAACCATCACCAAGCTCCTCGTCGGGCCCTTCGAACGCCTCCGATGCGTCGAAAAGCCGTGTCTCATCGGCACATTCTGCGGCGACGCCTTAGCAGAGCTCTACGCCCAACGCCACCGACCATGCAACGACAGACACAATCGCTGCACGACCCCATCCCTCCCAACCACCCCACCCATCATGGGCCCCGAAACCTCCACCTTCGACTCGTACGCCGCAGAATGGAAACGGCAAATCTCTCTCTCCGCCCCCACGAAAATCCTAAGCAAATCCCCCATGACGCAGCTCTTCATGGAATTCCGCACCTTCCACAACACCCTCGCAATCATCATGCCGAACATTGTCGGATCCCGTAGCGAGGCCTTTTTGCACCGGGCGCGCGTCGCGCGCGAACACGAGGATATAGTGGGGTTTCGCGGCGTTAGGGAGGAGTTGGTGCAGCACTGGCATCACCATCTTGCGCAGCAGACGCTGGAGAGGGCAGAGGTGAATGCGTCGCTGCAGCGTATGTTTAGTGCGGACGTTTATCCTGATGGGGAGCGGTCTGGGGAGGCTGAGGAAGAGGAAGGGAATGAAAGAGAATGAATTACATTTGTTGGTTTCATTTGGACCGAGCACGGCTGGGGGGGAGTGCTGCCGGGCCTTCCTACTCACTGTGACTGGCCTTGGGATGAGATTCACTTTTCAGCGCACAAACGACCTTTCGCTATTGAGCTCTTTCCCGCTACAAAGCAGACAGTCACCACACGAGCTGGATGCCATCCCACTTATCTCGAACCCACCCGCGACAATCCACCCTCACAGCACACGACCTCCGACACCTATTCAACCGATCAGCCATCACCGCCGTACCCGAAGATAGTGCATCGGAGACACATGAGGGTTGCATCGGTGTATCGTCATTGCGAGTTACGCGAGACATTAAAGGACATTACGGAATATCTGTATACAGTTTTCGTTGTACCGAATTACAGGCCTAAGTCTAGGTTTTCTATGTACATGGGAAGTTCTTATGTTCTTGTATCGAAAGATATTGGAGGTGAAAGTTCATTTACGGTATTAAGGTCCTTGGTAGTATACAAGTAAGGGATTCGGAGAGCTGGAGAGGTCCTTTCTTCGGATACTCAGTTCCCAACAATTCAACAGAAGCTAAGCTTGCAGTGGCACTTTTTTCATTGCAGCACGCGTTTGTTTTGCTCCAAAGATATCTTATGTTCTCGCTACGACAACAGTGGAAGCGCCATGGACACCGTGACATTTGCAGCGAACCCCGGTAACGCAAGCATACCAAGGCTACTACCATACTGCTCCCAGCTCCCAGCTAGTCATTCATTCGGAAAGCCAGCACGCAGGTTGTCGTATTTGCTCGCGGGATACTGCAGCGTATTCGGACTCAGATCCAGCGCGCCAACGCCGCCGATACTCTTCACAAACTGCGCGATGTTAGCAATAGCTTAGACGGTGTCCATGAAATAACTTACTGTAGAGATCAAACTCTCTTCTCCCTTTCGGTCGCCACTGCTTTCCCAGTACATCGCCCCGCCGAGTCCCATTTCTTTGATCATATCCGCTTTCAGCTCAACTATCTGCGGCGTGTCATAGCTGACCATCAGCCTGCTGCTGGCGTCGTAGCTCCAGCTCGCTCCTATGCTGAGATCGTTCTGCACGGTGTCGCCATGGGCGGGTAGCGCTTTGTAGTCATACACACCTGCCTCCCACGTTCCCTGTCCGACGCCTTGATAGGCTGAGCCAGGACCGGCGGTGTTGGCGAAACTGCGTCCGTAGAGAGGCATGCCGACGACTATCTTGTTCGCAGGTACCCCGGCGGCCATGTAGTCGCGGAGCGCTTGGGCGGTGCTAAACGGTGTGCATCGTGGGTCTGAAGGGGAGGCGTGCCAGTTGGCTTGGTGACCGGCGGTCGAGTCCCAGCTGCCGGCGAAGTCGTACGCCATCAAGTTCCAGAAGTCAAGATACTGGTCCATCTCGGCGAGGCACATACGGTTGTAGTTCTGGGGGCCTGCGGGAGATGCGACAGTCAGGAGATAGTGGGTCCCTGGTGTGTGTTCGGCGGCGTAGGCGTCCAGGGCTCTGCGGGTTTCGGCAAGTAGGAGCACCATGTCGTTCGCTTGGGCATCGTTTTGGGGGTATTCCCAGTCGATGTCGAGACCTGTGGTGCGTAAGCACTGACTCCATAGCATGACCACAACAAGAATATAATACCATCAAAGCCAAGGTTCATCATAATATCCACCGCACTGTTAGCGAACCTTGCTCTGCCTTGGGGCGTCGAAGCTGGTTGTGCAAAGTTGGAAGAGTAAGTCCATCCTCCTATCGAGAGTAGCAGTTTCATCTGGCGGTGCTTCTTCTTCTGAAGAAAAAGCTGCTTGGCACAGCCATACACGTTTGTTCCGACATCATTCCAGGAATCGTGTTCGTAGTGCTTATCAGTGTCTGACCATGTGTCGGTCAGGTACACTTCGCCAGAGTCTGGACGAATGTTTGCAAAAGCGTAGAGAATATGAGTAAGTTCCTCGGCTGGGAGGTCTTGGGGATGGTAATTGCGTCCATATATGCCCTACAGCGTACTCAGTATGACGTTACAGGTCTTCAGTACGCTAGCATACCCAATTTACAAAGTACGCAACATTCCTATATCCGCTTGCTGTCGACATTGTAATGGAGTATTTGGGATGAGGTACCGCAATCGCTCGAGATAATATGATGCGAGAAAGCAAGATTGCCCGAAGCTTGCTGAAGACGTACATCTTCGAACAGGTTACGCTGTGGCTGTGCACTTGGACCGTGCCACGTGGCGCCACTGAGCAGCAACACGGGTACTATGAGCAGTGCAAAGCAAGTGGCAAGAGACACGCGTCAGCCACTCTCAGTTCAGCGAGAAACTCGAAAGTACCTTTTGACCAAAAATCTCACTTCAAAAACGACAAGGTCGGAATTGAGTGGAGACGAGATGAGATTCCAAGTGAGACAACTTCGAAAAAACCAAATAAAACAAAGTGATTAGAGCGGTAGATGACCATTCTCTGGGCTTCGAAGCAGTGAGCAGTGTTCGGAGGAAAGCATACTCCAACTTCTTGCAGTGCACAAAACAGAAGATATAGACCTCGCCATTGCCTGATAGTACGACGACACATGAAGCTATTGTGGGTACCAATGGTGCTCAGTCTGTGTGGACCTATACGGGTGCAATCCGAGCGGAAAGTGGAGACGGCTCGACAGGCGAGTGAGCCGGTAAGACCTGGCTGTTCGTGGTGAAAACTCCAGAGACCTAGGATGAAAAGGGAAGCCTGTGATTCCGAACATTTCTGACTACATCGCCCAACACAGTTAGTATGCAGTCTGCTTCAAAGCCTACCAAAAACAAGCTACGAGTGCTGGGATGAGTCTTTTTCCAGGGCGACAAATGGGGAGAGAGACAACGACTGGTCTGCCTAAAGTGAGGTCTTTGAACCGCATCAGGTTTTCGGAGTCTGTTTGTGTGGCGTCCCGCTTGCATAGGTCTTCGTTCAGGTACCACCATGGTATATGTATCTTCGATCGAAGAGTATAATTGGGTGCAACTGTGGATGTTGACGGTGTGACTCCAGAAGGCAAAAACCTCCATGAGCGCAGAAAGAACTAGGAACATTGCTGGAACTGGAAAAGACATGAAACCAAATATCGCTTCAGTGACTTACAGCAAATGTCGTAGCTGCAACACTGTCTGACTGTGGAAGGACTGACTGACAACTAAAAACGTATTGCATGCATCATCCTGTCTATGTGGTACAACTGAGTGGTCAGTACCTTCCCGATATGCTGGCCCATAACAGAAACATGGTGAAAAGAACGAACGTAGATAGCCGTGTGCTACAAGTCGAGTGTTCTCTGCTCTTGGACAAGGTTGATAGAAGCAAATGAGACGCAGACGAGATGTACTTCCTTGTAGCACGTCATGAATACTGCACTTAGCCACACAGAGTTTAGAATCGGAGCTTGGTGAGTACAAAGTGCGGGGCTCTTCGACCGAGTGTAAGTTGAAGCATTGCGATAAGTGACTCGAATACCTCCAAGGTTCAGGATTTCGGCGTCGTTGTAATATCTCTCATAGGGGTCTTACAGTACTAGAGTCGACCACAAATCCAATGTTGATCCGCTTACAGACTGGCGTTGCTCAACGTTGGAAAAGGCGGAGATGGTGAGTAGTACCAAGTGTGGGGAATAGAAGGAAGCAATTTGGACGAGACTCGAAGTCGAGTTGTGCAAGGTGTTGGTCAGTGCGTTTGTGGACCCTTCCTGTCCCATAACATAAATCCGTTCTCGGTAGGGACGATGCGTTGTGTCAGAAAGACGGGGTGATGGAACTTTGATGCCATAGTTGTCAAAATTTCATTACGCACACGTTGAAGTGCACGGAGCAATAGCTCGTTGAATGCGCTGAAGCTCGCAATATATCATACAGATGGTACGCACCATGCCCTCTCTTCTACAAACTCTGGCTCTCGGCTGCTTGCGACTCGGCGATCTCGCTGTTACCAGCACGTCCAAGTCTTCGCTTCTTCAATACGTTCTCGATGAAGGCTTCTCCTGCCTTGTAGCTAGATCGTACAAGGGGGCCAGAGGCGCAGTACAAGAAGCCCAGGTCAAGAGCTCGCTGACGCCATAGCTCGAATTTATCAGGGGTGACATACTCGTGGACAGCCATGTGGCGCTTCGTTGGTCGCATATATTGGCCAAAGGTTACGACGTCGACATTGTTCTTGCGGAGTTCTGCGTTCGTTAGCAAGGCGTTCAAGCAAAGTGTCAAGAAAATGCATACCTCTCAGTGCGTCCCAGAGATCCTCTTCGGTCTCGCCCAAGCCCAACATGATACTTGTCTTTGTAATGAGCTGTGGCTGTGCCTCCTTTGCAGTGCGCAAGACGTCAAGAGACTGCCTGAACTTGGCCCGCCTATCGCGGACAAAGGGTGTGAGCGCCTCTGTTGTTTCAACATTGTGTGCGTAGACGTCAAGTCCACTCAAGGCGACCGTCTTGACCATCTCCAAGTCTCCAGCGTAGTCTCCCGTCAGAGCTTCGACGAGCATCGTTGGGGCCTTCTGCTTGATCTTCATGATGGTTTCCGCAAAGTGTCGCGCTCCTCCATCGGCAAGATCATCGCGATCTACAGATGTTAGGACAACGTAGCCCAGTCCCCATCTTCGCAGTGCTTCGGCCGTGTTCTCAGGCTCGTGGGGGTCGAGTGGTGGCGGTGCTTTTGCCGTCTTGACAGAGCAGAAACGACAGCCACGCGTGCAGGTATCACCCATCAGCATGATGGTCGCTGTCGCTGCACTCTTGTCGCTTCCTCCCCAGCAGTCTGAAATGTTGGGACATTTTGCCTCCTCGCAAACAGTGTGTAAGTTGAGGCCTCGCAGGTCCTTTTTGATTTTCTTGTAGTTCTGGTTCACAGGGATGGGTGTCTTGAGCCACTCTGGCAGTCGCGTGATGGTCTTCTTGCGGCCTTCTGGGCCGACTGTAGCGGTCTTGATTTCGTAGGCCTCGGCGGGGGAGAGCGGCGCGTTGGGGCTGACAAAGTCACCAAACGAGGGGCCAGCGTTGAGTGTGTCGCTAAAGGAAGTCTTCGCTCTCGGTGCCTTTGAAGCAGTAGGTGCTGCTGGCGGGTTGTCGGAGGTTGTGGCAAAAGTTCGTGCGCATTGCGAAGCTGTTCGTGAACGAGGGAGGGCCTGTCGCGCCGGCACGGCAAAGAGGCATCGTGATCGGGGTATCGAGGCGGCCATGGTATGTGTGAAGTATGTACAGGGGAGGTAGAGAGAAGAGAGGAGAGAGGAGGTTGTTGGGGTTGAGTCTTAGCAATCAATGCTTCTCCGAATTGCGCCTTGCTTTCCCGTTTCTGGCCGCAGAATCCAGAAAGCACGCTAACCTGTCAAACAAGCCAAACACGCAGCAGCAGCCCACCGCACCCCTGCACAGTGCACACCGGCGCCGGTCGAGGGTGCAACTTCAACGTAGACCAATTCACAACACACGACGCAATCCCGAGTCCCCGCTGGCGCATCCCTCTCCGACCCTCCAATCGCTTACGACCAGCTGCAGCGCCAGACCTGGACTGTATCATCGCATCGACAGGCAAAGGCCACGTTTGGCGGAGCAAGAGCGGGACACTTTATTCCACCTAAGGGAGAGCTCGCCGTGAGAGCTGCACCTCGCACAACAACATGGACAAGAAGCAGGAGGACGTGGGTGGTGTCGCCCAGATCGACAAGACCACCGTTTTCCAAGATGCCCGCGTCTTCAACCAGAGCCCTGTATCCCCACGAAAGTGCAGAGTGATCCTCACCAAACTCGCGCTGCTCCTCTTCACAGGCGAGAGCTGGGGACGCCAGGAAGCCACCACGCTGTTCTTCGGCATCTCGAAGCTTTTCCAGAACAAGGATGCATCCCTCCGTCAGATGGTCTACCTGGTCATCAAGGAGCTCGCTGGCTCCGCTGACGATGTTATCATGGTCACATCATCCATCATGAAGGACACCTCCGTGGGCAGTGATGTCGTATACCGCGCAAACGCTATCCGAGCTCTGTGCCGCGTCATCGATGCCTCCACCGTACAGGCTATCGAGCGCCTCGTCAAGACGTGCATCGTCGACAAGAACCCCTCGGTAGCCTCCGCCGCGCTCGTTTCGTCGTACCATCTCTTGCCCGTCGCCAAGGATGTCGTTCGCAGGTGGCAGTCTGAGGCAGCCGAAGCAGCATCCGGAGCCAAGTCTGGCGGATTCTTTGGAGGATTCGGTGGCAGCTCGCAGACCGGTCTGCAGGCCAGCACAAACTACATGACACAGTACCACGCCATTGGCCTGTTGTACCAGATGCGCTCTGGCGACCGAATGAGCTTGGTCAAGATGGTGCAGCAGTACTCGGCTGCTGGCGTGGTCAAGAGCCCTGCTGCCACAGTTCTGCTCGTCAGGTTGGCTGCCAAGTTGGCTGAGGAGGACCCCAACCTACGAAAGGTACGCCATTGCAACGCTTCTCTGGATATCATACTGACCAGTCTGACAGCCCATGATGCAACTTCTCGACGGCTGGTTGCGCCACAAGTCCGAGATGGTCAACTTCGAGGCTGCAAAGGCCATCGCCGACATGCGCGACGTTACCGATGCCGAGCTCGTCCAGGCCGTCCACGTTCTCCAACTGTTCCTCACATCGCCTCGCGCCGTCACAAAGTTTGCTGCGCTCAGGATTTTGTCGCAAATGGCCTCATTCAAGCCGGACGCCGTCCGAACATGTAACCAGGATATCGAGTCGCTCATCACCAACTCCAACCGCAGCATTGCTACATTCGCCATCACTACACTGCTAAAGACTGGCAACGAATCTTCAGTGGACAGGCTTATGAAGCAGATCACCGGATTCATGGCTGAGATCACGGACGAGTTTAAGGTCACCATCGTCGAGGCTGTCCGCACACTGGCCCTGAAGTTCAAGGCCAAGCAGTCTGGCTTCCTCGCTTTCCTCAGTGGCATTCTGCGCGATGAGGGAGGTTACGAATTCAAGCGATCCGTTGTCGAAGCCATCATGGACCTTATTCGCTTTGTGCCTGAAGCTAAGGAGGATGCCCTAGCAACACTATGCGAGTTCATCGAGGATTGTGAGTTTACTAAACTTGCCGTCCGCATCCTGTTCGTCCTTGGACGCGAGGGCCCTTCGACACCTCACCCCACAAAGTACATCCGCTACATCTACAACCGTGTGGTTCTGGAGAATGCCATTGTCCGAGCCGCCGCCACCTCTGCACTGGCCAAGTTCGGTGTTGGGCAAAAGGACCCCGAGATCAAGAAGTCGGTCCATGTCCTTCTCACTCGCTGCCTTGACGATGTCGACGACGAAGTCCGAGACCGCGCTGCATTGAATCTCCGATTGATGGACCAGGACGACGACATGGCTGTCAGCTTCATCCGCAATGACTCAATGTTCTCTTTGCCTGTCCTAGAGCATCAATTGGCATTGTACGTCAGCTCCGACTCTCGCGACACCTTTGAGACCGCCTTCGACATCTCCAAGATTCCCACTGTCTCGCGCGAACAAGCGGATGCTGCAGATCTTTCCAAGAAGACCGAAGGTGCCACACCCACCATCAAAGCCCCCAGCGCCGCAAAGACACCATCGAAGGGTGGTGCCGAAGCTGCTGCATCGGCTGCGAACAACGCGCAGAAGTACCAGGAAGAGCTACAGAAGATTCCAGAGCTTGCGGCGCACGGCGGTGTGCTCAAGTCGAGCGAGGTCATCGAGCTCACCGAGACCGAGACTGAGTACGTGGTCACTGCTGTCAAGCATATCTTCAAAGATCATGTCGTTCTCCAATACGACATCAAGAACACACTCCCCGATACGGTACTTCTCGACGTCGAGATGGTAGTCGCACCAGAAGACGATGGCGATGTGCAGCTGGAGGAGGAGTTCATCATCCCGGCACCGAAGCTGGCTACAAACGAGCCCGGCACTGTCTACGTTTCCTTCAAGCGTCTCGAGACCGAGTCGCAGTTCATCGCCACCACCTTCACCAACGTACTCAAATTCACCAGCAAGGAGATCGATCCAAGCACCAACGAGCCTGAAGAGGGCGATGGGTACCCGGATGAATACCAGGTGGAAGATTTGGACCTCAACGGTGCCGACTATGTTGTACCAGCTTACGCTGGCAGCTTCGACAATGTATGGGATCAGGCAAACGGCGACTCAGCAACAGAAACATTGCAATTGAGCGAGATGAAGAGCATATCAGGTATATCACTTCCCTTTGCAGGCAATTCAAGATCGAGTACTGACAAAGATTTAGATGCAACAGAACAGCTCACAAAGACTTTGAGCCTGCAGCCGCTCGAGGGCACAGACGTCGCTCTCTCGAACACAA
The DNA here is from genome assembly GCA_004335185.1 of Phoma sp. RAV-16-625. Classification (NCBI taxonomy): domain Eukaryota; kingdom Fungi; phylum Ascomycota; class Dothideomycetes; order Pleosporales; family Didymellaceae; genus Phoma; species Phoma sp. RAV-16-625. Next base: position 28,361 of record SAUA01000069.1, on the reverse strand, counting down.
CACATACGCTCAAACTTTACGGAAAGACAATAACTGGAGGCAAGGTAGCAGCTACCATCAGGATGGCATTCAGTGCCAGGACAGGTGTCACAATGAAGATTGACGTCAGGAGTGAAGAGGAAGGTGTTGCGGCACTGGTCATCGGTAGTGTGGCGTAGAGTTTGTTAGACGAGGACTTGGAAAAGGTGAAATGACTGTTAACATGAAAGAACGTTCTTGAAGCAAAGTATCGCCTTACATACGATCTAATGAGGTGTGTGATGTCTGAATGGAAGTTTGGTCATTTGCCTTCTCAGACTCTCAAGCTCGAAACTTACTCTCCTTTTTATAAGACATCAGTAGATCACTAACTTCACATCGCATCAACTTTTGGCCTGTGCTTGAACACCTCTTGACCACAGTACGCATCCACTGATCGTCACATGTCGCTAGAACTTCCGCGGGAGCTAGCCAAGTGGACCCTGGCGGAACCACCTAAGCTCCGCCTAACTCCTCCCCGCAACGTGCCGACCACCTCCAAGTAACGAATCACCATGTTCTACGAAGGCACTCTACAGAGCGGGATTGGACAAGCTATTCAACAGCAGAAACTAGTAGCCTGCTTCATACGAGGTGTGTATGCGACTGTGTTATTGTAGGCACCCGCTGACTGATCGGGTAGATGACGGCGCAACGAGCAAGCAGTGGGAGGACGAGTGGTTGAAGAGCGGTTGGGTATGGAGTTCTTCCTAGACCACACACGTGTTCTCTTAAAATTCGAGACAATTTCTGATCAGGACAGATATCGAACCTGCTCGCCCAGAAAGCAGTCCTCCTGCGCCTTGAATCCGGATCTACCGAAGCTGGATTCCTCGCCGCATTCTGCAAGATCGAGAGCGCGCCTACCTTGGTCGTCATACACAATGGGCAGCTGCAGTTACAGCTTGGCAGTGAGGTTGGTCAGGAAGAGTTTGTAAACTCTGTGCGGAAGGTGTTGGGGGCAGCAGCCATCCCCGGTTCAGCATCGACGTCAACGGCGCAGACCACTGCACATGCGGAGGATGACTTGTATGGAGACTCAGAGCCTACGGCGGCGGCTGCGATACCTGCGACGAGACCTGTCGCATCGCCAGCGCCGGCACCAGCGCCGGCACCAGCGACTACCTTTACAAGTTCTAATGCAAAGGGGAAGCAAAGAGCCGAGACTCCTCCACAAGCTGGACTTGCAGCGTCATCTTCTACTACAAATTCCGTACAACAAGCTGCGCGTGCCGCATTGCAAAAGAAGCAACGCGAAGCTGCAGAAGAGCTAGCCCGAATCAAAGCGCGCATAGAGCAGGACAAAGCCGAGCGCAAGGCACAGGCAGAAGCACGGAAGGCCGAGCGCGAACAGGAGCGGACTGCGGGGAGTCAAACACAGATTCAGCCCCGGACCTCCACAAGAGGGTCGCAAGCAAAAGACGTACATCTCAACGTACGCCTCTTTGATGGCCGAACGATTCGCTCTATATTCCCACGCACAGCGACACTTGAGAAGGAAGTTCGCAAATGGGTGGACGATGAATTCGCAAAGCTCGACTCGGACGATGCGAATATCAAGAACCGCGCCCTTCCTCCATACTTCTTCAGACATATCCTCGCTCCGCAGCCAAGTCGCGAACTTTCTGCCGGCGACGAGAATCAGACACTGGGTGATATTGATCTGGCACCGAGCGCAACTTTGGTATTAGTACCTGTCAAAGGCTTCACAGAAGCATACTCGGCAGGAGAGGACGGCGTGGTAGGAAAAGCAACAGGACTGGTTGGCAGTGCGTTTGGACTGCTCTCGTCGACTGTTGGGTATGCTGGAAGTATTGTGGGCTCCTTTCTTGGGACTGGGGCTGCTGCACCGCAGCCAGCCCGGGGGCAGGCTGTAGGTGGCGGTAATGGAAACGAGCGGGCAGGAAGCTCACGAACCGAAGGGGAAGATGCTTCGGGTATTAGGGTGAGGACGCTTGCTGATCAGCGTACGAGAGAGCCCCGGCAGCAATTCTACAACGGAAACCAGGTAAGTCGTGTAGATGGCCTGTTGCTTACGAGTACATACTGACATGGATCCAGTCGAATGTCGAACCAAGACCGGACGATCGAGGGTAAGGCTGATGGCTGACTGGACGTTTTTGTGGCATTGCAAGATATTTTAAAGGGCATACTCCGATTAGGTGCTGATCATCACCGTGGAAGACCTACGCAAAGGCATTTTGTTCTATAACTGATTCCCTAGCTTATTGATATGCACTCCGATTGTTATTAGGCAGCTCTAGGCTCTTGGAGAATAGTAGTATCAGGTTGTATATCAACGCACAGAATATCTGCTATGTAGTGAATGCACTGAAGGTTGCCCCACCATCTCCGACCTCCGAGCCTCGAACATCCCCGCACGTCATCCACTACTTTTCTACAGCAACCCAAACACGCACAACAAACACGCACAACATGTCCGACGCCGATCTCGAACAAATTAGGCAAGCCCGCCTGCAACAACTGCAGCAGCAAGGCGGTGCAGGCCGCGGCAGCCCTGGCGGTGAAGGCTCAGAGCAAGACCAGCGGAGGTAGTTCACCACCCGCACCTTAGACATCAACCTACTAACACCCCCCAGACAACAAGAATGTGCGCCCCCCTTCCCTCCCTCTACCCGCCCAATCCTCTAACCCACCTCCACAGCGGACCAGCGCCAACACATCCTCTCTCAAATCCTGACGCCCGACGCCGCGGACCGCCTGGGGCGCATCAGGCTGGTCAAAGAATCCCGCGCAACCGATATCGAGAACCGGCTCATTATGCTGGCGCGCTCGGGCCAGATACGACAGAAGGTGTCTGAGGACCAGTTGAAGGATATCCTGGGTGCTGTGGCGGAGCAGAATGAGAAGGAGGAGCAGAAGATTGTGGTGAATAGGCGGGGTGGGGGCGGGTGGGATGAGGATGACGAGTTGGAGGAGTTGATGAAGGATGTTTGAGGGGGGGTCCGTGGGGCTTGGTGCGCGTTTCGACGGCTTTGGGCTGCTTGGACTGTGGTGCTGTGGCTGAGTGCGGTCAGAAGGAAAAAAATGACAGCAGGTATGGAAGCCAGTAGGAAGTCCAAGCTGGGGCTATGACTGGAATGCATGGGGAACAACAGTGTCTTACGAGACAGGAAATTTTTATCGAATGTGCAATATCAATTGTATCAGTTGCTGAGTCCACAACTACTGCGCCAGCAATCTTTACTCAGCATGCAGCAAGATCCTCATGAACTCGACCACCAGAGGAGCGACACAAGCTAGACTCAATTGACCACCACCAACGGTCGCGGCGTGAGCTTCGTGCCGTGACTAAACAGGTTCTCCGGATCATACTTCTGCTTCAAATCCTCCAGACGCCTCACATTAGCGCCAAAGATATCGTTCGCCGCGACATCCTCGCTGGCATAGTTGCCGTACTGGCCCACACCTCCATCTTTAGACCTATCCGCGGCTGTCTCAGAAGCCTTCTTAAGCAGCGAGCGCGAAAAGGTGCGCATCTCGCTGTCGAGACTGGGATCGAACCTATCGGAGAAAGCGATCAGTAAGATTCAGCATCTCTATGAAAAGGGAAGTAAAATACCTACCACTTGAACACAGTCGCAACATTATAATAATCCCCACGATTCGCAAAACTCGTCTCCTCATTCCGCACCTCCATTACTTTCTTATACGGCACAACCTCCCACAGCATCATACTCTGCGCGATCTGAAAATCCGCTTTGCTCTCCACAAAAGCCTGGAACTCGCTGTACACGCCCTCGACAAATGCCGGGTCGAGCGGCAGCTTGAACGCGCCGCCGCCGAACTGCTTGCGGCCGTCGAAACCCGCCGAGATGTTGAGCAGGCTGTTTAGAACGGGGTAGGGCACCATGCCGCTCATGTTTGCGAGGGGTTGGAGCGCGAAGAGGTCTGCGAATATTTCTTTCGCTTCGGCTTCGGGACCGTTGTGGAAGAGCTGTGTGAGGATGACGGGGGCGTTTTGGGGCGGGGGGCTCGAGAAGGCGACTAAGAGGGCCTGTCGCCCGTCGTTTGTTTCGTGGAACTTGTTCATGAATTCTACGATCCGAGGGAGTGCTGTTGGGGGGAAGACAAGGGGGCCTGCGAAGACGGGGTCAGGTTGGTCGTAGCCTTGGAATGTCAAGTTTGTTACGACACCGAAGTTTTGACCCGCGCCGCGAATGGCCCAGAAGAGGTCTGTGTTCTCGGTCTTCGAGGCAGTCAGGACCTCGCCAGACGCGAGGACTATCTCGGCAGAGAGCAGGTTGTCGATTGTGAGTCCGTACTTTCCTGTGAGGTAACCGTAGCCTCCGCCGAGGGTGAGGCCACCAACTCCGGTGTGGTTCACAGTGCCACCGACGGTAGCAAGTCCATGTTTCGCGGCGGCGAGGTCGACGTCTTCCCAGATTGTGCCACCTTCAGCAGTTATGATGCGAGCTTCTGGGTTGACAGTGACGTTACGCATCTTGGAGAGATCGATCACGAGACCATTCTCGATAGATGCTGCGCCGGAGGTGGAGTGTCCGCCACCTCGAACGGTGAATGGCAAATTGTGTTTGCGTATCTGTTCGAGAGTCGCCGAGACGTCAGACGTCGATCTAACTGCTACAACAGCAGACTGGAAGGGGAGTTAGTTTGACAAGTATCCAATAGTAGAGCTGACTCCCTGAAGATGAGGAGGTCAAATCGCACTGTGTATTAATCGGTACTGATCATAACTTACTGCTCTCCTGACGCAACTCTCACTCCATCTTTGGATGATGTCTTCATATTTCTGTCCATCCTCAGGTGTCAGCACCTCAGCCGTTGTGCCTTTCAATAACTCTTTCAGCGACTTGTAGTCGAAACTCTCGGCGATTGAACCCATTTCGATGTCAATGTTCTACTTTAAGCTCGAACAGCTGATGTGAGATAGCGACGTTGTATACCGCTCTTCTTTTTAGATGTTGACGTTTGCAACTCAATATAATTGCAGTAACACTGGGCAGAGTGTTCTGACAAGGTTCTTCGGAAGATCTCTCGAGTTTGTGGTCTGAGTGCTTTAGTTGAGTTGAGGAAGTAGTAGAGTACAGCGTGAGATACTGGTGGGGTGGAGCTCTCATATTTCCGGGTGTATGCTACCGAACGCCGATAAGTCGCAGTAAGCAACGATCAGCGATTGAGGGCACGTAAGACGATGAACCGAGAAATGTGATCTACTGGCTGCCATTCAGTCATTGTGGACAGCTGAAGGCATTTACATCCACGCGTGCACTGATCGAATTTAGCAGTCGCTTGCCCCTAGATACAGCACAAGACCAATTACCACCAACTTGAATTTTGAGAGAACTTGATTAGCTGCAAAGTCAGTTTCAAAGACTTTCAGGTCTCAAGTTGAAACGAACATAATAGTCGAGTCAAGACGTTGCGCAGTCTTGCACGCTGCCGTCAACACCTGCGTCATGATTGGCTGGGCGCGTCTTTTAGCGTGGACCCTTGACAGTGTGCATTGCGGCGAACTTTCTCTCTTCCGCAGCGCAAGCAAAGAACCTGCGGCCCTGTCAACTCTCAGAATTTAGCCATGCTCAAAGCAAGAAGTATACAGTCCATCTGTGCGTCATGTCGCCTCAACATCGCCATCACTCGAGCGCGTAATGCACGACTACCACAGAGCGCAACTTACCTGCGACCGGCACCGACAGCTTCATTCACACAGCAACGCGCTCTGTCGACGACACTCTTACGACGACAACAGCAGACCCAAGACGACGCGACAAGCTCAGCAGATCCATCTGTAGACCCGGCCGTACACAAGTTGAACATTGAAGTCAATGTACGGAAAGCGAGACAACAGTTTCGTGATGCTTTGCCACGAGACCACTTGAGCGTCGAGGAGTACGCGCTGTACGAAAGACTATACGGGCCTCCTATTTTTGTGGACACAGCGGAGGAACTGCTAGCGACTGAGAAGCAGCCAGAAGAGATCATCTCCGAGGAGCAGCCAGATGGCTCTACGGTGCTATTACGGAGGGGTGAAAACGGCGAACTCGAGGAGATCGACCTGGCAGAGGAAGAAGAGGTTGACCTGGAAGAGGAAGACGAAGGGTCAATGACACCGGAGGAGTGGGAAGAGTACAGAGAGGAGAAGGCTGCAAACTTCCACGACAGTGTCTACGAGCAGAGTCGTATCCAGCACGAAGAAGCTGAAGAATGGGAGGACGAGGAGGTGGAGGACGATCCTTTCATGCGCGCACATCCCCTGACGATCGCCGGCCGCTTCAAGCCATCACCATCCACCGTGTTCCTGCCAAAGGACACTCTTGTCGACCCCACCGCCCTCCTGCTCACACGCGCGAACCACAAGCACTTGACCGAGTCAGCAAACCGAATATTTGGTGGACGTGGCCTGCCGAACTCGGCGAGCACGCCACCCGCGAGGTTGGGCAAGGAGCAGAAGCCCATCTCTCTGGACGCTTCGCAGGCGGAGATGGGCAACATCGAGGCCGACGCATACATGGCTGCCGTACAGCCAGGAACATACGCGAGTGCTATGAGCGCCCTAGTTGAGGTTCGACGTCGTTTAGGCACACCATGGATCGATCACATGTTGGCGAAGAAGGGTGGATCTATTTTGGACGCTGGCTCTGGTGGCGTTGGTGTGCTTGCATGGCAAGAGATTTTGAAAGCCGAATGGGAGAGCAAGCAGGAGAGCTCAGAAGCTCCTCTCGAAGAGCCTAGTTCAGAAGAGGCATCACCAGAAGAGGCAACCCCAGAAACCGCTCCAAAGGGCAAGGCCACAGTCCTCACCAGTTCCGACACCCTTCGCCACCGCGCAAGCCGCCTACTCGAGAACACAACTTTCATCCCCCGGCTGCCCGAGCACGTCACTTCCCAAGACGAAGCCAACACAGCCCAACCGCGCAAAGTCTACGACATAATCATAGCCCCGCACACTCTCTGGCCTCTGAAGCAGGATTACCTGCGTAAAGACCAAGTCGCTAAATACTGGTCCCTCCTCAACCCAAAGGGCGGCGTCCTCATCCTGATCGAAAAGGGCCTGCCACGAGGATTTGAAGTAATTGCCGGCGCGCGAGAGCTCCTCCTCAGCCGACACATCGCCTCTCCGGACAGCACCGCCATCGAAACGCCGCTGGAGGAGCAAGTCAGCAAACCAGACCAAGAAACGCGTTTCACAAACAAGGAAACAGGCATGATCATCGCGCCCTGCACAAACCACTCCGCATGCCCCATGTACTCGAGCCCAGGCAAGAGCGCAGGAAGAAAAGACTTTTGCTTCTTCACCCAGCGCTACATCCGCCCACCCTACCTACAGCGCATCCTCAACGCCAAAGACAAGAACCACGAGGACGTACAATTCAGCTACCTAGCCGTGCAGCGCGGCCGCGACCAGCGCCTTCCCGAGCACGACCTGGTCGGCAAAGGCGTGGTACAAGGCGCAAAAAGCACCGACGCCGCCTTCGCGGGCCACGAGTGGGCACCCGAGAGCCAGGACCCGGAGAACCCGGACCTCGTCACACCAGACCACGTCAACCCTCTCTCGCTGCCGCGGCTGATTCTGCCCGCGCTCAAGCGAAGAGGCCACATCATCCTCGACGTGTGTACGCCCGCTGGCACCCTCGAGCGCTGGACCGTGCCGCGCTCATTCTCCAGACAGGCTTTCCGCGACGCGAAGAAATCCCGCTGGGGTGACTTGTGGGCGTTGGGTGCTAAGACGCGCATTCCAAAGTCTGTCCGCCTTGGACGACCGAACGAGGAGTTTGACCGCAAGGGCCGCAGGATCAGGGCGCCCAAGAAGGTCACGGTGGAGATTGGTGTGGGCGAGCAGGATGGCAGGGCCGTGGATATTGGGGAGGACAGGATCACCGGCGGCGGGAGAGGGTTCGGAGACAGGGATGGGCGGTATAACAAGGATAGGAAGATCAGGGGAAGTGGTGGAAGGAAAGGGAGAAAGAAGTCTGTTGACTTCTTTGCGGATTAGTCGCAACGATATTGTATCTTGCCTTGTACAAAAGCAGCATTTGGCGGCGTTAGCTTCACTGTAAAATAGACATCACTCCAGGGTTGGTGCGAGTACGAGCTGGAACAAAGGAAACTGTATTTGTAGTAAACCACCACTCATCGTCGAACACCCTACTTCGGACGTAATGGTAGCAAGCTAGACCCTTCTACACATCCCCGGAAGCGGCCCCTCAATGAAAGCCCTTCCCCCAGTCTAGCCGCCCGCCAACAGGTCTTCCGCTCGACTACCCGTCCCCATGCTGAGCCACTGCCCCAGCTTTGTTTGCAATTTGTGTGTGTTCGTCCCCTTACAATCTTGACCTCCCCACAAGCTGGCAGACCATATCCGAAGGAGGAGAACGCACGAAGGAAATGCCGTAGGAAACCACGCAATAAAGACAAGGAAAGGGCAGAATTAATGCAGAATAGCGCCGTAGAACCAATGATCATCCGGGAAATGTCCAGTAGAGCTGTGCTCAGCGTCCAAGGTATTAGGTGTCGTGCTGACGAAAACCAATGCTGAGTAGTGATGATCGCCCGCCGTACCGCCATGTAATGTTGAGATACCGCATGGGATAAGCTTCCAGATACCAAGACAGTCGCCAGAAACCCGAGGCCATAATAGGTACAAGACACCGAAAAGTCTTGTCAGGTCCTGATTAGGTCTCCGACGAATAGATCCCGTGAATTGATCGAATAGGTGCGAATGCCGTCCAATATGTTGCCAGGACAGCACTGCCGCATTTCCCATTCGTTGGTGTAAAATCCAGTCGAATGAACCGGTTTACACAAGAGAGTTGAGATGACGAATCGAAAGCCGCATCAAGAATCAGTAGCCACCAGATGCATACTGGTCCCCGCCACGCTTGTTGGCCGAACGAAGCTGCCTGAACAGAGAATCAGAGGTTAGTAAATTCTGACTGTGGCGTCCTCCGCGCAAAAGCGTTATCGAACACCAAACGCAGAGGAAGGGGTCCTTACAAGGATCAGATATATCGAACTCACATTCCGGTGCCCTCCTGGCGTGCATTGACCGGTCCACGCTTGGTGCCGGCCGCAGTGCCAGCGTTGGCAGCGGCAGTGGTAGTGACGTGACGTCCGCGGCCGTTCTTGTCGTCCTCCTCACCTTGGCCCTGACCAGCAGCCTGGGCGATGGCCTGGGCGTTCTTCTGGTACTTGTAGACGGTCCAGTCGAAGACGTAGTCGTACTGGAAGCCCTCACGGACGAACAGGTCGCGGAAGATCTTGCGCAGGTAGGAGTAATCGGGCTTGTCATCGAAGCGGAGAGAGCGTGTGTAGTTCAGGTAGATGGCGAACTCGTTCGGGAAACCACGGCAAAGAACCTCGGTGGGGGTGGTCATCTTCTTCTCCATGATGCGGTCGTACTTCTGCTTCTTGGTAGCTGCCTTAAGACCCTGCCAGGGGAGGGAACCGCGACAGAAGTAGAGCATAACATAGCCCAGGGACTCCATGTCGTCACGACGGGACTGCTCTGTGTACAGTTAGTGGATGCAACTATGCAGGGTCGTGGTCAGACGTACCGACACCCAAATGGGTGTTGATTGAAGCATATCGGGCAGTACCCGTCAAGTTCTTGTTCTCTCTGTACGGGATGTGGAAGTGTGTCTTGGGATCACGGTACTTCTTAGCCAGACCAAAGTCAATCACGTTGACCTGGTTACCGCGCTTGCCAATGCCCATGAGGAAGTTGTCAGGCTTGATATCACGGTGGATGAACGACTTGGCGTGGATGTACTCGATGCGGGAGATGAGCTGGTCGGCGAGCAGGAGAACGGTCTTCAACGAGAATTTGCGGTTGCAGAAGTTGAAGAGATCCTCCAGGGAGGGGCCGAGCAGATCGAGGACCATGGCGTTGTAGTCGCACTCGGTACCGAACCAGCGTACGAAGGGAATGCCAACACCGCCGGCAAGGGACTTGTAGACGCGAGCTTCATACTCAAGCTGAGGGTGCTTAGCCTTGACACTCTCGAGCTTGATAGCAATCTCCTCGCCCGAGATGATGTTAGTGCCTATGGCATGTTAGCTCAGGTGAGAGGACAAAGTGTCTCTCTGCACGCACCAAGGTAGATGTCACCAAAGGACCCGCTGCCAATCTTGCGGCCGATTCTGTACTTGTTGCCGACACGGAGATCCTGTGACAGTCAGCTGCTGGCCTTGCAGTGCAGTGGGTGCGGTCTCTGCGAGTCGATGCAGGCTGCGGGGTCTTCCATACCATTGTCGTCATGATTGCGGTAGGAGCAACCTTGAGGAGGCTGGCCTGTAGATGGTGTGGTGGTTGTAGTGGGGCGTCGGTTGAGACGCAGCGGCGGACGTGGTGTTGTGGTGGTGGTGGTGAGGTTCAGCCTGTGACGGGTGGACCGGTCAGTATGAGGCTTTTGCCAACAAGGCGGTGAGTAAGCGGTGCGGGCAAGCGAGGCAGCCGACAGGGGAGGTGGAGCGAACAGGTAAAGCGAACAGGCAGTGAGAGACAGTACACAGGAGGAAAGCAGACGGTGCGAAGGTGTAAATCCGCTGTTGTGGGGGACAGATGGGCACGAGTGTGGAGGCAGCGCGCATGTAACAGGCAGGGCGGGACCTCGCTGGGCTGGACTTACAGGGCGTGAATGGGCACCAACGGATGACGGCAGCACCAGAGGCTGTGTAGGAGCTGCGGACAAGAAACCGGTTGCTGCTGGACAGAAGCTGCAAAGAGGCGGCTGCACGCTACAGAACAGCAAAAGCCCCAGAGAGAAAGCACGGTATTAGTGGTTGTGCGGGAGAGCAGGTAGAGGTGAGGAGACGGGCAACCTAGAAGGCGTAGCCGTCCAACCTCGACCTTCATCAGCCTTGGCACCCTCACCGTAGCGTGGCAGCATTTCACTCTGTACGGCGAGTAGTGCACCCTGCACACGCAGATTACTGCCCAGTTGTGGCCTGCGCTCTCGCATTCACGTTGTCCGCGGCCAGGTCTGCGCTGCCGGACTGCTTCAAGCGTTTCAAGTGCCGCAAGCTGCTGGCCGCCTCATGCCGAGGCCTGGTGGTTGCACCAGAGGGTGCCCCTTTATGCAGTCTCCACCCCCTCACGCCTATATGTGTGCTGCCCATTACGATAGCTGCATGTTTTGCGTCTTATTCCTCCGACGGACGACACGAAGAGGAAATTCGATCTGGCAGAATCCTCCGGCACAGATCGATCTTGCAGGCTAACATCGGCCTGCTACAGCGCTTTTGGCGTCGAAGCTTGAGCGTCTTAGATGTAACATCGGCGCTTTGCGTGGACGATGCCTCAGCCCGCCGACTCGCCTGCTGTTCAACGGAGCGTGGGAGCTTAAGCACAACAACATCTGTTCCGCTGAACTTTCGATTGCCAGACCCCCGGAAGCAAGGATCCTGATAGCTGATGTATGTGGCTTATGATGCAAAGCGATTGACAGCTGTCATGCTTCCTACTGGAACAACGTTCCGTCGCGCATGATCTGGGTATCTATATGTACAGCGGTGCACGTGTCTTGCAATGTCACGAGTCAACAGACGCAATGCATTGACAATATTGACCCCGAACACCCGGTCGATGACTGTCGTTTCCTGCTGTTCTCCAAGACTGTATGATTATTCGGTCGATTTGTCAGTCGTAGCTTGTTTGCGCAAACGACTGAACAGCTGCACCTCTCCCGTATCCGTCACGTTCGCCATCATGTATACGACGTCTGAGTGCGGTCGAATTTGACAGTAATTAGTTCGTCGTGTACCGTCCCTTTACCGATGTGGGCGTGATTGAGTGAGTTCACTTCGTCTGCCCAACGGTAAAAGCTGCCTGGTGATTTGATGGTCAGTGGTGGCGTGATTCCCAACATCAATCGTTGTCGGTCTGCCTGTCAAGTCGCAGAGAGAGAGATGTCAGTGTAGCCATTGTTGCTTCTCGCAGTGGTCCGACTGTTGCGATCGTCCCAGAGTAGTAATTAGACATTTGGAAGACGTTGTTCATATCAAGCTTGCATTGCCCAAGTCTATACAGCCACCTCAAGGCGAGGCGTTCCCGGCAGCTTCCGCGTACACGGCTATTGTACATTGCCTCTCATGGTATCATGGCCCTCCGTCATCGTGCGTTATCGAATCTAGTGGTTGGGGGAAGCGTTCTTGACAGCCGGGTTGCGGGGGTCGTTCTTGTACTCGTCGGCTACGACATGTCAGCTCAGGATATCCCACTGCAGATTTTCGGTCTCAAGAATGGATGCACTGACCCTGGCCCATGGCGTTGGCGGCGGCGTTGACACCGTAGAGGATGACAAGGCCTGTACATGTTCGTTAATGCTGTTCCAAGGATTCGCTCGCTGCTCCAATGTCTCCCAATTGTTGGGCAAAATCATCTCTCCTCCTCTCCTCCTCTTCTGTGATTCAGATCCGTGCTCTTGACGTACCAGAGACGTAGAAGGGCCACATGGGCTTAGCTGTGATTGAACTTCCGTTAGCTGCGGTTCTCGACTCTCGTTGCGCTTCTGCAAGCTGCGCGATCTGACGTACCGATTTGCGCGGGGAACTTGCGACCGAGAAGAGACATCTTGACGTGTGATGGAGAGGCAATGGGTGGGTATGCGGGTGCCGTGGGAGATGAGAGTCGATGGGTCGTCGAGCTCCTAGCGAACGAGCTTTGTCAATGCTTGGCAACCACGTCGGCGGAAGACATGCTGTATGCCGACCTTGTTTACAACGACCCCTCCGCATATACCCCACAAGCACAACACATTGCTTGCGAGGAGTTTCTAGACGATTAACAGAAAATCATCAAAGCACGGCGACAGGATGGCATCCGCGTTAGAAGGTTGCGTTGCCTCGTTGCGCGGTAGCATGCAGAACCTCGACTCCACCATAAACATCCTCGACGACGGTGTGAGCGATATGCCACGGCTAGCTAAGGTGCTGCAAACCACAAGAGTAGGAACTCACTGAAGGGATTAATATTCGCGTCATCAAGTATACTTATTGCGACCAGCACTTCGAGCTTATCTCCGAAACCGACCTCCAAACCGCGCAATCCGCGCTCCTCTCTGAGATCCGTCCAGAGGTTGACAACCTACTGAAACGTGTCGAAAACTACCTGGACAAACTCGAACGCCGCGAACAGTCATTGATTGCAAAATGCGATTTGAACGATGGCCGCCTCGGGCGGGATAGCACAGGGGGGTCAGGTTCTAGACCGGCCAGTAGAGCGGCGGCAGGGCGAAGCAGTGCAAGAGCAGTGACTGCGCAGCAAGAGCTGAAGTACAAGCAGCTCAAAGCGCGGAAAGACAGGCTGAGCTATGCTGTAGAGACGCTGGAGCTGCAGGCGAAGCAGAGGGAGAGACAGTTGAGAATGAGCATGGCTGCTCCACAGCAATTCGATGATTACTAGATGACGGGTTCTCCCATTTCCATGTTGCGGCTGCGCGCAGGTACGTGGTCGGTACGAGAAGCGTTGATTGGAGTATTGGTGGGAAAGAGGGTTAGTTGTCGGGCGTTTTTGCTTTTGAGATACCCTTGAGACGAGCAAATATACTTTTCATGCTTGTCTGTCTAGCCTTTGCAACATCGATTGGTGGTAACCTGCCAGACCAGAGCCTTGATGAGCATATGTTGGGTGCTTGAGACCAGCTCTTGAGGATAAGCTGAGTGATATCAGAACTTAACAATGCAGCATGCACAGTCCGCAGTATGTTGCAGAAACACTCAAAATCATCAGGAAACTTCTAATTGTCACATTCGCTGTATGTCGGTCCCTCTCCGAGGCCCATCACTCTCAATGTGAGCGACGTGAGACGCTAGCGGGACAACTCCGGCTAGCCGCAAGTGCAGAGATTCAACGACAACGCAAGCTCTCGGCCGCACCAGCAATTGCATCCTCACCACCCCTCCATCCATCATGAGCGCCCTCCGCATTGCCCGCTCCGCCCTCCGCGCGCGCCCTGCCGCCATCGCCCGCCCCATCCAGCGCCGTGGATACGCTGAGGTCGCCTCGGACAAGATCAAGCTCTCCCTAGCTCTGCCTCACCAGGTACGCATCGCCCACGCCTGCCGCATCTCGAGGATGCCGTTGGTCCGCTTCTTCGCTGCGGCATCATTGCTGACAAATCGCCATGTAGACCATCTTCAAGTCCCAGGATGTGTATGTCCACCGCCAGCCCGACCGAACCCGCATTGCGAACGAGCGATTACTGACATGAGGGATCGTGCAGCGTCCAGGTCAACCTCGCCGCCGAGACCGGTGATATGGGTGTTTTGGCCAACCACGTTGCATCCATCGAGCAGCTGAAGCCCGGTCTGGTCGAGATCATCGAGGAGAACGGCGGCAACAAGCAGTTCTTCCTGTCTGGTGGATTCGCCGTTGTCCAGCCTAACTCCAACCTCAGCATCAACGCCGTCGAGGGATACCCGCTTGAGGACTTTAGCGCCGATGTACGATGACCCCACGCAACTGTTGCGAGGAGTGCAGGCTGACTGTGGAACAGGCCGTTAAGAACCAGATCGCGGAGGCCCAGAAGATTGCCAGCGGCAGCGGCAGCGAGCAGGATATTGCTGAGGCCAAGATTGAGCTCGAGGTATGGAAAACAAAGCAAGAAATGACTTGCATGTTGCGCTAACAGTTACAAGGTACTTGAGAGCCTTCAGGCCAGTTTGAAGTAGATGTAAATAGCGGTTAGGGGGCAAGAGATGTCGCTCTCATAATCTACATGGTTTCCCGGCTGCGTGCGGAGACCGATGACCATGTGGTATGTATAGTATCCAGCGCGAAGCACGCGACGTGCTTTCCATCAGGAATTGATAGAAGGTGCATCTTGAGCCAACCCAAAACCCAAGCACTCGTCTTTCTTCAGTCACCCGCACTTCCCTTCCTGCACGGGTTCAGTGCATTCAAGCCGCCACAAGTCCTACTGCTCCCGTCTTCTACCTTATTCCTTTTCGTCGCATCTTCCAGCTTTCCTCTCTTCCCTGATTTACATTCTTTTACAAGCTCCTCACGTCAGTTCTACAGCACAGCAACTCGACTCACGCGTCTTTATTCTTGAACACCTTTTTAGCATCCTCCATGCGTCGAGGCTTTGATCAGCCCACCTCAAGCTCTGCATCTCGTGCCAGCAACACCAGCGCCCGCGAGCAAATACAGCGCACACGACAGGATCGAAACGACGCTCCTTCACAAACAGACTCAATCTCAACCCGACGCAAGCCATCGAATCATCCGAACTTGACTCTGCAGTCGCATTCAGATGACACCCAGTCGGCTTCACAAGGACGCAAGTCGCCCGCATACCTCGAGGGCAAGAACCCTTACGGCCAAATTCTGGACGATGTTGATCATCCCTATCGCAAGCCAAAAACCACAGAACGTGCACCGGCCAAAGTTGGTGGCGCCACCTCAGATCGACCACGAACATCTGGTTCCTTCCACTTCAAGACTCAACTCGAATCAAAAACCGAGCCCGAGCGAGAGGTCTTTACGCCAAATCCTTTGCCATCACCATTGTTCCCGAGGACACCCACAAAACCAATCTCAGTACAGGCTGCGAAAGAATTCTTCGAGACCAAAGCATCACAAACCCGATCAGTTCCTCCTATCCCACCTCCGGCAGCTGCTGCAGGCAAAGGTGCCAGTGCAAACACTCAAGTGAGCGAGGAGCACGTATACACTCTCCTACATGGCCGCTCCGGGGATGAGACCACTCGTTTCAATTCGCGCATTGCGATACAACCTGACTCGAATACAGAGCCGATGTTGTTAAGTCCACCGCCGGACGCGTCTACGCAGCTTGAGCCTTCTCAGCTGACGAACCCTCTCGCTCCTCCTAAAGGCGCCTCGATATCGAATGGTGATATTCGGGAAGCAACTGCACTTCAAGACTCTCCTGCATACAATCACCATTCATCTGACGCTCCCAGAACAAGATCTGGTGGGCGGCATCCTACCGATGTCCTCGCAATAGCCCCTCGAGATACCGAGCTTGTAGGCAAGAGGCAGCGGCCTGTTGGCAAAAATTCGAAAGCAGACAATACTTCCAATGCACATCTAACGGCTCTCGAGCATACCGACAGAGCCGACAACTGCCATGTATCCGATGAGACAGTGAGACACCGCTATACCCATTCTATGACAGCCGCTGAAAGCGACCAAGAAGCAACCAAACAGGTTACAACGTCCAGTGCGCACCCTAGTTACGCTGTTCGAAGAGCTATCGAGGAAGACCACGAACCCACGGCTAAGCGATTCAGCAGGCGCAAGTCTCACGATGCCCTTCTCACCCATGAGATAACATCACCTGCACGAACGATAAGGCTGAGGCCTCACAGGTCTTTAGCACCAGACCTCAGCCGATCTACAGAAGACAATGATAGTACCGGGGATAGCAACGTTCTTGGAAGAGTTCTGGACATTGCTTCCAACAGCTTCAGCCATGACGGGTCGCGCTCCACGTCCTCACTGTCTCGCCGAAGTGCAGGTCCTGCTCCCTCTCAAAATTTAAATGAGCATGTAAGTTCGGACGAGCCCAATGTTGCCGTGCCCGATCATGTCGATTGGCGTAGCGCATACGGAAGACGCAAGACGCAAGACTTTGGCTTTCCTGGTGCGCGCATCAAGCCGTGGGGCACATTGAGAACACACAAGCCTCTCCAAAATCCCGATAAGTGGACCAAGCGTGCTTGCGGTCATTTCTCATTCATGGCCTCTACCGAACCTCGTGAGAAGGCAACTATGAAGCTATGTCACCAGTGTAGAACCAAGCCTCGACCGCCTGGTTCGAAGTCGGCGAAACAACAGCGACGAGCGGCGACGGAATTGTCATCAAGTTCGCACTCATCGAAGAAGGCCCATGGCACGTACTGTCGCAGCCCTGGACACCGCAAACACTACTTTGAATTTCCACCTACAGACAAGTGTAGCGATACCTTGGCAAGGGACCTTGGAAATATCATAGATGCTATCCTGGAAGAGCACACTAACACACTGCAAGGTGTGATCAACAGCATCAAATATGCTGAACCCAGTTTCTCCCAGCTTCGAAGGATGTCTGAAGATCATATTCAACGATACCAGGTTGAAGGCGTCTGTACTCCTCTTTGTCACGCGCCATGCAGCTCTTCTTGTACCCATCAAACAGTCCATCAGCCTTACCAGATTACACGCCAATCAGTGGGGAAAGCGATGCAGCAAGTGTACGAACAGCAACCGTCGTGCCCATACGTTCCGCCCAAGGCGGCTGAGAAGCTGAATGTTGGGTTACCTGGGCTGCTTGCTCCAAATATTAACGACCGCAAGTCCTTGTTGCGTAGGAGCATCAAGACGGTTTCTGATCTAGTTGATCTGATCGATTCTACTGCAGATGACCTTGGCATTGATCTGGACAGACGACCCAGCGCTAAGGACGATGAGTTGTTTCAAAATGCGCCTGTGCAAGGTTCCTCTACGACTCCAGTTGCTTCCCGAGAAAGCGTCCCCAAGCCTTCTGAAGACATCGTGCCAGGGCAGATCGAATCCGACCAACTCGCTTGGCTAAAGCAAACTCGGAGACACTTGAACGAGCTGTCAGACGCTTGCGCACGTCTTATGGAAAAGCTTGGCAATATTGCTGAAGACTTGGGTGCCCCTTGGCAGATCTATAGCGAATGCAGGCTCGCATTTGAGCCTGTTAAATGGATGCTCAGCAAAACATCTTCCGGGTTGTCAAGGAAGTTAACGCGACTCAGGGACAAATCCTTCCACTCTGGGGAAATCTCATTAAAGAGATTACAGACTTGGTTAGGGGTGGCACAGCCTGAGCTTACCGTGGTAATTGATTTGATCATTACTGTCCTCGAAACTCTTCCTCCTTTGAACTTCGATTTTCAGACTAAACAATCTGATGAGCAATCAGAGACCGATTACGCACCTCATCGTGAAATGATCTACGCCGGTTTCATCCCGCTTCAGCGATCTCTTACAGGGCTTGTGTTTGGGCATGGAGATTCTGTTGCAAATCTCGAGCATGAACAGCCTGTCGAGAACAACTCAATAGAACACGAACAAGGTTACTCTTTTACGCCACTGGTTCATGTAGACGCTCTAAAGAGCATGAAATCCAAGACTCCTGTCGAGAGAACGCACCCAGAACACCGGATGGCGCTTGAACACGAGACTTGTGGTCAAACTCCAATCCCACATACAACAGTCTTATCAACTGTCTTGTCACAACATACTGACTGGCAAAGTCCCTTTTCTTTCTCCTCTTCCGAGCTATAGGAAGGGGACGAAGAGATTAGGGACTCTCCGATGGTTCAGCACGTTACAACTCAAGCTATCGCCACCCAGCCGAGCCTGCGAAGCAAGCGAACTGTATCACATACCTCTCTCGATGCTAGCGTACTTGAGGATTCGGACCTGCCAACACCAGACTTGAAACCAAAGTTCGCTGAGTTCGCAGCAGATATGCTACCGCACATAACTACGGAACGCACCACTTCTCTAGTCACAGGCCCGATTATTCCTGTGGAACGAGTTGCAGAGTCCTCTTCTAGGGTAGATGTAGAACGATACGTGCCATTGAGGAAGTTCACTGTTCAATTGTCTCATCCGTCTACCACAAAGGAAGCTGAATATGTGTCACACGTCTTCGAAAGAGCCTTGAGCTTCGGCCCTACAACTAGAGATGAAGCGCAAGAAGAGTATGCCATTTTTGGGATTCCAGTCAATCGAGCTAGCAAATCTACCACATCCGGAAGAGCTGATCAGCAAGGGTATTTCATACCTTTTCGTTCAGGCAACCTTTCTTCTAAGTCCTTTACTGAGGAACTGGAGGACAAGGAAGACTCTGTTATTCTGCTCACAGCTACACGCGAAACAAGCGGCAGACCTACTGAGCTTGTGAAATGGCTCTCTGACAACTCTGAGCTTGAAGAACCGGCTTTCCAAATGGGAGGAGCTCGTATAGTACCTTGTCCGCCAACGCCAGGACCCGAGGCGATTGACATGAGCTTATCCGGATCCTTCGAGCCACCTGTACTAGACGGTCTGCAGCCTGATCAGAAGACCGGTGAGGCGTACAATGCTGCTTTTGAGGGAGAGTCTGTACGCTCTTCTCTGCTTGACGAGCCACTTGCTGTATACGACATCTACCACGCATCAACGGAGATCGTGACAGATACCACCCCTGAAGAGGCGTCTGCAGCTATGTCCGGAGTACGAACGAGGAGAGATCCAAATACCGACCCCTTGTGGGATGCAGAAGACTTAAATCCACCATCAGTATACCGAGATGTCGATACAAAGCTTCATGGGTCCTCGAAACTCGAGCATCGGAAGCCCTGTGCTCTTTCAGCGGTAAACGACCACGTATCACACGATCTGACAGTGCCTTCCGCTACACGAGAGAGGAAAGCCAGTACCGCAGCGCCTGGTATCACGGCACCTCCCCCTCAAACGTTCAACAGAGCTCGGGGGCCCCTAAATGTCAAGAAGAAATCTCGAACGAAAGTTCCCAACTATCCTCCTGAAAGACAATATCCTCCAGCTCCTGCTTACCCTGTACGCGATACCCCGGTATGGACCAGACCAGATACCTATACTCCGCCCCCGAGACTGAAAGCCAAGCCTCCTTTGAAGAAGAGCTGTTTCTTAGGACTTTGTTCGAAACCGAGGAAAAAGCCCCAACCCGTTCAACAGTGGTCATACAGGCCTGGATATCGTGCGCCGCAGCTTCAAAGTCAATGTTCTTTCGAGCCCTCTCGTGACAAACCATTCGAGCCATTCCGCCACTCGGTACCAAGACTTGTAACACGACTATCTGGGGGAGCGCTTCAAAGGACCAGGGGTTACTCGACCGTACCCGTATGCAGTGCCATGTATCGAGCCCGAACTCCAGTTCTCGTCCGATGAAATGTTGCGTTCATCAGAGGAGGCATCTACATAGATTCCTCCTATCATGCAGTCTCAGTCTGTAGGGGTGGTTTCTCAAACTATGAAGAGCATCACAGGATCTGGGCGAACACCTCCTATTGCAATAAGGCTCCCCAAAAAAAGTCGTACCCAGGCGCCAGAGCCCGCTCGCCGCCGACATCCAACACAACAAGGCCTCTGTGAGCAAGAGAAAGACGTTTCCGTATCTTAAGCGTCTGCTTCTAGATGTAGGCCATAGGCTCATCGGACATTCGTTCACACACGCCCGAATTTGCAAGTGTGAGTAGAGCGAGGCAAACCCAGAACAGATCCGAAAATGGTAAGTTTTTTGCCTCGTGCTCTCGGAGAGAGTTGAATTAGAGGAGGTCGAAGAATCGAAAGCAAGTATAGCAGGGCAGCGAAACAAACAGCAACGACGACCGGAAAAGAATATGGAATGGGCTGTACAGAGAAGCTCAAGTTCAGGGGACATGTGAGATTGTGAACGGCTGCGATGATGAGCAATTCTGTGCTAGGGAAGACGATGATGCTTGTACATTCCTAGAATATCTACCAAAGTTGACAAAGAGCTATGTTTTCCACGTCCTAGATGTTCTCCTTCTCCAATCCTCTCTTCCTTCAAACTCGAATCTCACCCACTATCTCCCGCTCAAACACCCACCATAAACAGCTTCCTACTCTCTCACTCTCCCGCCAACTCCTCACCTCCACCATCCCACCCCCTACAAACACGCTCCACTCCATCCCCCTAAATTTTCCCTCCACCTCACAATATAAATGCTCCAAACCGCAATGTTTACATAATCACCCAACAAAATCCGTTATGGTCTAGGTAAGCACCACCACCCTTCACACCCACCACCACCCAACATCGACTAACACTTCAAAGTGGCTAGGATACATCGCTCTCATCTTCGGACAGTGCCGATGTGGCCGGGGTTCGATTCCCCGTGACGGAAGCTTTTTTGTTGGTTGGGGTGGATGGGGGTGGTAGAAAAGGGGGGTGGAGAGGTGGTGGGGACGGTGAAGGATTTTTTTTTCGTCAGGGGGGCCGGGAAGTTTTGGAGAGAGGGGTGGGGCGCGCGAGGGAGAGGGGAGGAGATGCTTGGATATGTTGGGGAATTGGTAGAGAGGTTACGCTGTTGTGGTGGTCTTGGAGGTTGCAGTGTGGGCGTGGTGGTGGATTTGTGTGGTTCTTCTAAATGTAGCAGCACCTCCACGAAGATGAGGATTTGTTTAACATCATGTGAGAGGGGATGCAAGCGTCTGGCGATAAGTGTGAAGAAACGCTGTAAATGCATTTTGGAAAAAACCTAACTACCTATGATGGCGCATAATCATGACGGCCGTGCCTGAGAAAAAGCAAGAGCCAAAACAACGCCCTATGTACCGACCGACTGCCAAACCCTTTTCTCGTGACCAGACACAGATGCATCATTATACGCGTCAACCATGTCTAAACGAACCCACGGCTACCCTATCCTAAGTGCGCTTGAAGGCACCGGGCCTGTACTTGCCATCGCTAGCACCGCCCGCGGGGGGAGGGCGGGACTCGGGCTCACGCTCACGCTCACCGTCGGCGGGTGCGCCGCGGCGGCTGGGAGGCTCCCATCGACTACCTGTAGCGGGGGATGCCTTGCGGTCAGAGTCACCACCAAAGCCGCGGCGAGGAGCCTCGTAGCGGCCACCAGCGGCAGGAGAGCTGGAGTCGGTGCGCTCGGGACGCTCAGCACGAGCTGGCGCATCACCGCTGCGTCCGGCAGCCTCACGCTCGCGCCAGCCTCCACCGGGGGCAGCGCCGCCAGCTCCTCGCATGTGGGGAGGAACGTAGCCGGAGCGCTGGGAAGGTGGTGCCTCAGCGGGAGGAGGAGTAGCAGTAGGAGCGGCAACAGGAACGGGTTGAGCAGCGGGCGCAGCAGGGGCACCTTCGCCTGAGTCCTTTGCGGCCATGCGGTCGCGCCACGAGGGCTTGCCGCCAGCGAGGGCGAGACGAGGGGGTCCACGGGACTCGGGCTCTGCGGCAGCGGGAGCGCCACGGGACAATGTGCGGTCGGGGACTTCGGAGCGGAAACCACCAGCCTTCCTCGCCTGGAGCTTGGCCTCTGCGGCCTCCTCGCGCTCGCGCTGGATGCGTGCCTTCTCATCGAGGGCCCTAATATGGGTTAGCAGCGGACGTGTGTGGGGAAATGGGAATACTGACTTGCGCTCCTCGTCCCTCTTGGCCTTCTCCTCGGCCATCCTTGCGCGCTTCTCCTCCTCAGCGGCAGCCTTGGCCTCAGCCTCAGCAGCCTCGCGCTCCTCCTCTTCCCTCTGTCGTCGCTCGGCCTCTTCGCGCTCACGCTTCTCCTTGGCGAGTCTCTCCTTGACTTCCTTGACGCGAGCAGCCTTCTTGGCCTCGAGCTCCTTCTGTGCGGCCCTCGAGCGCTTCTCGAACTCGGCCTTGCGGTTCTGCTTGACGGTGGTGACGAAGTCGGAGTAGATGGGTACGAGTCTAGACAGACGGTGCTTGAGAGCGACGTCCTCCTTGTGCCTCTGCTCGGCTTCCTTCAGCTCCTCAGCCTTGGCCTTCTCGTAAGCCTCCTCGTCGGCCTTCATCTGCTTCTCGTAATCTTCCTTGAGGTGCTTGATCTCCTCCTTACGGTAAGCACGCTCCAAGTGGTCGATCCTCTTGCCGCTGATGCGGAGAGTCTCGCCGAGCAGGCTCTTCTCCTTCTCGAGGGCCTGGAGCTTGAGGATACGGATGCGAGTCGAGTCGAGGTCGTCGATGTTCTCAGGGAGGTCGATGTCGACCTTGGTGGTTTGCTTCAGCTCCTTGAGCTGCTTCTCAATCTCCTCACGCTGGATGCGCTGTTGCTCAGCCTTGATGCGCTGCTCTGCGCGGAGGCGCTGCTCCTCAGCGAGGCGGCGTGCCTCCTCTTCCTTGAGTTGCTGCTGGCGGAGCGCCTTCTTGGTCTGCTCCTCGCTCTCCTTTGCCTGGAGGGCCTTTGCGGCAGCCTCCTTCTTCTGGGAGATGATGTCGCGACGAGCGAGGGTCTCTTCGTGCTCCTGCTCAGCACCCTCCTTGGCACGGGCAAGGGCAGCCTCCTTGAGCTTGATTCGCTCTGCGTTGAACGACGGGTCCACGTACTGGCAGGTGACAAAGAGGGACTTGGCAAGGCGTGTGAGCTGAGATCGAACAATCTCGGCGGGTGTGCTCTGGAGACGCTGGACGGAGCGAGTCTCAGTCTCGGCGGAGCCAGCACCCGAACCAGTGTGCATAGCCTTGGCTGAGGAGAAGACGTCAGAGTCGAAGGTAAGGACGCCTGTAGCGTGGTCGATGCGAATGGCAAGGTCGCCCTTCTTGCAACCGTTCATGATGAACTTCTCGATGGTAGCCTTGCTGACACCGAAGGGCTCAGGGAACTGAGCGAGGTCAAGCACAAACTTGATCTGAACCGAGTCGTAGACCTGGGACAGCTGCTGGAAGAGACGGGTGAGAATGACCTGCTGGAGCGGGCCAACGTACTTCTTCATTTCCTCGTCGGCGCCAATCTGCGCGAGAATGGGGGAGATCTTCTTGCAGATGGACAGAGGGTGGAAGTCGACCTCGAGGATGTTGTAGAGGTCGCGGATCTCAGGGCGAGCGCGCTTGAGCAGACCCTTGCTGAGGGCGTCCTTGAACAGGATGGCACGTGTGGGCGCCTGGTTCATGCCGAGCAAGTTGGTGAGGCGAGAGTTCTTGTTGTTCTTGGCCGCATCGACGTCGACAAGCGCACCACGGGAACGAGATGTGCTGATGACGGGGATGGAAAGAGCGGAGAGGAGGACGAAAGAGGCAGCCTTGGTCATGTCGGCCTCGGTGACGGCGGGGTTGTCCTTCTTGGAGCCCTGTCCGGAGGCAACGGCAGCAGCGGACTGGCGGAGGAGGTTGTAGTAGCGGCTCCATGCGGCGGCGTGGAACAGGTAGTTCTCGCTGACCAAGAAGATGCGGGTGAGCTTCTCGAAGTAGTTGGCCATCATGACGTTCTTGGCAGGACGCTTGCTCAGGCTGAGCAGGGTGTGGATGTCCTCGACGCTCCTGAAGGCCTCTTGCCACAGCTCGAGCTCGACGGCGACGTTGAGCTGCTGGAAGCGGGTGTCGAGGTGGCGCTGCAGCGTGTCGGGGTCGGACAGGTTGATGGCGTGCATCTGGGAGGAGAACTTTGCGGCATTCTGCAAGTGGTTGCGCAGAAGCTCGCACAGACGGCGGAACTCGGTCTTGCGGGCGTACTTTGAGCAGAACTGGAAGGCCTGGTGGGCGGTGGACTGGTACATGAGCTCCAGACGGGCGTTGTTCTTGAAGATGTCGAGCACGGTGCGGTATGTCTCCCACAGGAACTTCAGCCAGGGGGTGACGATGGCGCGGTCGGTGCGGTCGCGGGCCTGCTCGCCGGAGACGGTGGAGAGCAGGATGGACTCGGGAGTCTCGGTGGCCTCGAGGTCCTCAATGTTCTTTGCGTCGCCCGAGGTGCCTTCGAGCGAGGACTGGACCTCGTCGGCCTTGGCCTGAGCCTCGGTGACCTTGCCCTCTGCGAGCTCGATGAACTTCTTGAAGACGAGCTCGATGGTGCCGACGTTTGTGTTCTGGGCGGTGTTCTTGTACTGGTACAGGCCGTCCTTGGCGAGCTTGCCCTTGCGCAGGTCGACGCAGAGCTCGACGAAGAGGATCATGACGGGCTCGAGCGAGGCGATGGGGCTGCTGCGGGTGCGCTTGGAGGTGACATGTTCGTGGAGGAGCTGCAGGGCGGCCTGCTGCTGCTGGACGCCGATGAGTTCTTGGGCGCGTTTGCTGCAGCGGCGTTAGCATGGAGGTAAGGTGTTTGTGAATATCGAAAGGCGTGGACGTGGGGGGTGTTTGTGAGGGAGCAGATGGAGGCGTGGGCGGCGTACAGAGTGTTCTCAGGCTTGCTGTGGGGTGGAGGCGCCATGCTGGGCAGCGGGGGACGATGAATCCGGGTCGCTGGGGGGAGGTTTAGCAGGCGGGCGGCAGGCCTGTGTGGTGGGAGCGCGTTGCAGAGTTTCACGGCCGCGATGATGTTGGCGGTGCACGGCAAAATCATGTGGGAGGGCTAAGCGAAGACGGCCTAGCGCGTTTCTGTCCCCGCCTGCGATGCCTGATACCTGGTGGCAGTTCCAGTGCTTGGCCGTAGAGGAGTGCTGTGCTGGACATGTGCAACCTAGACAGACGATGCGAGACTCTAGCAACTTCTCTTCCCTGCAAAGAGCAATGAGAATCACGCTGAAGGCCTCCAGCAATACTGCTGGAGGTGAGCCTTATACAGACGGCTTTTTGCAAGATGTGGGCACAGAGCTGCTCCAGCATTTCATCATCATCAATCATCGACCATTCATCGTTGATCAGTCTATCAATAATCAACAATCAATAATCAATCGACCAACCAACCAAGTGATCCCCGCTGCAGCCCCGCGTCCAGTGTTCTCGCAGTGCAGCGCGCATCGGTGCTGCACGCTCAGTCCCAGGCCCAGCGGTGAGGGCTCTGTCGGCTGGCTAGACCGTTTGCGACCAAGGGGCTGAGCCAATACCAATACCGCTCCGCTGAATCTCCTCCAACCTCTCCTTACGCCTCCATCCGCCCACTCGCCGCCCGCTCCCCATTGCCAGACGCTCTCCATCGCCGCAGCTCGCAGCAGCCCGGCCTTCGCGCGGAAGGCTTTCCTGGCTGGCCAACTTCACTCCTTTCTCCTGCCTCCGCTCTCTACCGCCGCCCACGCAGCCCCTCGCCCGCCGCGGCTCCTCGCGCTTGGCACCTCGCACCCTCTCTCTCGCACCGCACCGCACCGCACCGCACCTCGCTGCACCACGTCGCCGTGCACCTAATACCACCCGCGCCCCGACCCTGCTCCTAGTTCCCTTACGATACCCCGCCCTGTTACGCGCACCATGCCCGCCATGATGGCTGCTGCGCCCTACGAGATCCGGACTGGCGGCGATGGCAAGTCCAAGAAGCAGAGCATGGCCGAGCTGAAGCTGCGACGCCTGACGGAGCTCAACCAGCGCCTGCGCGAGGACCTCGAGCGCCGCAGGATACCCGTCTCGGAAGCTGCTCTGGAGTAAGGCCCTCCCTCCCCGCGTCCACGGTCCACGGTCGTGTCGTGGTAAACAAACAGGTTGACTAACGCGCGCCCACAGTCTCATTGCATTCACAGACAAGGAACCCAAAGACTGGATGGTGCCTTCACGATGGGGAACAGTACGTGGCAGCCTCGATACGAGCTTGTTCACACTCTGCTAACACGCCGCGCAGATCGACAAGCGCGAAGACCCCTACGCCCCCCAGCAAAGTAATGGATGCTGCATCGTAATGTAAACGGCGAGAGGGAGAAGAGGATGCAGCCGGTGATGTCTGAGTAACGGCGTTTATGCGGGGCCCTTTGACGGCCGTGTTTCATTTTCCTCTTTAGTTTGGTTGGTTGGTTGTGGTGATAATACCCACCGTGTGCAGCAGTCCTGGGAGCTGACATTTCAAAACGGATCATGTACTTTCAGCAATGTGTAAATTACGGGAACGCGAACGCGAACAAGCAGACGCTCGCCGCTGTTCATGGTTGCTGGCAGCGCAGTAGGGATCGGCATGCTTCTTCTACTTGGCCAGTTTGCCCTTCCAGGCTGCTGTGCCTCACAAATCACGAGACGACAATGGTCTCACTTTACTTTTTGCATTCTCTCTAGCCAATCGTTTGCGTCTTGACGTTATATTTCATCACACTCTATGCATTTTGCAGTAGCCTCGGTTTTGAAGTAGCCTTGAATTCTCGCAACAGCAAAGGCAGCAGCAGCAGCAGACGCGCCCCTCGACGAGCGTCCCTCTTTCGTTGTTTTGAGTTTGCCTGTTGTCCTCGGGCGTCGAGGCTCAAAGGGGCAGGCACTAGCCAACCGAGATGAACAAGGCGCAAACGAGCAGTAGCATCAATAGTGCACTCCACAAATCACCAAAGGCAAATCTCTGCCCAGAAAACTCATCAGCGTCAGTGATGATTGTGCGCTGCAAGTCAAGACGCAAAGTAGGCCGTGTTTTTCATTGCACCGTGCGATGACATTTGTTGTATGGGTCGTGGTGACTGCCCCGTGCTTCATCAGATCGCCGGTGCGGGCACAGGCGCCGAACGCAGAGTGCATGGACGAACCATTGATCAACGGAGGGCGAACGGCTCTAGTAACCGCTCCAGCGAGCAATTGCGCATGGTTTCCCTAACGCCCGTTCGGCCGGGCCGAATGTTGCCATTGTAATGGACGCTCCAAAGAAGTGCTTCTGCGTGTTGGCAAGACCAGTGGTTCGCGCGACGCACTGATGCGCGGAATGCAGGGCCATGGCGTGGTTTTGCGATTCGCACTCTTCTCTCGCAGGCCGAGGTTCATGCATCCCGCGCCGGTGTACTTCAGGCCGACGTCCAGCATCCTCCCCCAGCACCGTCGCCGCTTGACTCCTGACGCCTGACGCTTGATGCTGGAGGCTTGAAATCAGCATCATGCGCAGTGCAGTCGGCGCCGATCCGCTAGACGGCTGAAGGTGCTAGGCACGCTTCCCTGGCCCTCTGGTCGCTGCGGTTGGCTGGGGTGCCTCGAGGACGCCAGACGTGGGGAGGGTCGAGCTGCTCTTAGACTCTTAGTAACGCGTGGGGGTGTCTTCTCCAGCCCACCACGGCAAGGTCAGCCCGCACTCGCATAGCCCTCTTGGGCTGCACAGGGTCTGCCTGGCCTGCTCGACTGCTTCCTCGGCCGTGGGAGAAGCGTAACCCAAGAACCGAAAACCACAGTGCCCTCCAACGCTGGAAGGAGCGCGTCTAGCGTCCTCACTCGCACTCGCTTGCGATTCCACCCGACGCGGACGACAACGACAGCCCCACCTGTGAAGCCGAAGAAAATTGCTCGCGCTTCGTAAATCGAGACTCTTTCCCACTTGCTCCTCCACCGGCAGGGGCTCGGCGAACGCAATGGACAGTGCAAACGCGCAATCGTGGGCGGGCATGGAGGCTGCCGCCGACCAAGACTTCGGCAATCTCATCGACTTTGACCACTTCAATGACCTCGACCTGCCCGACTTCAACAACATCGCCTTCAGCCATGGCGGCGACCAAAATAGCGCCATGGCCGACGCCCTCGACGCTCTCCACCACCAGGACCACCCGTTCCCCCCGCAACTTCCCCAGCATCATGGAGACGGCGCATCCGGCAGCCAGCAGGCGGCGCAAGGGACTATGGGTACCCACAGTATGGCCCAGCCGAATGCCAACTTCTTCGACTATGGCATGAATGGCATCAACGGCATGTCGCCGTTCTCCCAGGCCGGCACCCCCGTCTTCTCCCAGGCGCCTGAGCAGGTCTTCCGCCCGCACCACGGCGTCCCTCCCACGCCCAACAGCGTCGAGATGCACGGCGACCCCCACCGCTACCTACACCACATGGACC